>SRMA01027062.1:70122-116997 GCA_007224835.1 Danionella cerebrum | reverse complement strand
ATCTGTTTACCTTATTTGACCCCTGCCTGGATGGAAGTTTGCTTGCTGTACCACACACCTTTGTTTCTTGGTTATGTCTGCCCCTGGGCCTCTGTTACCTCCATTCATTTTGAATGCTCTGCATATAATGAACACACATAAATGAATTAATACAAACAGCTATATTTGAAAATAGTCCTCACATAACCTAAAAAAAACTTTATGAATATTTCAGTTCCTCTTACATTATTTCTAATGTCTTATAAAATATGAGCCGTTGTGAAATGACAGGAGCATTTATCCCAGCACTCATTGTTGACCCCTTTTAACTTTTATAATATTCCAATTATTCCTGTAATGCTGGGTCCGTATGCTCTCTGTACTTCAGGTGCATCAATAACATTCATTATTCAGAAAGCAAACAGGCCACGTTGTGCAAATTAAGGACTCATGCATAGAGAGAGGATTTTTCCTTCTGCTTGTTTTGTCAGCATATTTTGGCATTCCCTGGTGATGAGCAGAGAGCATGTGATAAATAACTCCCCGACATTTAATGGTGATTCATGAAAAACAGAAAAACCCCAGTACACAAGGTGCTCTGCACAACTTGACACTGAAACGTTCTCACTTCTAGCTGAACTATAACCTTTCATAAAAGGGAAAGAAGCCTGTAGAGTGAAGGCCAGTTTATTTCTTCATGGTTGAGAGCCTTTTCAAGTGGGTATTGCACCAAAGAAGACATCACAGTAAAGGTATAAACAAAACAAAGACCCAGTTAAGAGTGATCTCAAATCTATATTAATAGATTTTTTTCGTACGTAATAAATTACATGCGTCTTAGAACACGTAGACGGAATGCAATATGCGCAGTCATGTCATCTTGCTTTTGGAGGCGGAAGAGGACACTTTAATTACAAACTTTGGCCAAGGAATTTTAGAATGACCAAAGCAACATTTCAGATGCTGTGCAATGAAATAGTTCTGTTGGTTGATCTATTAATGCCACCTCTGAAATACGCATTGAACTGTATAATGGGATTTATTCAATAAATGCGTTTCCATCGTAGTTTATGCACTTTTTATCTTATCAAATAAAAGGTTTATAACATTTATATGTGTCTATACAATATTCAAGAATGGCAAATGGCAGAGTCGTATAGTTGGTCATCCTAGAACTAGAAGGTTGGCGTTTCAATCACCACCAGAGGCCTGTACCATGAAGCTCGATGACCTGGCTAGCCAGCTACGTTTAGAGTTAGTCTACCAATCCTGGAATTTGGGTACCATGAAAGGAACTAGGATTAAATCAGTCTTTATCACCCTGGTTACTTATGCCACACGGCTAACCTACTCCAGAGCAGGTTATCTTCTGGATTAGAGATGGCAGGTTTTCATTCGTCCAATCAGCGATTAAAAAAGGAATGTTTAAGTGATGTAACACACCAAAGTTGCTAACACTGACTTCACCTTTTCTTCATCTAAATCTTGTGGATATTTCTGTTCAAATTGTTAGATGAGCACATTGTAGGGAAAGAGTTTTTAGGCACAGACAAAATCTCTTCGCCTTTTCCGACACGCATTTGATTGAAAGATACAGGTTCTCCGCGGAAGGATTAGCTTATATTTGAGAGCTTCTTTGACCGCAGATACAAATTGTGACGCATTTATCTGCTGCCATGATCGTTCTGCGTTGGGGTTACCAACACAAAAAAGAAGGAAAAACATTTATATAGACGTTGAACTTTTAAAATTAAACATAAATATATAGTATATAGACAAATAAGCATTTACTTTATTTAGTAATGAAACCAAAAACACATTAACATTAGGTTTAAAGTAAAACATATGGGTAATAACACTCCAAAAATTCTACCGTTATCATACACATATCATGATATAAAATTTTACAGAATGTGCTTCTTTAACTTACGAATTCACACAATACGCAATTTTCTGCCAATAATCTTGTCCGGCTTTGGCAGCAGCCACAGTATTACTACGAGACCATAATATATGTTTAAACTCATCGTATTTACCAACTTTAATCTCTCGCTCCTTTGCAGAGAAATAAAATGATCTCGCTCCATGTTCACCGTGATTGGTTATTCGGTGCCTACGTCAGTTTTTTATGTGCATGCTCTTGTGAACTAACCTTAGCTTCAGGATCAAAGCTTGACTTGACAAAGAAAGTTGATAAGCTGCTTCATGGTGGCAACTGAGCCAGATTCAAGAGGTTTGGATTTGTCAAGTCGAAACCAGCCCAGTAATACTGAGTTTGTTAAGCCACATTCATGGTACAGGCCTCTGGTCCATTCTTCCATTGTGGCTTTTAGAATGCCACTTCACCCCACATTGCCCTGTATGGAGGTGTGTTTGGTGGTGGGCAGGAGGCTGTAGGCACGAAATTGCAGCAACGTTCTGTCTGATTGCTCCAGGGCAGCTGAGGGGCTACCAAGGTAGCTTATCACCACCAGAGGGTGAAACTGGTTAATATAGGTGCATGGAAACGTAGCTTGTGACTACAATGAAGCTAATTTTTATAGTTTTACAGATGCTATGCATTTGTATAACATTAACTCAGAAGAGTTGAAGATACCGCCACGTTTCTAACCACACAACTTCCAAAGCAAACAATTAGCTTGTTTTGGTTTGTGCAAAGCTGTTGCCATCTTCTATTAGGGTGAAGATCATTATTGTGCCAGTTTGGAAGTCAAAGTCCATTTGTAATTTGTGGAAACCAGAATCCAATGTTTTGACAAATATTTCAATACAGTGTGCGCAACGGTTTAACGCAACACTTTCATGATGGGCAGACTACAAATGTCAATTTTTCAAGTTGTATTTCTTTTGCGAACTATGTAACTATTCAGACATTGGCAAACATGTCTATGGTGTTGAAATCATAAATGTATTTATTTGCAAAATTGTCTTGCTGTCAATGTCTGGTACTTCTTAATCCTTCGGGTGTATGCATTTGTAGAGCTTTTAGTTTTCCTTTGAAGATCAAATTCTTGTTCTTATTTCTGGTTCACATATGCTGCTTTTCTGGCTCAGCAGATGGGACCCTGAAAGCTTTTGGAGTATCAGTGTCTCTTCTGTTTGCGGAGAGATACTGCACATCCTGTGTTTGCATTTGTGCTTATATAAACCAATTCATGCTCACACTTTCTGCTGAGGCATAAACTGCTTTGCCTACAGAAAAGGAGGGTTATGAGAGTCTGACACACATGGAAAATAACAATTTAAAAAGGCGAAGAATTTGACAGTCAGGTCCTTGATTATTTTGTTTATAGAGACCTGTTGACATCCTGTTTGTGGCAGCTGTCTGTCAAGAGACATTTGAGTAGATAATTGAGTATTGATATCTTTTCAGACTATGATAAGAGAGTCTCCAAAGCTTCTGTGGAGGTGCTCTCTTTGTTGGACAGTAGCCAATTCCTGTTCATTGTTACAAGTTGCTCAAAGGTAGAAAATGATAATACAATAGCTCATGGCATTCAGCTCTGACCTCCATCTCTCTTACAGCTTTCCTTTGATTTTATTCCACAAATAGCAGTCGCTTGCCTCACTCTCCCACTAATAACACACACACACACGTGCACCCACACACATCTTTACTTGCCTCTTTATCTTCTTTTTGAGGTCTGCATACCTTTCTTCATCCTCCAACCTTCTGCATCCTTGACCTCCTTTCCTTCAACTTAAAAGCAATATCATTTTTCTTCCCACCCACTCAAAATCAAAAACTTCTAAAATAAAGAGGCTCAGTTAATCCCAATGCTTAGTACCAAATCATGACTGGTCTCTAACCACATTCTTAGAGTAAACCATTTGAGTAAAATGCTTTTCTGTATTATTATTCCAGATTAACGAGACACTGTTCTTAACTCTTAGAAGTATTGGACCAATCAGAGTGTTTTTTTACTACTTTACAATTTGCTCTAATTAATTATTGTATTAGCAATCCTTTCTTTCTTTACAAATATTTTTATTCAATACATTACACAACAATTCCACAACAATCCTGATATTTTACAAAAATACAATTCAGAATGGTCATTTGTTACTGCAAAAAATTAATAGTCTTTGTTTATTAACAAAATAAATAAAATTCAAAATAAAAATTCATAAATACACCCAAAATGCAAATACAGAGTCAAAACAATAATGAAAAAAAAAAAAACAGGCAAACCTCTCCTAAACCTTATACACTGTTCCAAGCACTTTTTGTTCCATTTTGTTTGTCCTGAACTTTAAAACACAAGCCCTATCACAGGTCTTTAATATTTTAGGAAATATTTGTTTGATACAGTGGCACCTCGAGATACGAATGCTTCGAGTTACGAAAATTTGAGAATTATACAAAAAAATTTCCAAGATACGAAAAAAAGTGGAAAGTGCTGTTCTGTAGTGCAAGGTAGATAAACCCTGTGACGCGTTCTCATAAGCAACTCTCCATCCCTTCTCACACGCTCTGGGTACTGTCTACCCACCATGTTTGTGTTAGTAATTTGTGAAATATCTTGAGAAAGTTAACTTTCATACATGGTGCCGTAATGTTTTCTGCCACCTGTTCCACCTCCTCTGACACATTGCTTCACTCAAGGTAAGGTTTCAAATATGTGTACATATTACTTATTTTTCTTGTGTTTTATTCTGTTTTAAACCATTTATTACATTAACAATGTGTAGATTTAAGGATTGAACAAACATTTTTCTCTGGTTTTTCTTTTTTTTATCAACTTTTACTGTTGTTTCTGAGAGCCATTGGCATGATTAGGCAATTTACATGTAAAACTTGCTTCGAGATATGAAAGCCATCCTGGAACGGATTAATTAATCCTAATTAACTAATATAATTAATTAATTCACAATACTTAAACACGATCAACATAAAAATACATTCACACAGTTGGAGGAGTCCAGTTGATTGAGGCAGTGATGAGCTGAGATGAGCTGAGGGTTAATAATTGGCTGCAAAAGCCGAGAAATGTTTATTTGATTGAAAAAAAAATATCACTGGTTCATGTGACGTAAACTCTCTTATGGTTTTATTTGGTTTTCAAATAAGAGAGTAAACAAATTAATGAATAATCTAGGTTGTAATTGAAAATGTTAAGTCTAAACCTTTAAGCAAGCCTAAAGAAAATAATGTTTATTTGAAGTATGTACATTATATTAGCCTCAAGAAAATGGTTCTTCAGCTTAATTTATTATTGTCAATATTTCAGTTTTTAATTACATTGCATTCATATTCACCCCTCCTAATATAATCAGTTAGAGGCACTTTAATTATACTTAATCACTGTTTGTCATTCTATGTAACGTCATTTTGTGTTTGTGTATTAAACTCTTCAGACCGGATTTATGCACCAAGATCCACAAATATCAAGAAAAAAATGTCCCACTTCTTATAGCTAGCATAACCTAGATCAAACTATGTGTACCGGTTCTTCTAGAAAAATTTGCATATTGTGATAAAGTTCTGTATGGTAATGTACTGATGAACATTCAACTTTCATATACTTCAGATTCATTTACACACAACTGAAGTAGATCAAGCCTTTTATTGTTTTATTATTGATGATTTTGGCATGAATGTAAAATTACAGAAAATAATGACTATCAAAATATGTACATTTTTTGAGAAGGACCTGTATATAATTGGCAAATAAACATGAACAAACTCACACTTAATGGCATAATCACTATGCATGCGAACATGACAACCATGCATAACATGCTTTAACATTTTTTTTTATCATTAAACATACAATAAATCTAACGTTTAGATTCCAATCACTGCTAAAAATTTGAAACAAATTATGATGCAAACGTATACCAACTGCTTAAGGAGAATAATTTGAATGCATAAGGACAGCCCATTGAAATAGCAATGCCTGAGCAGCATCAGGTTAGCGTCATGCTAATCTGCAAGTGGGTTTATCAATAGAACGAAGCACATGGAACTGTAATGTTTCTTTAATGAAGGCAGTTATACTCATAACATGTTTGCTTTCTTCACAAGCATGAAACCAGAGGACCAGGAAGGGGGACAAGGTTGTGACAGGATAGAATTCTGAGATGGTGATGCAGGAGCAGAGGAGTTTGTGACAGTTGCTTAGGTGACTCTGCCGTATACCTGATATAAATGGTAAACCAGAGCAGTCACGGGATGAACTAGATTTACACGTATTAGGGGGTGGGGTTAAGGAAGACTAGAAGGCTGTGAATAGGTTTGTCTGGGGTTGATTGGATGTTCTTGTGCTACGATCAGGCTGTCCATTTTCTATGCAAATCTTACAGCATGGAAATGTATCCATTATTAGACCACAGCACTGTTAAGCATGATATAATTCAAAATATATGTCAGGTATCAGAGTGACTGTTGGGAACGATTGTGTATAGTGACAGTCCAGTCTCTGTGGTGTATCTAATGAGGGTCACTATGTAGTTCCAGTCTATAGAGTTAGTGGTTTGTGACCCCTTTTATTTAGTTCCGTGCAGATCATAAACCATCGGTTAACTCTTTCGACTGGAGCTACAGTAAAAGCTTGTTGCCACTTTCAACTGACGCTATGAAGTCTTCTTTTCAATTTTAACCTGCTTTAACGACGTTCACCTTGTCTTTACGCTTATTTTACAATTTTCTGTGCTAATGCTCTCAGTGTTTTCTTTTAAAGTTTCAACCTCTTATCGTCTGTTAATACTATATAAAGTTCAAATTGGCAACATGTCAAAATAAAATTGCATTCTAGGATCATACACTTGGGGTCATTACACACTAAAATGGCAAAATTTTTTTGACTCTTTATTTTCTTTCAAAAACTCCAAGATGAATGTGAAGGATGCAGCTTTTGAATTGGAAAAATGTGGTTTGGAATTTATGATTAGAAAACAGGAATGCTCGTTATGTGAAGATACAAAGGAACATGATCGTTTTTTTATTTTTTTTATTTGGAGGTCCAGTTTTATGGATATTGCCTGTTTACATTAAAATAAATGTTCTTTTAACAAAAACCTAATTATGTTTGTCATTGTTTGATCTCTTAACCAAACAATAAACACCAGTAGCTGTGTTGATCTTTAAAATCCTGTGCTTCTCTCTGATTAGTCAACCTTTTCATTGGCTCTGATTGGTCTGATTTATATATCTACAGAGCCATCTGTGGTCAGACGGTGAGTGGAGACATTTTAAAAAATAAACTACAGAAAATACCATTATTTTTACTGTTTTGTCAGTTGTATGAGTCAAAATATTTTTTTAACTCAGTCATTCATGTTTATGAATATAACTACTGCATATAGGTTGCCACCATCAAACTTCTAGCCAAGTAACACATCCTTATCTTCTTCAGACATCAAGTACATTACCAGGTCCAAAAGCCAGAGAAAATGTTAACCAGAGAAAGGCCCAGTTGATTTAACACATTGTACCAGGATTGAGTTGGAAAAGTTCCAGATTCTCTGCCAAAAGTTATTTCAAGTTGTTTATATCTTTAGTTATAAATGTATTTGATTACAATACATTCATCTTTTATGTCATGCAATTTGTGTCAGATTGCATTAATACAAGCATACAAACTGATCAATTAATTTGTATCATTTTAAAAATGCGTAATAACTGTTGAGAGTTAATATCTGAACTCACCGTGTTTGAAATCTACTTAAAAGCCAATTCCAATGATAATACTGTTTAACATACTTTTCATCTTCAAGAGGGGATTAAGTTCTATGCATCAAAAACTAATCTAAAATGTAAAAAAAAAAAAAAAAAGTAAGTCATGCTTTAAACATTTGGGATTATCCTGAGTGCATCGTATCCTGAGTCGCAAACGTAATTGTTATGCATGAAGTCAAGTTGTGTGTTTAATTTGCCCCTGACTGTCTTCTAAGAGAATGTAATATCATGCAGTACTGTTTTTCTATTAGTGCACACAATAAAACCTCAAAGTAATCAGTTTTTATTAATTTGAGAAGTAGATCATAGCCTCATCATGAGTACAAAATGAAATTCACTCCATTCTTCAGCATCGAACTTCAGGATTGAATCTAAACCCTTTAGCGGTTTCAAAGAATCACATTAATCCTCATTATCTTGACAGTGCAGTACAGAAACCTGCAGTGCACCCCATGTTTACAGAAGACCAGGGGTTTAATCTAAGTCCGTTTTAAATATGTTCAGGCAAGGTCAGTTAGTCTTCAGAATCATTGCTCATAATTCAGATTTTATGCTAATGAGTTTGAGAAATAAAAATAAAAAACATGCACATTGAGCATTTATAATAGCCCACTATTTGACAGTTGATATGCTTTTTAAAAGGCAATACCCCAAAAAATTATAAACATTGCTTTAAAATGCTATAAAAACCACCTCAGGCTGCTCCCACAAAGAAATTCCACACACAAGACCTTACAGAAAAGATAATAAGTAAAAATCTAAGTTTAAATATGAGTATAGAAACATCAGATATGCATTAAAAACATGTCTTGAACTAATTTAGAGCCATTCAGTGAAGTATGAGCTAATAATTTAGTGGCAGCTTGTAGCGCGCTGCCAGTAAACCCCAGGATCAAACAATGAGAACATCGTGGAGAAGTGTTACTCACATCCTTTATTCTCTCCAGATAAATAACTCCACTTACAAAGTAAAGGTTGATGTAATGTCAACTGTGAAAAGAATAGAGCTGGAGCGAGAAGTGCTCCTGAGTGCTTAAATTGTGTACACACAAGCCCCAACATTGCCGAAACATGCGCCCTGACCCCATTCCCTTAACAGTACACCTTAGGGCTCTGTCAGTATAGCAATTACAAGCTGCCTGTTTTCTGCACAGAATGCACAAATATGAGGATTATACATCAGAGAAGCATACACGTGTATTATAAAACTATTTATAGAATAAACTAAGAGCCAATCAGTGAAGAATGAGCTAATAATTTCACCATTATTAGCTGATTAGATCACAATACAGTACATCCGTACCTCTATGAGTCAGAATCTGATATGAACTGTTGTGCTGTGCTGTGAGAGAGACGCTTTGACAGTTTGCACGGTTTTTAGCTAAGTGAAGCCTTGCCAGAGGCTCACATTTCCAGGGAGACACCGGCAGAAACAAGAAAATGAATAATTGAAATTAATTTTTGTTAAACGAGTTGTGGCTGTTTTAAGTGGTGCCCCAGATGTGAACATTGGCTGATTCCTCCATACTTTAACATGATAAACAATTCAATTATCAATTAAATACTGTCTTGTTTTATTTTGTGAGTAAAAAGAAAACTGATAAATATAAATAAATAAAAATAAAAAAAATTGATGCTGCCCCTACTCGGATTCGAAGTGTCATCAAGAGCGTAACCGTGTCATGACATCAGTGCCAAATATACTTAGCAGGTAAATGCTCCGTCGTTCTCTTTGTTTCACTCTTGCACGTTTGTTTCCGAATATCACGAGAGAAGGCGTTGCTTTCTTCCCAAGGAGGGAAATCGGCCCTTTCATGTCTGGCAATGAGGTCACAATCTACTTTTAAAAAAACTCCATAAAAGCAAGTAAAAGGCTCGACATGTCATGACCGCTTTAAAGGAACTCATCTCGTTTTTCACCACCAGACCACTTTACTGGAGTTGCCACCAAACCATTTGCAAGTCTCCTGTTCTCTGGTTCCCTCACTCATGAATAAGACCCAGGGATACTTAAACTCCACCACTTGTTACAGACCTACGCATTGCATACTCAATGAGATCATCACTGGGAAAAAAGAGGTTATTTTAAAATAAAATAAATCAGACTTTAAAATTAAATTTTAAAACATTGTGTGTTCTGAAAAAACTAAATCTACTACAGTGGTAATCATTAAATATAACAAATGAACTCTTAAATATAACAGATTACTTATTTAAAAGGAAAAATGCAAAAATCACTGCACCTTGCAGGATGTAAACATCTGAAATGTCAATATACAGGAGGGATCTGCAAGTTCGGCAGTTCATGAAGGATAATTTCCAAAATCTCATTCACACAGTATGTGCAGTCAATAATCAATAAAGTCAAGCTCACCCAGAATGTCCACTCTCTCTAATGAAATTAATAAAACACAGCCATGGATCACCCGCAGACTGTTTGGACTAACATCTAATCTTTATTGTGCTACAATGGTTTTTCCTTTTATAGCTTTAATGGTTCACAAGAGAAAGATCTTGTCAAAGAATCTCAAATTGATTATAGAAATGTAAAGCAGACAGAAATCTACTATGAATACGTTAAGCTGTGGTCATCGCAACCTTATCCCTCCGAATTGAACAAAACAACATTTAAGTTTAATTTCTCACTCAAACATGCAGTGAAATGCCAGAAAAGCTCTCCATGCGCGTAATTGAATAATGTGGCAGAAATTTAATAATGTACTTGTATAATGTCATGTTTATGCATGCCTTTGGAACCAAAAATACCTTTCTGAAGGTTGGAGAATAATTAGGTCTGAAGAAAAAAAAATGTTTTCTGTTTTTGCACATCTTCATTACATTTGCCTTCTTGTTACTTGGCCATTTTTTTGTTTCTTGGAAATAATACAAATGATATTCTGTTTTTAAGCCCCGCTTGCTCCAAGGTCTGCTTGAATACACAGTAATTAACATTTATGGAAATCTGACTGGTGGGTAACATATTATGCAAACAAGGCAAGTAACCTTGTATCTCAGGTGTCCAAGGTTATACAAACTGATTTGATTTCAACAAAATTATACCAGGTCTACTGAAAAGATCAATACTTTAGAATTAAATTGACTTGCTATTACATGTTCTTGCGCTTTTATGGCTATATTTTTTTATCCTGGGTGATGCAAGACACACAAGATTGCAGCACAGGTATGGAAACTAAATCCATATACACATTCATGTGCATGGCAATCCATATTCTCAGATTTATTCTCTTTTATGATCCACTTTCTCAATAGCCGTTCACACCTATCCCAGAATTAATGTTTTCAAGACTGATTCAATTATTCATTATATTCTGCTTTAATCAATCTCAGAATTGTTTATTTGATCACATTTTTATATACAACCATTTCATTACGTCAGTGGCACACAGAGGTTGTTATGCTTATGTTGAAAATGTAAATATCTCATGAGGTCCTGGTTTGTGTTGATCACATCATCGATTTGTACACTGGAGGCATTCGCATCTCTTCAACCAAGCATGGATTAATACGTTAATCTAAAATCTATACACAATTGCGTTAAAAGCCTAATTCTTCTTCTAACTACCATAGCACTAACTATTCTGTTGTAATCTTTTTATTGGGTATTGGCCGGTGATCTTCCTGCTTCAGAAACAATTGCTTCTGGTATTATTAATTTTGCTGTTTTATTAGGAATGTATATTTTCCAGGTTATGGCTGGTGTTCGGCTTGTCTGGGAGCTCTATAATTAAGTGGACCACATGGAAACAAAGGGTCAAGCCCTAGGTTTACCTTGCTTGATTTCCCCTGTAAGGCAACTGTCACACCTCTTTGGGTGTAGTAATATGTAGCTTCCCCGAGTAGCTCCCCATGTGAACTGGAACTGCTAGTGTGGGTTTTTTCGCTAGAAGTCTAAAACATGCGCCCTATGTTACATTCAAAAATATTCAAACACTTTTTAACTGGATTATGAAAAACATATATTCATTTATATAACCTCTGTTCATAAAAGAACAAATCTATATTAGGCTCATCCTTCTGTGAAGCTGCTTTGAAATACTGAATAATAGCACTATATATAAAGCAATTGGCTTGATTATTCAAGTATGTCAGGACTTTTAGGATCCAAAGCATGTATATAGTCTTTGATAGTGAAGCAGCAGCCATATTTGTCCTCACAACAGCAAAGATCAAGATTAACCTATAGTCCTCTAATAGTAGTACCAATAAATTTGCTGGATTGTATCTTATAATTGAAAGGGGACATTGGTTGAATATATCACTTTTTCAGATATTTTAATGGAAATGTTGCTTAGTGTTGTACACAACCGTGCTATACTAATCAAAGTCCGTTTAGTAACGATTTGTTAGGCTTATTAGGCTCCCTCCCGGAACACTTGACTTAACTTTGAAAGAGCATAATCCTACCCCTACCTACTCTAAGTCTGTTATTTTCCACCAAAATAGAACCTTACATTATATCTGGTAAGCAACTGTGATTTTTTTTTTTTTAACAGAAGAAGCTTCGTTTGTTTGAAGAGAATACCAGGTTAACAACACAGTTCCTGTCACGATTTTAAGGGTGGTTAGCAAATTTGGAAGCGAAAGCACTTAACTGAATTCAAATGTCTTTAATATGACTTGGCAACAAGAAAAAAAAACACTAAATACTGCCTTTAGTACGCAGGTAAAAGTTTCGAAAGGAAATCCAAACTGTAAAGTCTTCAAGTAAAACAGAAACAGAAAATAATCCACAGATGAGTTGATCACTCCAGTTAGAAGGCAAGACTAGGCATTTCCAGTCCAAGGAACACTAGAGAGTCATTAATCCAGGAAATCCTAGGGGAAAAAAGAGAAGAGACTGTCCATTCAAACATAGATAACTCTCATACTGAGTGAGATGAACTAGTGACAATTGCTAGAAAACAGAGGTTTAAATAGCAACACGAACAAGCATCAGGTGGCATCAATAATGACAAGGGAACACAAAGGGGAGGGGGGATAGGAGACTAGTCAAGGTTGCAAGCATAAAATCCTAGAAATATCAGTAGGACTGTGACAGTTCCTGTCTAAAGGCCTTTGTTTGCAATGCAAAGTGAAAACAATCCTCGATCAAAAACCATAGGCGTCAATTGTAGCTCACATATCCGACCTTACAAGTGGTTCGTGCGAAAAAGAGTTTCGGATTGCCACATTGGATCCATTTTTCGCAAGTAGAGTAACCAATAAAAATGACGTGATTAGGATGTTAACGAGCCACTTGGTTGCCCTCATCCCACATTTTCATAGAGACTTCATAAAGGAAACACGAAAGAAATAGAGCGCCACAAATCCTCGTTTTTCTCCACATTTTTCTCCCTGTGATCAGATACCAACAGTATAAACCACTCAACATCCAAGATTTTCCTATGTATTCTTTGATTTATTATTTGTCGTCGTACATCTTTTGTACCGGAAACACCATCTTCAGTCAGGGAGTGTCATTGCATCAATATTTCCTTGACCAAGACGGAGCACCCTGCTGAGAAGCCGTCCGATGATTTGTGCGAATCTCACTTCGGATCGGTGTATAGAGGCCCTAAGTGTCATTTGACTGATAGATTAAACAGTTTTTGGCATGCTAGTTATAATCCGATTAGCTAAACTCACTTTTGAATTTGAAATTCATTTGTCGTATCAGTAAATATAGATTGAAGTGACCGTTTTAGGTATATTCCACCTCTTCCACAAAGGCGTCTCTTTCAGGTTGGTAATTGTAAATGACATGGCCCCTGCAGAGAGTGGTTTGAGGTCCAGGCAGGTGATAGTTAGTGGACTGGTGCTGGAGCCCGGTGATGAGGTTATCAGCGAGGTCACTGGCCCCGCTTGACAGAGACACAGATGGATTTTCCTTTCCATTTCCATTCCTTTCACACACAGACACAATCACACGGAGCATTATCATTTTCTCTGGTCTCAAAGAACCCTTTAAGGAGGGTTTATGGTTTTTTTCCCACAAAATATTTTAAGCAGACTTCTTATTTGAGAATTCTTCTCAGACGACACCAAACATGTCCTATGCTGATTCGGATGGGACTAACAAGTCTGTGATTTTTACAGAGATGCAAGTGTCTGATTACGTGACTGCTATACATATATTTCATATATTTTAACATATGTCATAATAATGTAATGACTGCTTAAATGAAAATAATCTTACCTGAAACCAATATTAATGTAGCCAGTCCCAACAGTTTTTTGGGATTAAGCTCTTCTCGTTATTTTTTCTTTTTAAACCGTCAAAGGGTTGTATCCTCAAAGGTTTAAAAATACCAGAAACTTGAATTCTAGTGTGCCAGTGATTGTACGGCAAGTTAATATTGTCAAAAAATACTCATTTTACTCAAAAACATATTTCCCAATCTTAGACATCCACATTAAATTTCTCAGCGTTGAGTTTGCTGAAAAACAGTAGGTCATGAAATTTCTTTAATCTCTTAAGCCCTGAGGCCTATTTTCCGAAAATCCTATACTTTTACTGTTTAAGGCATTTCTCAGCTTTTACAAGGCCTAAACTGCAAATCTTGGTAGCAAAATGAAGATAGGTTCTTGGGGAGTGGTGTGGATGAGTTAATTTGACAGTCAAGAACACTGGGTAAGAGTAATTGATGTTGGAATGGCCAAATGAACTCCGCCTTAAAAAAAACCACATGTTTCCTCCAATATCTCCTTATTTTACTTATAACGAAGCAAATAAACACAATCAATTGTAACCACTACATGTCAAGGACATCTGTAGCAAGTTTGGTGTTCATACTACAAGAAACTAATATTCTGTAAAGGTTTTGATTGAACAAAGTTCAGGCGTAATCCATGTTGGCACAGTTTGGCACAATTTGGCACAATAACTGAAATATGGAAAAAAATCTTGTCCAAAGCTTCAGCTACGTTCATAGTCTTCTTTTCTTGCTTACGGACATGATTTCAGCAAAAAAAAACTCCTAAAGAAACGCTGTAAAAGGGGGGTAGAAGCTCATTTACGCCATCTTGCGGCGCTTTTGGGAACCTTTCATTCACAAACGCTTTCGACGTCGAGTTTCTGCGTGTCCCTACCCCCCGACCATCTGTCCAATCCGGGAGCTCTATATATCGCTGGAAAGCTCTGATTCTGAGGCAGCCAATGATGACAACCATTTTGAGACTGACGGGATCGCCGACGAATCACACGACGCGCAGCGTGGAGAGACCACCTCTTACGCACGGGGAGTCATTCCATATTTGGTGACGTCATGAGGCCACGGAGCAACAGAAAAAATACAAAATGGAGTTTTCGCGAAGCTATCGACCGGACATAACAACAAACAGACTTTTATCGCTATGGAAATAACTTTTTGTTGAAAAAACAGCAAAGGTAAGACAAGATTTACATGCTTGCTTGGTTTTCGCTGGCGTTTTTTCGGGAACTTTCGCTCCCTGCTCTGAAATACTTCATGCAATGTAAATGAGTTGCATATCGCTGGATTCAGCTGGTTGTTAGCTTTCATTTGATGCCATGGTTTTGGTGTTTCCGTTTATATTGTGGATACATATCGCACATAAACAAAAACGTGGTCATGAATTATACTCCGGACATGTTGTTGTTTATTTGCATGGCGTTCGAGCTGTGGTTAACGGATATTAAATTTAATTAGATACGTTTTTAGAGGAGTTTCCGCTGAACACAACAGTCTTTAATATGTGTGGGTTATTCTCAGGGTTAGTGAGCTATGAGTGAAAATGTAACGCACAAGGGGGCAAGTCCCCGGTACCGGGGACTCTCGGGCTTAAGAGGCTAACGACATTTACATGCATTATGTAAATGTATATGGGTCTTTTTTTTTCCCACACAGCGCATCAAACCACTGTGATTGACTTGTTTGGTCATGTGTCTTCATTCGGGAAAAGCAGCGGTAAGCGGTGCACGAGAACAAAACAAAAAAAAATAAAGCTGAGTCCCTTCAGAATGCAGCGCTGTCAGGAGCAGCATCCAGTTGCTGCTGATTCACTCTGGACGACAAATCAGCAACAGAGCATTTCACAAGCATGACTTTAAACCAAACCATAAAGAACTTTGACCATGTTCTCAAACTGCGTCTCGCTACCAGACACTCCCGCAAAAGATTTGAAAACAGTGGTCATTTGTGCCAAACCGATGCACAAGACCAGGATTCTTATCAAAAATTGGAGCGCACAAGTTTTTAATTCATTTATTGGGTACAAACAAACACATAAGAAGCCCCTTTTAAAGAAAACCACTGTTTATATTGCTGTTTATGTCTTTGTATCTATCTCCTCCACAACTTCTCGTTGCCCTGAATGTGGCTCTCAATTTGGTTACAGATAATCACAGACATAATTTCAAATTGGACACAATTCACACACCGACTTTCCAAAAGCTCCAGATATTTCAGTAGCATCTCGCTGGCCTGTGACGGATAGTTTCGGTTTATTTTTACAGATAAACGATATTAACTCATCCTCTCATCCAATGTGAATAACTTCTGGACCATCATGTTGTATGGAGTGAATTGCATTTAGCATCCTATATTAACATGAATATATCAAATTTCTATAGTGTCTTATGTAGTTTTAGCAGTCTATCAATTTGGAGACAGAACTTTCTTACAGCCAGGTTCCATGTCCTAGAATTAGGAATTAGGTAATAAAGGCCATTGTTTTCTTCAATGGGTGTTTTATGCGTAGCCAAGCTGTGAGATAAATGCTTTACACCCCTAGCTTTATTGCCTGACAACAAAGCTCACTGACAAGATAACAATGGCAAGTTTTAGGTCAAAGATTTTGACCAGACAGCAGGAACTCTCCTACTTGATAAGCTCAAGCTTCAAGTCTGAGAGAAGGATTGAGCATGAGAGTGAAGATAGATATGTTTGTTGCCTGCAGTGGGGTAGTAAAGGTACCAGTGAGTCATGATGAAGAAGGAGCTCTGAAATTTTTACTTTTCAATTGTTCATGTGGTATGGGTCATGACCGAAAGGTCGAAATATCACAAGAAAGCAGAATAAATGAGTTCTGCATGGCATTATCTTTAAGAAAGAGTGAGTAGACCTGTCATCATTAGAAATCGGTAGAAAATACATGATGGAAAGTTTTGAGTGAGCTAGATGGATCCCAAACACTGATTATGGTCAATTGTGTTCAGTTCTTAAATTGTATGTTGCTTTGGAAAAAGGTTTCAGCAACACAAAAGTGACATTTATCTACATATTTAATATTATAATAGCAGGTGGTGGGAAAGACATGGACACACATGCTCTGGTTGAAGCATTTTTATTAAAATGGAGAGGCTCTCGGTTCTTTGCTGCACAGGAGGGAGTCCCCCAGGTGTCCTCACCCCGATAAGTCTAGTGGCATCTGGATTTCCGGATTGGAGGCACAGGATCTTCAGCCATCTCTTCAGCCATCTCTGTTGTGTGTATTATGCGTATTTACATGCGTGTGTATTATTATTTAATAAAATATGGCAAACCAAATAAATAATTCAGATTGAGAGTCTCTCAGTTCTTGCAGCTCAGGAGGGAGTTCCCCAGGTGCCCTCGCCCCGATAGGTCCAGTCGTCTGGATGTAGTCTCTGAAATGTACTCGAGTAGAGAGTAAAAGTTGTTTATATTTTAAATACCCAATTTAAGAACAGCAAAACATTGACATCAATATAAACAATCACAACTCATACAGATGGTCTTTTCCCCAGGTTCTCCAGGGTGTCGTGTTTGGCAGTGTATTTTATAAATACGTCTAGCTAGTCTCCTCCCTGCTTCAGGGCTTATTGTTCCCATACATCCATTGGTTTGCAGCCGGGAGGAGGTTACAAGTGTCCACAAATACATGGATAAAATTAAGTGAATGTAAATACTTATGTTCTAGAAGAGCTCAGCAAATCTCTGGGTCTGTTTAGGTCAAAGGCATGACTCCCCTTTGAAGGAGAAAGCAGGGGATGTTGTGAAAGAGCTGTCCCAAACTATTGCTGTTTAGGACGACAGCTCATTACAAGAGTCTGGAGACCAGCAGCCACCTTTGATGGATAGTTTTCTGCAGACTCCTGACAAGAGAGGGTTTTTTTTAGATTGTAAACAAACAGAAGGAAGGTGTTATCCAAGTAAGCAATGCTTACCTTGTGTCAGCACAGTCAAGATTTAGACTCACTCTTAAGAGCAGGATTTAATCTCATATCTTCACATTGAAAGATTAACTGATAAGCTTTATTGCATTTTTGACATTTTAAACTTTTAGAATTGATTATTTTTAAATAGCAATCATGACTTTGGCTTTAAGTATCTCATCCGTGTTCTGCCTACCCATTCAGTGCTATGAATGCTATCACCAAATACACTCGAATTTCTGGCCACATTTTTTTCCAAGCTTGAAAAGCATCAAAACGTAACTGACTTCCCTTCCTCTCACCTCAGATTCTTTCATCTGATTGATTTTTGTGAGCATCGGGTGCGCATCCTTCACCGCCTTTCATATCAAGAAAACCTTTTTGCTCTGTTCCTCAAATACGCCGTCTGACAGTAAAACTTTAGAGTTAACCTTTTCACTTTTATTATTATTACATATTATTATTATTATTATACAACTTACCCAGAGATCACTGAAGCAGTCTATTATTTTTTCGAAGTCAAATCAATGCAGTGCCTTAAAATCAAATGTTTTGTGGTGCCATTGTGGAAACACGTTACTTTCTCAAATTATTCCATTATTCAATTAGCCATGGTTCACTGAAAGTATAATGTTGCCTTTGACATAGAAGCTTGTAAAACTGACTATATTATTTGCAGGATTCCACTATGGATGCATTAGGTGAGAGACTTTTGGTTTAAGTTTTATACAAAAATGAGAGGGAACACTTGAATAAAACATCCTAAAATGGAACACTCTAATTAAATCCTGTGTTATTTACATGGTTGAACAGTTATAAAATTAAAATCACTTTCAATCTCTTCATTTTTCAATCGGAAAACTTCAAAAGCACTTTCCAGTTACTCGCCTATTGGTAACTGATTTGCATATTCACAACATGTATTTAAAGTTGCTGTTTGACGTAGATGTGAGCAGTTTTGTGCAAGTTACTTCCAAACTGTAATACACTACAGACTACTTGTTACTGTGATTTAAAAGTAATCCCTTACCTTGCAATATTGCTGTCTCAGAATTTGAATATGTTACACTACTCGTATAGTCCTTTTGAGTTACTTTCACCAAAATAACTTTAGAATTAGAACTTAATATTCTAAAATGACAAAATGTACGCAGTGCATTTAACATCCAGTAGAAAGCTGTATGATGCAGCATAATGACTGTGGGCTACAGGCTACAAACAACATAGTTTATAACTGGCAACGCAAGAAAGGTTGACATCAAGAATCTCAAACGATTGTGAAAAGTTAGAGAAAAGGTAAAGTAATTATCTGGCAATATCTGTAAATAGCTTGGGTATAAATTAGACCATACACTGTCTGGACAATGTAACACCGCCTACAGCCATTGGGCTAATACAAACCCTTTCAGACCTGGAGAGGAAGGCTGCAATTGACGGCTGCACATGCGTATACATGACTTCCTGTTCTATCTTTAAATGATAAATTCTTTTTATATCATTAACTTATATAATAAATAAATAACTTATATGACTCTTTTGGTTTGGGTACATTTGCATTTTTTTAAATTAATTATAGGCTGTAATTATAGGCTGTAATTAATTATAGGCTGTCTATTGGTTGAAAACCAGGTGCACATCACTCAAATGGAGTGACAGCGGGAACAGCCAATCACATGTTGGCTTTGAGGTCCCAGCAACCAATGTATGAACTTTGATCGATTGAGGGAAAGAAATTTTAGCTTGAGATACTGAGAGCTCTCGTCTTTGGCATCGACAGTGTCCTCATCACTGGTAATTTGAACAGTAGAAACCGGAGGGATGTACAGCCTTTTCAAAAAGTGCAGGGGTATCTGCACATTATCATACCGGTGTGTTTACAGCATTGGGAGAAGTGCTAAAGTCTTTGACAATAAAAAAATGTAAAGAATGCACATGCGTCCTTCCTGCAAATGTACCAACCTTGCCAATTTTACGACTCGTTTTAAAGGGGAGGAGAGTGTAGGTGAGATTTATAAAAACTTACAATGAAATAGGGTTCCAACATCCGTCAACAAAACACCAAACACAATCGAATCAGTATAAAAGTTAAAGAGCATACTAACATTTAACAAAGAGAGAAAATGTTTTAGGTGGAGAAAGCCCAAAATAATAAACAAAACTCATTACAAAAATAGACCAACCCCCTAAATTACCTAGGAGACAATTAGCACAAAACACAACAAAACTTCCCTAAACTTCCTAACAAAAAGATTCATTCAAAAAACAAACTTAGGTCTCCCCCACCACATTAGCCAAACAATAACTTATACGATATGAAAGAAAGACTATCAAGAAAACTCAGATCTTACTCAATTTGAACTAAACATTAACAAGGGTGTTTTGGCTGACGGAGCTGGAACCCGGAGCTCTGAGTTCCAGGTGACCGCAATCAGACAACTACTGAGCATAAAACATGATCAAATATACGCAGAAACTATTTAAATCAAAATTAAAGTCACCCAAGGCACATAACACCAAAAAGTTCATGTGTATAATCATCAAACCATGTTTTATGTTTTAAAATATTACTTAAAATGTTTTTAGTACTGCGTTACAGGAAAAAAAGTAATATTTTACTGTAATACATTACTTTAATAACTCATTGTTCCCAAGCTGGATGTGAGGAAGATTAGAGTGATTAATTACCAGCAACTTCAGTACAGAGCTGTCAACGTTTTATTAAATCAACTCCGATAGACTCTGTGACGGTGCTTGGAGGAAAAGTTATATACAACATTACAGCTGTGAGCCAGAAACTGATCTAAACTGTTCTGTGAGAGAGACCCTTTGAAAGCAAAACAGTGGATATTAGATGGTTTTCAGCTAAATAAAGCCTTGACAGAGGTTTATGTTTCCAGGGAGTTGCCGGCAGAAACATGTAAATGAATAATTGAAGTTGAGTGTTTAAATTGAAGTTAATGTAATGCACTTTAAGAAAAAATTTAATAATCAATGAAATAACACCTTGTTTTATTTCGTAAGTAAAAACATTCAAGCATAAAAAAAAACAAACTTGAGACTGCCCCTCCCGGGATTTGAACTATTGAGACATGACATCAGTTTCTTACAGGCTGCACAAAATATACTTAGCAGGTAAGTGCTCAGTCTTTCCTTCCATTTGACTCTCACACATTTTTTTTGTGATATCATGAGAGAAGGTATATATTTTTTGTGTGTGAATAGCGCTTCACTCCCGCAGAAGTGAAATCGGGCTATTCATGTACAGCCTTGACATAACCATCTGACTCGTGAGACTTCATCAACGGTGTAGATAAAACCAGTTTTTAAAAGAAACAAACTAGTTTTTTGTACTGGAATGTCCATGGTTCGATTTTTAATTCAATCTACTCTTACAAATCACTATAAAAGCCACTAAAAGGCTCAACATGTCATGATAACCCACAGAGGTCTAGATCAGACAAAATTTGAAGTGTAAAAATGCAATACAGGCTAGTATTGTAGTCAAGACGGCCTTGCCAGAGACCCAGTCGAAACTGGAGAGTCTCAAGTCAAGAAAAAGACCAAAATCAATTACAGTACTTTTTTTTAGCAATAGACATTATTAGACATACCGTAATAATTTTACAAGATAGTGCACTTTTTCTGTTATTAAGTACGTATAAATAATATTATCAGCATTTCTCACCTAGGACAATTTTATGAGATCTTGGTTTGTGCCATGAAGATGTCCATATTAAGATGAAAATTATTTATTAGAACGGCTTTGTTGGTTTCATCTGACAGTTAAAGTTTTCATGTTAACATGTTTTAGAGAGGTGATGTTAATTGAAAAAAAAAAAATCTAAGGACCTTGCATACCTACTGCAAACATTTCAATGTTTCCATTATAACACATTTACGTCGTATGACATTGTCATATATATTTGAAGAAACTGCCAATAAATTGTTTTTTTTTTTTACTTGATTAAAGCGCATGCAAATTGCTTTTTGTACTTGGATTAAAAATCACCAGAACACCTGTGCAGCTGAGAGCATTATCAAAGACAGCCAAGGCCAAGAAGATATTAAGATCACAGAGGGTTGAGATTGTGACAAGGCAGAGACTGCGAATGTTGGTTTTGTGACAAGAATGAGACCATAGAAAATTAATCAAAACTGGTCTTAAGCACTACAACACGCTGATCCAGCTTTGATGTAATGTTCTTAAAACAAAAAATGACGCTCAGTAGTGAATGTGCAGGCAATGCTCCTGGTGAGGACAGGAAAACTGGTTGGAGGGATCTCCAACTCCTGGACAGTGTCTGATGCAACACACTCAGGCCTCTACACACCATACTGAATCGGAAATCGCACAGATGGCTGGAGATGGTATTTGGGGTACAACAGATGCTCACCGCGCCAAATGGTGAAACAGGAAAGAACAGCAAGAAGACAAAAAAGAAGACATAGAACAAAATTTTGGATGTCGAGCGTTTTATACTGTTGGTGGCTGATCACAGTGAGTTGTTTGACAATATGTGGAGAACATAGAGGATTTGTAGTGCATTGCGAGGGCCACAGAGTGTCTCTTTTACCACCTTCTTACGTCATCAATAGACGCAAGCTTTCATTGGTAGTTATAAATTGTGAAAAAGCAGATCCAATTTGACACTTTTTGTTGGCACCACTCGTTCGGTCCTACGTGTGATGTCCCATTGGTGGCCAAAGTTTTAGACTGAGTTGCACCATCGCAGTGAAAATACAGGTCGATATGTATAAGCCTTTTGCTTTGTGGGAACTACTGAGAAGCTCCAGCCACATTGTTCTGTTTTTGGATAAGTTTATTCTTGGTTTAAGTTTAGTCTTATTTACAATTGTTGTGTTTGGGTGTTTATTATATTTTTAGAGTTTGGTTGTGGGTTTCCTGGGTCACATGACTTTACCACGCCCCCATTAATAACATGGCTTCTATATAAAAGTAGCACACATGTTAGCATGCTAGGAAGGTCGGTCTGGCTAACATTGCTCCTCAACAACTAGCTCCAGCTTGTATTGTCTTGTGCCTCAGCACCATAAGTAAGTGTGTATTTTGCTTACCTTTTTTTTTAAGCTTCTGGGAAGATTTATAGTGGCTTTTTTTAGATTGTTTGTGTGTTTGTAAAAATTGTTTTGGTGCACACTCATGGTTACTATTGTGTATTGTCATTCACAGTTTCACACTTTCCTGATTATCAATAAACCTGTGGACTTGAGTCGTGTTTGCAGAGTTTGATTTCAAGAAAGAGTTTATCTGGCAGAGAGTGTATAGTGCATTCTATACTGAAGACTGCACACACATGAAGTCTAACATTCTCTTGCATTAGAAGGAATCCAGATCCAACCACACTGGTATAAGAGGTCTGAGGATCTCATCTCAATACTTTTTGACTGTCACTCTACCTCTGGTGAGCACATGGAGGGCTATGCAGCACTATAAAGAACTGGACCATTACTGACACCTGCAAAACGGTCTTTTGCATCCAGTAGAGCATTCTGCACAGAATCTTCAGACCCTGTCACGTCTGTTACATGGGCTCAGTGTGAATTTGCTTTCATTCCCGAAGAGCAAGGGCACAAGTGCTTTGGGCTGTAAGCACTTTGTTTTGGCAGTGCTCCTCCTGTCCCTCCTTGCACAAAGGCAGAGGTCATGCTGCTGGGTAGATGCCCTCCTCTACGTCTCTTCATTGACTGGTTGTCTCCTGATAGTGCCTCCATGCAATGGACACTATGCTCCATGCGCTGGACGCTATACTGACAGGCAAAGTGTCAAAGTTGGGTAAAACTCTAACTATTTTGTATGTTTAATGATACTCTCTAAAGTGTTTGGTGTGCTATGTTTGTGTTTATGTTCAATTTAAATACAATCTGCTCAAACACTCCATTTGTTCATATATTGAAATAAATAGACTCACACAGTCAAGTTAGCACAATATTTAATAGAAAATACATTACATTCACTTAACGTTTTTCACTTTCAGAACCAAACCTAGTCAGTTCAAAACCCGGTCATTTTATACTCTGTCAATACCATGCCATGCTGTTCCGCCATCTTGAATGATGACATCATCAGGGTCACAACCACATTTTTATTTTTGTTTTGCATTGTTTTTGTGTATTTTTAGTTTGTATGTGCTTATTTATACAGTGCATCCGGAAAGTATTTATAGCGCCTCACTTTTTCCACTTTTTTTTAATGTTACGGCCTTATTCCAAAATGGATTAAATTCATTTATTTTACAATTTATTAAAAATCCAAAATCTGAAAACATGTGAAGCTCTAAATTGAGTTCAGGTACAATCTGTTTCCACTGATCATTCTTGAGATGTTTCAGCAGTTTATTGGAGTTCACCGGTGGTAAATTCAGTTGATTGGACATGATTTGAAAAGCCATACACCTGTCTACATAAGGTCGCAGGTTTGACAGTGCATGTCAAAGCACAAACCAAGCATGAAGACAAAGGAAATGTCTGCAGACCTCTGAGACAGGATTGTATCGAGGCACAAGGCTGGGGAAGGTTACAGAAAAATTTCTGCTGCTCTGAAAGTTCCAATGAGCACAGTGGCCTCCATTATCCGTAAGTGGAAGACTCTTTCTAGAGCTGGCCGGCCATCTAAGCTGAGTGATCGGGGGAGAAGGGCCTTAGTCAGGGAGGTGATCAATAACCCGAGGGTCACTCTGTCCGTGGATAGAGGAGAACCTTACAGAAGGACAACCATCTGTGCAGCAATTCACCAATCAGGCCTGTATGGTAGAGTGGCCAGACAGAAGGGGTAAAGGGCACATAGCAGCCCACCTGGAATTTGCCAAAAGGCATCTGAAGGATTCTCAGACCACAAGAAACAAAATTCTCTGGTCTGATGAAACTAAAATGGAACTTTTTGGAGTGAATGCCAGGCGTTACGTTTGGAGTAAACCAGACAGCGTTCATCATCCCTACAGTGAAGCATGGTGGTGGCAGCAGCATTATGCTGTGGGGATGTTTTTCAGCAGCAGGGACTGGAAGACTATTCAGGATAGACGGAAGGATGAAAGCATCAATGTACAGAGACATCCAGACATTCAGAGTGCTCCTGGCTCAGACTGGGCCGACGGTTCATCTTCCAGCAGGACAATGAGTGGCTTCACAACAGCTCTGTGAATGTCCTTGAGTGGCCCAGCAAGAGCCCAGACCTAAATCCTATTGAACATCTCTGGAGAGATCTGTAAATGGTCGTACACCGTCGCTTCCCATCCAACCTGATAGAGCTTGAGAGGTACTGCAAAGAGGAATGGGCAAAAATTCCAAAAGACAGCCGTGCCAAGCTTGTGGCATCATATTCAAAAAGACTTGAGGCTGTAATTGCTGCCAAAGGCGCATCAACAGAGTATTGAGCAAAGGCTGTGAATACTTATGTACAAGTGATTTTTCAGGTTTTGTATTTTTAATCTTTTTTCACAGTGTCATTATGGAGTATTGTGTGTATTTTGAGGAAATAAATGAATTTAATCCATTTTGGAATAAGGGTGTAACATAAAAAATGTGGAAAAACTGAAGTGCTATGAATTCTTTCTGGATGCACTGTACATTCATATATATTATTAATTTTTGTGCATGTTACCTGCTGTGAATATCTCCACAGCTTGAAAGGCTATGATCCATGGGCGGAGCTTAGAACATATAAGGGCTCCCAGGCTTCAATTTAGGCGTGGGTTGTTATAGGAGTAGGATGTGTGTCACAACTGCAAATTCTGTAAAGTTTATACCTGTACTTATTGTAAATGTTACCTTTTTTGATGTTTTGCTCGGATTTTGCAACTGAGCACCAATAAAACCACTTTTTGTAGTTTTTTTTTTTTTGTCACTCCACCCACCGTCAGGCTAACCCCTGACACAAAGCAAATAATCATATTACAGCTCTCATTGATGTGCATCCTGGATGAGCTGCACTGCCTGTGCCACATGTGTGGGTTGTAGACTCATATTCCTGCTACCACTAAAAGGAAAGCACTGCCGGCATTGAAAAGTAACTGAACCGTCAGCCAGAAAGCATAGGAACTGAGAAGTTGTCTTTGTTATCCTGCAAGTTTCCCTTTGAATGCTTAAACACTACATGAATTGAACCAAATTATTGAATTATTTGGAATAAACAAAGACAAGTCGTATTTTATTGCCAGTTTAGTTGCTAGTTGTTATCAGTTACGCCCACTCTCCCCTCAGTTTGGTTGGACACAGTAACACACGCACACACTTCATAATAGAAAATATCACAAACATGGTCTGAATCTGGTATAGTTAGTATGATTTTTATTGTGCCACATAAGACATGGGTCAGTTGCGACTTTGGTTCAGAATTGGTTTGTGTCCTGTGATTTATAGGCGAAAGTGGTTTTCAAGCCAGACCTGTGCCATTGCAGTGTGAGAATTTTACTGTTTTATAAAGGGGTTGTTCTATTAAAACTGAAAAACAAGGTTGTAATGGTTAATAATATATTTTTGTAGTAATGATGCAAGGCTCCTTTTTGCAACAGAGAACAGAGTATTTCATTAACTGACACTAAACAATTACCTGGACACAAATGAGATAAAATGGTCCTACTGATAAATTGTGCAAGCTTTATTTGTTACATTATACACACACAGCTGTGTATCAATTTCCTCTACAAACACAAATTGTTCAGATTTTGAGTAAAACTTGTTACTGAAGACTGATGTAGTTGTTCAATCATTTCAATAATAGTTGGTTGAAGGACTTCTCAATTGTCTTTAAGCTCTGAGAGGGAATGTAAGAGTACTCATAATCACATCGTCATCAGATCTGGGTCATGTTTGGCCCACAAACTGCATGCCAGTGGCAGATGAATGCTGGCAATGCCAGGCAAATACTCAATATATTGTGCACAAGACATTGTTTTAAGTCCAGTGAAGTTGTTTTTGCTAAAACACACAATAATGTGTCTTTGAACACAGTTAAAGTTGTATAATAAACCAGTTAATTTAAAATATGTTGGAATTCAAAGGAAAACGCCAGTCACAAACGGCTTAATTTTCTGAAATTAAACTATGTTGTCTATATTTAAATACTGTAAATGGGTGACATAGACATGGATTTTAAAATGTTTTTAAAGATTTAATCTGATTCCTAAAGAAATTAATCCAATTATATAAAGGAACATTTTTATTGAAAAGCTGAGGAAATATTGCAGGATGCTGGCCAAGATTCACATCTGGTTTTGAAAGCAGGCTTCCTCATCTACTGAAATACAGCCTCCATGTAACAAAATACGGCTGACAACCGTTGTCAGCGATCTCTCTCTAGCTCTCCTCCAGATTATACCTCAAGTTTGCTGCTGGTCTTCTGTCATGCCCAGTTTTGCAAATCATCTGGGAGACCTGGTTGGTTGACTGGGATAATGACTTTACTCCCAACTCCCGTTTCTTGTCCAGCTCAATCTCAAATAAAAATGGCCACATGTCCCTGCTGTTGAGTCTAAAGCCAAATTTGATCATAGAACTGGGTCTGGCAATCGAAAATAAATCGGCAAAGCTCCTCATAGTTTGAATTGCACAGCTGGTATTAGTCATCCTTTCCCAAGATTGGTAAAAAAAAAACTAGGCTCCTGAAGATCCTGGGTTATCTTAGATCTTGTACAACAAACTCGGACGCATTTGAATTGGACAGCTAGCCTTGTACCTCGCCACTTACACTCACAAAACATAAGAAAGGTTCAGTTTTTTGACTACGTCAGACTATTGTAGACCAGGACAATACTTGTCAAGATTTACCCTGATAGATCCTTCCATCTGTTTTTTTTTTGTCTATTACTGTATACTGTATAAGTTACGACTAATTTTCTTGCGGCTGTAATCAAGCAAAAAAAAAACTTCTATGTCTCCCATGTAATATTCATTGAACTTTTATTCGAAAAATTATTAAAAATGTACTTGTAGTATTTGTTAAATAAAAAAAGATGCAGAATGTAAGTTTGTGGTGCAAAATAGTACAACAATAAACTAGATTTTAAAGTTTGCACGCAAACTTCGATGTTGGCTTGCGTTGGTGCCGTTAATACCTATTTTTTTAAATGTTGGTAAATTTTGCACAAACAAATCAAGAGACAAACCCCAAGTGTTAATGGTTGCTTTGGCAATACAGTGTTATTCCTTATAAAAATTACACAATCGTGAATTTTATTTTATGCCACTAAAAATGATTGCATCACACACGTGGAAAATCGATAATTTTTATTAATATATTATTCAAAAACATGAAAGTAATAAAAAACCCCTGTTTTACACACATCACATTTTATTACCAAAGGAAGAACAAGTGTTAATGGTCCATTTTGTACAGTTTGGGGGTTGGAGTGTGGATCGCTCCTTCCTTCCTTCGCTCTTCATAGCCAATGGCCTGTTCCTCTACTGTAATTACACAAGATTAGAAGGAAGTACTGTACTGTAATATTAAGTCCTCCAAGTATTATTGATATACTTAGCTTTTGTTTAGGAGGCACTGCTTCCATCGTTCTTCAGACTTCAGAACTGATGACCTGTTCACCTCTATTAGTGACAAAGAAGTTTAGAAGGAAGCTATTTCTGTAACATATGCAACAAATCATTTCTAGTAGTATTGATATACTCATCTTTTATTTATCCTTGTCCTGTCCTGCTTATTAAAGGCACCACATGAAAGGGTAGGTGCTTTGTTAGAGCTGGACAGTTTTGTTATCTCCAGGGAAGTGAACATATGATGTGTTGTTTCCTCCTCTGGATGGAAGCCATGAATTTGGGTGAGAAGAAAACCTACCTGAACATCATTGATATACTTATCCTTTTTTTTGGCGTGTGTGTGTGTGTGTGGGGGGGGGGGGGGTTCTTCAGACTTCATAGTTGAGATGGTCCTGTCCTATAAGGACGATAAGAACATTAGAAATTTGTTTAGAAGGAAATTTTTTTAAATATAAATCCTTTCTAATATTTTTGATTTACCCATCCTTTATTTGGCAGCGTGGAGAAGATTGTGAGTGTGTATGCGTGCGTGTCCCGTGTGTGTGTGTGTGTTTGGAGGTCTTCCTTCAAGCGTTCTTCAGTGCTGATGACCTGGCATGCAATATTTCTGTAATGGCAAAACCTTATTAATCTAGAGTACATAGTAATTGTATACAGTGAAAGTGTAAAATGCTTCCAACATTACCTTGATCTAGCTTTACTGCCAGTCTCATCGTTTCATGAAAGCTGCTTTGTGGCCAAACCATAAAAAAAAACATACATACAAACCAACACTGCTAGAGCCCATCTATCCTCACGAATGTATTTTAATTAATATATGAATAGTTCAGTAAATCAGTGGTTCCCAATAATAGTTCATGCTATGCTTTTGATCATAATTTTATAAACCAAGACGATTTCAGAGGACTCTTGCAATCAATCTCACAAGGTGCCACAACACAAATCAGTTGACCAGGCGCTACTAGCCCTGCTGGTGCCGTTTATGTACACTCAGCATGTCTCCTGTTTTGTGTTGTTGCAACTTGAAAGTGTTACATTCAGGACGGTGAGTTATTAACAGCAATTGATTATTATTAAAACCGTGAGAGAGATGCACATGGAGGATTGCACTACCAGCTTCAAAATGAAACCCAGAATGTACCAACGTCCACTGAAAAAGACAAACACTTGTACCCAAAATACCTGCAAAGTCTCAAATACAAAAATATAAATACATGCATAAACAGACTCACAAACATATATAAGATCACATACAAACACAAAAATGCCACAAACTGCCAGATACTGCTGGAGACTAGCTTTTAGCATCAACCTTAACGTGGACATTGTGCGGAAGGCTACTATAATCTCACAAGGTGCCACAACACAAATCAGTTGACCAGGCGCTACTAGCCCTGCTGGTGCCGTTTATGTACACTCAGCATGTCTCCTGTTTTGTGTTGTTGCAACTTGAAAGTGTTACATTTAGGACGGCGAGTAATTAACAGCAACTGATTATTATTAAAACGGTGGTTTCCAGCACTGATGTTTCGGTTGTATAGTGATGCCATATGCAAGCAAATTGATCTACTGATGCCATTAGTTTTTACACAGGTATGTGACAAAAAGAGAGAGATGCACATGGAGGATTGCACTACCAGCTTCAAAATGAAACCCAGAATGTACCAACGTCCACTGAAAAAGACAAACACTTGTACCCAAAATACCTGCAAAGTCTCAAATACAAAAATATAAATACATGCATAAACAGACTCACAAACATATATAAGATCACATACAAACACAAAAATGCCACAAACTGCCAGATACTGCTGGAGACTAGCTTTTAGCATCAACCTTAACGTGGACATTGTGCGGAAGGCTACTATAATCTCACAAGGTGCCACAACACAAATCAGTTGACCAGGCGCTACTAGCCCTGCTGGTGCCGTTTATGTACACTCAGCATGTCTCCTGTTTTGTGTTGTTGCAACTTGAAAGTGTTACATTTAGGACGGCGAGTAATTAACAGCAATTGATTATTATTAAAACCGTGGTTTCCAGCACTGATGTTTCGGTTGTATAGTGATGCCATCTGCAAGCGAATTGATCTACCGATGCCATTTGTTTTCACACAGGTATGTGATAAAAAGAGAGAGATGCACATGGAGGATTGCAAAACCAGCTTCGAAATGAAACCCAGAATGTATCAATGTCCACTGAAAAAGACACAAACACTTGTACGCCTAAATACATGCAAATTCTCAAATACAAAAATATAAATACATGCATATACAGACTCACAAACATATATAGAATCACATACATACACAAAAATGCCACAAACTGCCAGATACTACTGGAGACTAGCTTTTAACATTAACCTTAACGCGTAAATTGTTCGGAAGGCAACTATAATCTCACAAGGTGCTACAACACACATCAGTTGACCGGGCGATACAAGCCCTGCTGGTGCCGTTTATGTACACTCAGCATGTCTCCTGTTTTGTGTTGTTGCAACTTGAAAAAGTTGTTTCATTTGTGAGAATATCCATTTATTAAAATCAAGTCAAATTAAGAGAGAGATATATGGAGGACGAATTGCCATATTTAGAATAAAACCCAGAATACACTATTAGAAGTTACTGAAAAGGAAATTGGTTGTTAGGCTATGATTTTTATTTTATGCATTTCACGATCAAAGTTGGGTCGCTTGCTTACACACGCACACACACACATGTAAATATGCATACAGACACACACACACACACACACACATAAATACATGTAAATATGCATACAGACAGACAGACAGACGCGTGTATAAACTTTAGGCCCACTTAAGCCAGATTTTTTAAAAATAATTTTAATCCTTCTCATGGACTGCTACAGTTCACCCAAGACAGAAACTGTTCTGTGTCAAATAAAAACAATTACTCCATCACACAGTAGACAGGATCGTGATAGCTAAGTCTGAAAAACACCTGATCTTACTTAAGAGTGTGAGTTGTTAATGAAAATAGGATCTAAAAGAGTATTGTTCACTGTAGTGCCAGAGCGGATCAGTTGTGTGTAACCTTTAGCCAGAGACAAATTAAGAATTGGTTTATTTTTGGGGCAAGCTGATCCTCATTAAAATCTCCACACACTACAATAGGTGTAAAATCCAATATTTCTAGAGCTGTCAAGAGGACTCGCAAATTTGGCAAAAAATCGGACAGACTGTAATTGGGTGGTCGATAGATCACTGCAAGAAGTGCCTTGTCTAACTTAACAACCAAGTATTCAGGTCTGTAACATTCTGCATGTACATGCTTTTAAGTTTTCTTTTACATAAATGGCCACCCCGCCGCCATTCCGTTTAGCCAAATCAGGTCTGTTTGTGTAGGAAACATGTCTATTGCGCTTGTACATGATGTATCCCTCCAAATTAAGACACTCTGGAATGTCTGACCCAATAAGGTGTGTTTCAGTAAGACACAACACATCAGGCAATAGAAGCTTGTGGTGACATTTTAAATCTTCTATATGAGACATCAGACCCTCTGTGTTGTGATGAATGATTTTGAGAGCCGAATTCAGGTCTGAGTCCTGTGCAGTTTGTAGAATGGGCATTACACTGTGAAAATCAGCTTTTGGCATGTTCTCCAAGGAGGTACAAATTTCTGGATCACAGAAAATTTTCCTTTCATCAAAGTCAATAATGTGCAAACCAGCAAGCGTTCTGGTTCTGCTGAGAGCAACATATGCCATGCCTGGTTCAAATATGTGCTTCAGAGACACAACAGCGGTTGTCATTCCTTGTACTTTGTGTGCAGTGCATGCAAAGGCAGCTTCATGGGAAATTGCCTTCGAGTTATTCCTTTTCTTTTAAGAGGTTCTTCTGATCTCTCGATGTAGACAACATGCTCATCTTTATTGGCTGCTTTACCACGGTGTTTCTTTCCAGTATTTGTATCATCAAGATGCAAACCAATTAGCTTCACAAATTGAACACCCTCTCGGTCTTCTGTTGTTATTTTTACTACCTTACCAAATGTCCCATTTACAAGGCCATCATCGACATCAATGTTTCTTGTCAACATCACTCTTGCACCAATGGCAATCTGTAGTCTATCAATAAGATCACCTTTATCTCCCTTGAGAGGTGTAACTTTCCTCTTCATTTCTCCTGTTCGGGGATCTTTTTTGTAATCATTGGCATTGATGGTAACAATGTCTGAAAAGCAAGAGGATATGGCCTGAGCATTGTGGTTATCTACCTCTTTATTGGTTGCATATATGTACAACACATCAGAAGGACACTCTTCAGAAGTTAAACGCATTACACCCTCTAGCATGCACCTGTCTGCATCAGACAGAGTCTCGTCCTTCTTCTTCAGCCTCAGTCGGTTCAGCAGTTGGGCATATGCAAGATCATCTTTCTGCCTCATTATCTGTGTCAAAGTTATCATTTGAAAGTGATCTTTCCAAAAGTCCGGGACATGATCCTCATACACACAAAGTGGTTTTGCTCTTCCCAGTGGAGGGAGCTGCTGAAAGTCACCCACGCAAAGAACGGAAATTCCTCCAAAAGGTGTATTCCTTCCTTTAATTTGTTGCAATCTCCAATTCACATAGGCAAACAAATTTTTTGAAACCATAGAGATTTCGTCAATAATTAAGATGTATACCTTGAAGAAATCTGCCCTGATTTCATCCAAGCTGTTTCCCAAACCTTGATATGGAGGCTTCAAGCTTCTTGGGAGTTTCAGTAGACAGAGTAATGTCTTGCCGGAAATGTTAAAGGCTGCAGTTCCAGTGAATGCACTTAAAAGAACAGCAGGCTTTGAAATGTCACTTTGTTCTCGTATGCATGGAAGCCGACGCAATATCTTAGTTGCTTCTGCATGAATAGTTTTAATTAAGTGCAACTTACCAACTCCTGCTCCTCCATTTAAGAAATAAAAAAATGGCTCTGGTTTGTCTCCCGAAACACACCTTTTGCACCAGTCCCTCACAGCGTAATACACAGAAGCCTGTGTTTGATTTAAACTCTGATTCATTTTACGAATTTGTGCTTGATTTATTGGGGGAGTTTGCATGACTGGCATGGCTGTGCTACTGACAGAAGCAGCAGGTGCAAATTCAGGCATATCTTCTTGTTCATTCGTTTCACCTGGATCAGCGGGTTCAACCTCCATAATGGTCTCTAATCTGATTAGTTCATTTGCTGGCGCCAATGTAGCCCATGCATCCTCAACAGGACCCATCTTTTCAAAGTCTTGTATTGCTTGTTCTATTTCCTCACTGTGCTTCTCATATTTTTCCCGATTTTGTTGTACAATCTCACATACACACTGTATTTCATGAGAACCCGGTAGTTTTACTGAAGCAAAATTGTAAAATGCTTCATAAGTCTGGAATCTACTTGACTTCAGTTGCCCATCTCTTCGATAAGGCAAGTAGAGTTTCAGCAGAGTTCCGTAGAATTTTTCAGGAAATTTCTGCTGCAAGAAACGTGCAAATCTGATAACGGCAGGTTTTCCCTTTGTTCTGTTCTGTATTTGTCCCAAGTTGTTTTGAAGTGGTCAAATATTTTTACCCCTTTTCTGTCCTCCATAAACAATACGATATTCGCTTGCAAAGTCAGCCATGCACATGTTCTCAAATTCAGGTTGTCTTGGTCTAGCCTTATACTTTTCTGGCAATCCAGTCATCCACACATTCTCTACATCATCATCCATCGTCTGCAAGTACTTCATAGGTAAACTCATTTTTACAGCATTATCATCGGTAGGAATGAATATGACAGCTCTTGACGATGATTTTAATTTCAGACTGCATGTGCGAGCGACTGCCTCTTGTGCACTCACTTCTCTATTCTTTGAATAGGCCTGCGTAACCTGCTTCATACTCTCACTTTCAGACATCATTTTCAAAGTCATCATGGCTGGAGTCTTTTACCACTCTCTTGAGATAATCACTCATCTCATGCTCTGCTTTGGAGATATACGAGTCAATGTACATTATGCATCCGTGCGGTGTTAAGATAAAATGCATATCCATATTAACCTCCCATGCGCGTAAAAGTAGCGGATTATAGCAGTTCACCCAGCAGTCCTTTGGTTGCCTCTCCATGACAATTACATTTGACGATGAAATACACTCAACATATCCTTCATACTCCTCATACGACATATTTGCTTCTAAAAGCAACTCTGTGATTGTTTGATAACATCGAGTTGAGTCATTAAGAAGATTCAAGATCTTTTGAAGCTGTAGTTTTGAAGTGGCTGCATAATCCCTTTCCACTGAATCATCATCCTGATTAGACGGATCTTCCGGGGGAGGTCCTGGGCGTGTGATGAAGGTTTTATTAATGGGTGGTTTGGGAAACCCAAATCTGCAGTGTTTTTTGCATGATTTCGAATGATTTCTACTGTGCATCTGAACTTCTGTTACAATTCTATGCAGTTCTGGATCTCTGTTTGAATCTGGTAATTTACATTTTAGATGAATTTATCAATGAAATCGCAAACAACCCGATCTTCAACATCCTCAAATACCGGAGCATCTTTTACCCAAAATAAACAATGAATATGTGGTGAGCCACGCTGCTGAAACTCAACTCTGTAGAAAAAGTCAATTACCTCGCCAATTGGTTGAGCAGGTGACATGACTAGATCTCTCATTAAAGCCTCAACTCGTTTTTTAAACATGCGCATTGCTGTGACTGGTCTGAAAAATGTGAAATCCTGAGAAGTAACCCAATCTAACTCTGAGAAGGTTACAGCTTCACCTTGTTGCTTTTTAATAGCAGTTATCACTTCGGGCCATCTCATTTCTGCAGCACTGAATGTACAAAAAAATGTGGGAGTGCCCAGCTGTCGTAGCATATCAAACAAATCACGCATAGTTTTCTCCCAGTATGCTGGTGTGCCTCTTAGTGGCTGCATGAAGCATGTTGCTTCTTTATTATTTACGAGCTTTTCTAATTCGCGTTTGTTCTGAAGCAGTGAAGAGTTTCTTTTGCGTCCATCACGAGTCATGGGTTTTATTTTCCTGAGTTGAATGGACATACTTGATTTAGCCATGTGCATTTCAGTCACAAATTGTGCAAAAAAGATGTAATGTGTGTCTTTTGCACACCGATTGTCAACTGAAAATAGCCTGGAATTAAAGTACCTGCTGGGTGAAATTGGCTTTGTTCTGCTGGGTTCATCAAGAGTGTTTTTGCCATCTGGAAACAGCACTGGAAATGCCATAGACTCAAGTTTAGGAATTTTAAAAACGCTAACAGGGGTGTTTCCCTCTGCTGGGGCAACACGAAATATTCCATCGTCATACGACAAAAGCAGCTGACCAAGATCTGGGGGCTGAAGACATGTGTCTAAGACAAGACCAGGGGGCTGCTCAGCTAGCATTTCAGGTTCATTACCACAATCATTTTGCTCATTATCTTTTGCATCTTCATTGTTCTCTTCTATTTGTTCTTCATGTAGAATTGGTTCACTTAGAGAGAGTTCGTTATCATGAACAATTTCATCAGCTGCAATTTCATCAACAACAATATTTGTGTATTCTGAATGGATTTCTCTCAATTTATGAAGAGCAGACAAAACCTTGTGGATGTTCAGAGTCTGAAACTGATAGTGCCCTTGATAACACATCCGTCTTTTTAGTTTTACGGTCAGTAGTTGCGATTCACTTCTTGGTCTAGGAAGACAATTTACAGCTGTTTCAACATCAGATGCAACAGAGATAACTGCTCCTTTTATCACTTTTTGTTGACCTCTGGGAAGAGCTATTATCTTGGCAAAGTGGATGTACCTGGCAATCATGTGACGCTCTAGAATATTTAAATCTTTGAGTTCTGGAGGAATATCTGTGAACTGAAGCATATTCACAAGAGCAATATCTGGCATTCCACCTCTCTTTATAGTTGCATGGCAGCAGTGACAGATCCATCCTGTTGCACGGGAACACTGGTCTGGGCAATTATAGCAGACATGAACATAGTTGCCGGTTAGACAATTAATTTTTGAAGTATTCTGATAAATGTCACGAATGCATTTTTTTACTTGGTTTGAGAAAAGTGTTCTTCCACAGCATGTGCAGATATAAGTTGGTCCCATTTTAATAACATTTTTGAAAAGATCAATTGCCCTCAATTCTGTAGCATTATGCATCTCAACCGGTTGAATATTTCTAGTCCTTTCTGTTGTCCGAATTAACCTGTACTTGAGTTGTATGTTTTCTGCGCACTGTATCTGGTAAACAGTTTTCATAGAGATTTTGTTTTTAAATCTAAACAGATCATATTTTTGGTGTCGAGTCTTAAATTGCACATCACTGTGATAAAGTTGTTTAAACTGCAATTTACGTTTTGCATAGAATATCAAATCATTTTTGCACCTATCTGAATAATATTTTTTTTGCCTTTCTCTAAAACTTGGATCATTTAAATATCTTCTAATAACATACTGCATGTGCTGCTGCTTATACTTTATATTTGTTCTGTAATTTTCAACAACATGATTTTTAAGTCTTTCCCTGTAATCTATATTATTTATGTAATTGTAAGTTATATTATTTTTCTTTTTCTCTCTGTATTGTTCATTACTTTTGTACCGGTGCATTTGAGTAGACTTCTTTTTCTCCCTGTATTGTTCATTACTTTTGTACCGGTGCATTAGAGTAGACTTCTTTTCCTCCCTGTATTGTTCATTACTTTTGTACCGATGCATTAGAGTAGACTTATTTTTCTCCCTGTATTGTTCATTACTTTTATAGATGTGCATTACACTACATTTCTTTTTCTCCCTGTATTGTTCATTAGTTTTGTATCTCCTCATTGCACTGCACTTATTTTTCTCCCTGCATTCTTTATTGCCTCTGTAATTAATGAGTGCATTTGTAAGTTTTGCTTTTCTGTATGTTTCACAACTATGATATTTATTTTGCATAGCTCTGTTATGTTCACTTCTAGACTTTTCATTATTATGATGGTTAAAGGTCATTGCTTGTTTCCGTTTTTCCCTGTATGCATGGTTTGTATTGTCATGTACTTTTTTGGAAACCTTTTTATTGTGAGTTTGTTTACCGTAAGCCTTTTGTCTTTGTGCCTTATTTAGTTTCTTTGATATAACATTACAATTTGTTTATTGTGCTAGTAGACTGACAGGTTCTACCAAAGACAATGTGTGATTTGATGTTTTTGGCAAAAGGCTTTCTGAGCACTCCATTGAAATGTACTGGCACTGTACATGGGACTGCAATGCTACATCTGTCCATTCAGAATTATCTGTTTCTGTGTGTACGAATGATAGAGGAAGAATTTCAAACTAATCACTCACACCCAATCCCTGTTGAAACAACAGCATTAATCTCTTAATTAAATCCTCTAAATGTAAAAATGTCAACATCACTGCAGTCCGTGTGCCCTCATAAGCCATCATACTATCGACTGATCGGCAGTGTGGGTCAAAGAAGCCAAATCTCCCTGTGCGATCTCTAAAAACAGCTATGCACATTTGACCGCACAGCATCAGCGCATCGCTCACGTCCGTCCTAAGACACTGAAGTGTGCTCTCAAGATTTTCATACCCATCGAGTGCGGCGGGGGCTCTGAGGAATCCAAACTTTTGCGAATGGGTAATAATTTGGAAGTATTGTTTTCCTGTCTGAATAGTGGTAGGCAGTTCCTCAAAATTCAAAAAATCATTCTTAAACCGACCAGTTGTTTTCAGTTCCTCTATAACTCTTGAGTACAGAGCATTGCCCTCCGATAAAACCTGATCCAAATTTGAAAGTTTCAACTCATTGCATTTGTTATGCATTGCGAGAAATGTTAGTGAGTTGCAAGTACATTGACGACCTCTAAATTCCTTGTACCTCACATCACTTTGACAGTGAGACGCCGCAACAGTTAGGATAGAAGGGCTCATAACAGTCTTACCTGACACAGAGCTGTGGGGTCTAGCAGTATCCAATGAAGCCTCTGTCTTTCTGCGCTGCTTCTGGGCTTCACTTCTTTTACCTTTTCTTGGCATGTCTGTTATGAAAACAAAAAGATCTTTTAGGGTAATTTGAATCAATTAGCAGCCTCACACTGAATTGCATTTAATCCATTTCTAAAAATGTTTAAAATGTCTTTCTTCACTCTCATCTTCCCTTTCGAGGTCTTAGGGTTCTCATAGGGATCTCCAACACACTTTGGATGAAAGACAGGGATACACCCTGGACAGGTCACCAATCCATCACAGGCCAAAATATATATTCACTCCTAAGAGGGATTTACAGAATTCTTACATGCATTTTTTTATTTGCTGGTTGGGTCTTGTGGGCCATTAATAATTATTCATGATAATACCTGTACATTTACTAATAAGTTATAAAAATGGTCATATCGCGGTATTCAGTCTGGTTACTTATGAAATACATGTGCTTCATACAATTGCCGAGAATGCTATGGAAGATCTTTGCACAGATCCAACAGGACCAGCAAATCGGATTGGGTTTGGCCATATTTATATAAGTATTCACATTCTGAATATTTTAGTGAATATTTAGTGAAACTTGACTAGTTCATATTTATTTTACCACAATATTGCATTATTTTGAGGTGTAATTAGTGTGTGTTGTTATATATTATATTGTTAGACAAAATTCCTGGCATTTCCTTGATATTATTTAAAAGCCATATAATCCATTCCTAAACTGCAGCAACTGTGTGATGCCATCAGGTCAATATATATACTCTCTGAGGGGTGTTTCCAGTAGCTTTTTTAATCTATGCCACAGTGGATTTTGGCAATTCTGATGGCAAAAGAGAGTCCAGCCTAGTAATAGAAAGGGCTACCTAAAGTGTCGGTTACCAACATATTATTGCTTTGATCTTTTCAATAAAATAAATACACAGATTTAGGTTAGACACATAAAACAGTGGGTTACTTTTCCGCAAAAAAGCTGTGACTGGAGAGGTTAAATCTGCAAAATACTCAAAGGGAGAAAGATGAACGGACAAGTGAAACAATTTGACTAGACTTGATTTTAAGTATGTTAAAATGTTAATTTTGTTTTTTAAACTCTCAGTTAACAAACTTTTGTAAACAATGCAACAGACTACTAATGTGTTAAAAATACCTTAAACTTTATCTAAAAAGAGACTACTGTTGAAACAGGTTACTGATGTGCTAAAAACTAGTTTTTTTATATATATAACAAACTTTTTTTAAGAACTTTGTGAACCAAAACACAAAAATAGTTTCAATCAAAAAAATAACTATTATTAATAATAACTGCTTGAAAAAAAACAAGTCTTGAACTTGAAATAGATGTTCTATTTCGAAGACACTTGTCTTCGAAATAGTCTGCAGACACAGAAAAGTTCACAGTTAGAAACTTGATAAAGACTAAAAACAAAATCTTAAAATTACATATTTTAAAAGTCATTTAAAATGTCTGTATGAGCACTGTAACAGATTAACACAGGGAAAATTCAACAAATGCTGGTAAAGTATTGGGAGTATCAAAGTTTGTAATAAATATGTAAAATACAGTAAAGTAGAATAAATTTAACAATAATTGCAAGATATTTTGAGTGATATTTTGTACTTTTATAAATACAAAAAAAAACAAAACGGACGAGCAAGTCTCAAGCACAAGAAAGCAGGACTGTGTAAAAGTCAGTTGAGTTGTCTGCAAAATATGATGAGAAAAGTAGTTAAATACATATTCAGCATACTAAATGTTGTTTATTATGGTTAGGCATAAATCTATAAATCTTATTTCTATTTTTTGTAACACAAAACTGGGAAAGGAAATAAATGGTGTATTTGAATAACAGGAACAGATGTCATTTTGTCGATGCCAACAAGCAAAAATAAGTTTGTTAAATGACTTCAATGCAGCAGCAACACTTGTCAAACAAAACTGTGTAGATGAACACTGATGCTCTTCTGACTGTTGAAAGTTGGCGCAGAGGACAGAAATAACTAGATTTTAAAGTTTGCACACAAACTTTGATGTTGGCTTGCATTGGTGCCGTTAATACCTATTTTTTAAAATGTTGTCAATTCCGCAACAATAACATAATCCAACCCCCATGTCTCTATGATTTTTATAAGCTGAGATAGGTACATGCAAAATTGGTTGCTATGGTAACCAGTCTGGTTGCTATGGAGGGGTCAGTGACCTAATACATTGTTCCCCATGTCAATACATCAACCCTCATGTCTCTATGACTTTCCAAAGCTGAGATAGAGCTGCGCCATATTGGTTGCTATGGTAACCAGTTTGGTTGCTATGGAGGGGTCGCTGACCTAACATATTGCTCCCCATATCTATACGGGTAAAATACAGCAACCCCCATCTCTCTATGATTTTCCTAAGCTGAGATAGAGACATGCCATATTGGTTGCTATGGTAACCAGTCTGGTTGCTATGGAGAGGTCGCTGACCTAACATATTGTTCCCCATATCAATACGGGTAAAATACGGCAACCCCCATGTCTCTATGATTTTCCTAAGCTGAGAGAGAGTCATGCCATATTGTTTGCTATGGTAACCAGTCTGGTTGCTATGGAGGTGTCATTGACATAATATAATGTTTCAGCTGTCACTATGGGTGAAGCTTACCAACCCCCAATTCTCTAGCATTTTCCTAACCGAAGATAGAGATATGCCAATTTAGTTGCTATGGTAAACAATTTGGTTGCTATGGAGGAGTCAGTGACATCATGTTGTAATCTACTTTCCATTTAGAATAATATAAAGCAACCCCCATTTCTCTACTGTGTTCCGTTTAGAAGATATTTGACATCGAAAGTTATGTCGAAAAGTGGGTGTGGCTTAATGATTTTATGTTAAATCACAAGCAATGATTGGCTGGATAAGTGATTTGCTTACTTAATACTAGTATGACTTTCCAGTGTCAATCAATTACAGAAGCTCTTTCACAATAGGATCCATGGGATTCATGCTCCATTCATTTCAATGGGCCATTGAAAGTCTATGAGACACCTTTGACCTACTTATTAGTAATCAGCTGCACCTGCTGGAGTTTCAACTGCCAGATTTTCAAATGATGGCAAATCTGCTGGAGAGAGTCCGATTACCATGCCTCAAACAAATAAGGATTACGAAAGAAGGACCAGACATATTGAGATACTTCCTTGACTGTTAGAATCAGAAGATTTTAAGGAAGAGAATGGTGTAAAATTTTTAAATGAGTTTAATGAGGCATTCACACTATTGTTATCCTACGCATTTATTTTTATTATTCCCCCCCTTTTTCCAAACCTAACTACTTCAGTATACTTTGGCCTAGAAACACCATTTGCACATTTGAAATATACAATATTTTAAAACATAGGTTTGTGTCAATAGAAGTACTTTGTGATAGTTTTACTATGAGCTTAAAGCAGATGTGCCTTTCGATAGTAAGCACTTTAGCAGAGGATGGTTTTGATCCATTGACCTGTGGGTTAAGGGCCCAGCACACTTCCGCTGAGCCACTCTGCTACGTAGACATTTGCACGTCTGTTGTATATAATACTTTAAAACGTAGGTTTGTGTCGATGGAAGTAATTTTAAAAAAATATGAGATATCTCGTTTAACTGTATTTGTCCACTTTACTTTAATATTAGTGTTGTGTGAATTTTATATTTAAACATGTAAAGAACTCTTAAGAGTTAAGAAACTTTGCTACATAGTGTTAAGTACTAGGTTAAGTAACGTAGGATTGTGTCGATTGAAGTACTTTGTGATAGTTTTAGTATGAGCTTAAAGCGATGTGTCTTTTAACAAAAAGCACTTTAGCAGAGGATGGTTTCGATCCATCGACCTCTAGGTAATGGGCCCAGCACGCTTCCGCTGCGCCACTCTGCTATGTAAAAACTTGAACGTCTGTTGTATATACCTATTTTTACGGCTCATAAGACGCACTTTTTCTTCCCCAAAACTGAGGGGGGAAAGTTGGTGCATCTTATAGACCGAATGCAGAGCGCCGCGAAGTCCGGTCACAGCCGTATGAGAGGCATAAGAGCTCCGGAGCTAGGCCGAAGCCGCGGCCATATTTGTACACCCAGCGCTGCGCGCTGACGTCATAGCCCATCTCTGCCATTGCGCGGTCGTAACGAAAATGGGGGGAAAAAACTACATTTCCCCACAATGCCTTTGGCTTCCGCATCCATACTCACGAGCGAAACTACAGAGCTCAGCTGCCGTTTCTCACACATTAAACGTAATACTCTCGCATTTGAGTGATCTCTCACGCTACAAACCCGATTTCTCACGCTAAAATACATTTCGAGATGTGAAATGGGCACAGCTAATAGTTTATCTGCGATGTTTTTGAGCCTGACGATAAGATGATGATCGATCTGCATCGTCTTCAGTCTGTGAGGCTTTTTTTTCCGCTAAGCATTCACTTGGTGTGGGAAATTTAATTAACTTCCTATGCTTGTCAAGTTAGATCTCACTATAATGAGAATGAATGGTTTTATTATACATGGGCTCGGAAAAGGGAAAGAGGACTGCTTTGACTCCCCTTTTCTTCCCAGGCAGGAAGAGATAAGAATATTCTGGAAGAATATTCAGTTTTGAACAGTTTTGTTTCAAAGGAAACGCATCAAGAGTGAAACTGAAATGTGATATTTGAGCTGAGAACAACAGAGAAAATCAGAAATCATCCTGTAACCAGACTGGGAAGTTTCTCCGGTGCACCGTATTGTTCTCCTCTTGTAATAATACTTATTAAATCTACCTTTTTTATTAATACACGTTCTCCTAAAATCATTTTGAACACGCATTGGACCCTCAAAAGTCCAACAAAATGGTGACCCCGACGATTTGATGATTAAAGGAGACTTTTGGATGGGATGAGATTCCTGAATTCAACACAAAGGCCGGCCGACCTTAAAAAGAGGTAAGCAGAAACCTTTTTAATAAAATTCTGCAATTGATTACACTAAATCAAGTGTTGAATTAAGGCCATCTCTTGGAAAACTTATATTTTTATCGTCCGAACATCGATTTTAAAATAATATTTTTTGAGGAGAAAGCTTTTTGACATTTTTTTCGTTTTAAGAGGAATTATTAAAGTTGAATAGGTGAAGAGAAAAGAGGATACTAGGTGTGAAATGAGAAAATTAGACAAATCCTTTCTTGAGACTCTCAATTATTGACGCAATTGATGAAGAATTAAGAACTGTGCAAAGCCCTTGATTTGCAGGGAAGTGTGAGAACTACTATAAATAAACGTGAATTGGATGTTTACTTGACAAGAGATTTTGAGAATTTTGAGCTCTTTGGTGTTTAATGGGTGTTTCAGTGAGGACAACTCACTATAATAAACTGAATTGGAGTGGTGATAAAAATCGGACACCTACAGCGACCTCTTTTATCGACGGATGAGATGTGTATCTGACAGGTTAATAAAAACCACCCTTTAATTTTGAAGAGCCTAGTCCGAGAGGTAGCGGGAATACCCGCTATAAAAAAGGGGAATTTGGCTCTAAATCAAACAGTAGGAAGAATAGGGAAAGCCTTACATTAAATAGGGAAAGAATAGGACTTGTTGTAAATCTACGGAATTATAAACCTACTGTAAAGAGAAGAAGTTGATGAGAAATGGATTGTGATTTTGATAAGGATTGTGAAGAGACCCTTGGGCAGCAATGGCAGAAAATGTTGCAGATTGTGAATGTTCAGATGGAGCCAAAGGAAATTAAAACTCGCATGCGAGAATTAGAAATCTGTAAAAATTAAATGATTGAATTCTTCTAGCTCTGGTCAATGCATTGAAATTTTCCGAGGGTAAAGCTGTAAACATCTATTCTGAATCTGCATATGCAGTCTCTGCAGCACATGTGGAGCTGCCTGTGTGGATCAGAGGTGGTTTTTTGACGTCATCTGGCAGACCAATAACTCATGAGAAAGAAGTAAGAGAGCTCTCTGAAGCCGTTATGCTTCCAAGCAAAGTGGCTATCATCAAGTGCACTGGTCATTCCCAGGGAACTGACATAACCTAAAGAGGAAATGAGGCAGCAGACATGGTTGCTAAGCGTGCTTCAGACTACCTCACTGGTCAGTATGTAGCCATGCCAGAGCCAGATGTGACTTCCCTCCTTCCTGATTCTTCTCGAGAATACCTCTCTGAGCAGCAGAATACTGTTACTCCTGAGGAGGAATCTGTGTGGAGAAACAGAGGCGCAGTACAACATACTGATGGCCTTTGGACCTCCCCTGATGGTAGAGTCCTACCCCCAGCATCCCTTGATTCCAGTAGTTTTAAATGAGGCCCACACTCCAATTCACTACAATGATAAAAAAAACATAAAAATCGTTTGGCTAAGAGAAGAAGAGTGCAATAGATAAAAATAGAATCAGTTAAGATAACACCTTCTTTAAAACAATGTAAAGCAGAAAATATTAAAAGGAAATCTATGGGGTTAAATAAAGAATAATGAGAGAATCATTTTATGGTAAAAATAAATAAATATAATAAGTAGATTAAGAATTAAAAAATAATAAGTATATTAACGAACTAAAGATAATTCTGTTAAAGTAATTCTGTCTCTAAATGACCACTAGTAGAACACAACTAATGAGACGCTGGTGTGAAAAATCTGTTACAATAATACCAAAATGGATAGCAGATGAGTTCTACAATGAGACTACAGAAAAGAAAAGAAATCTAATAAGGAAACTAAAGCATTTATTTTGCTCTTTAACAAAAATTACTTTTGGAGGAGATTTATAGAACTGATCTGAGACTAACTGATGACTGTAAAATAGAAACTTATGAACTTAATAAAATTCATAGATCTGACTGAGATTTTTATGAAGCTAAGGGAAAATCTTTAGAAATTTAGGTGATAAAATGGAACATAAATTTTAGTGCAGAAGAAAATTTGCTTAAGAATCTATTCTTCTTAGTTTTAGGAACTACTCTGACTTGACCTTTAGTCTTCATTTTTATTTTTGGATTAATTTTTTATGTTTTATTTTGAGAGCTCATCAATAATATTTTTATTTCCTTTACAATTGGATACAATTTTTGGAAAAGAAAACAAATTTACATGTGGACATGTGACTTGAGAATTTTTTCCTCTCAATTTCTTTTATATGTGATGTTTCACATGGCATCGATCCCCTTGTTTGTCTTATGTCGGTCTGTTTGTCCTGTATGTGCGTGCTCGAGCCTGTGTGCGTGTATGTGACTGTGTAAGAGGAATGAATGTAATCAAGAAACTTTAGAAAACATGTTTTGTACGGATGCTTTTGACTTATTCCTTGACAGGTCATGATCGTGTTCTGGAGGGATTATAAACATTTTTCTTATTTTTCAACAGGATTTTATGAATGAGTACATGGAGTATTTCTACTGATCTAATGAACATAATCACTGACATTAAGTCCAGAAGCTTCTCCTGTAGGCAAAGAAGACAGTACTGCAGTAAATAAATGTTTGATCAATCATTACATTCCTTACCACAGGTTTCCCAGACGAATCAGATTTGACAATGGCTCACACTTTAAAAATGAACATTCGGCTCAAGTTGAAAAGGCCTTGGGCCTGGCTCATCATTTTGATGCAGTCTACCACCCAAAATAACGAGGGAATGTTGAGAGATTGAATTTGCATTAAAAAACAAATTGGCAAAAATCTGTGCACAGACAAAAAGTAGCTGCCCTCCCATTAGCCTTAATGTCAATAAGAAGTTCTGTGAGCTGCATGACAGGATACACGTCTTTTGAACTGTTAACTGGACAGCAGTTCCTTGGCCCACAAGATCCTTTGCAGCTGGAGCCGGTCCAGCCCTTGTCACACAGGGTGTATTATGAAAAGCTTGCACCATTAGTAGCTTTTTTCAGGATATGTCCTCCACGGCTACTCCCACAACGGATCCGCCCATGTCTCTAGCCAATCTCGCCTGGGACTGGGTACGGTCGAGAGTTTACTAGCGCAAATGGAAGGAACCTCGCTGGTCAGCTCTACTAAAGGTAACTGCACGCACCTCGCACTGTATTTATATTACAGGGAAGGGTGATACCTGGTATCACCTGAGCCAGTGCTGTCCAGCTGACCCTCCATCAAGATCCCTGGAGGACACTAGAGTGGACCTTGCTTCGAAGGTCCAAGAGAGGGACAGTACACCGAGTTTGAAAGAAGGTGATATACAAACACATACACATATAACCGAAGGAGAAGAAGACCCCAATAAAAATTTTCACCCACCAGTACAAGCATTGCAAATTGTCCTTAAGACAGGAGATCTGTTTTCGGCTCCTCCAGGAGAGCCGGTAGCACACTGCGTAAGCGCAGGCTGTGCTTTTGCGGCAGGCATAGCCAAGAATTCAGAGAACGTTACGGAGTTGAAAAAGTAAGAGCACAAGAAAAAGTAAATGGAGAGTGTGCTCTAACACATGAAACAGACAGGACTGTCACAAAAACACTTGGCAGAGATCTCCCTATGTATCAAGATTTTGAAAGTAGCTTGACCTGCATGAGAAGGTGGTGTGACGAACTAAACATTGCAAAAGTATCCATACCCCGGCTGGGATGTGGATTGGACACACTGGATTACTACAAAGTACTTCAGATCATTG
>SRMA01027062.1:0-47532 GCA_007224835.1 Danionella cerebrum | reverse complement strand
TTTCACTCATAGCTCACTAACCCTGAGAATAACCCACACATATTAAATACTGTTGTGTTCAGCAGAAACTCCTCTAAAAACTTATCTAATTCAATTTCATATCCGTTAACCACAGCTCGAACGCCATGCAAATAAACAACAACATATCCGGAGTATAATTCATGACCACGTTTTTGTTTATGTGCGATATGTATCTACAATATAAACAAATATAAACTTTCAAATGAAAGCTAACAACCAGCTGAATCCAGCGATATGCAACTCATTTACATTGAATGAAGTATTTCAGAGCAGAGAGCGAAAGTTCCACGAAAAAAACGCCAGCAAAAACAAAGCAAGCGTGTAAATCTTATCTTACCTTTACCGTTTTTTAAACAAAAGTTATTTCCATAGCGATAAAAGTCCGTTTGTTGTTATATCCGGTCGATAGCTTCGCGAAAACTCCATTTTTGGTCTCTCCCTATCTCTTTTCTAAGAATAACATGACCAAATATGGAAACACTCCCTGTGCGTAAAAGCAGTCCTCTCCACGCTCCATGTCCTGTGATTCGTTGGGGATCCTGTCCGTCTCAAAATGGTGGATATCATGGGATTCTACAGATTCAAAGCTTTCCAACGAGGTTTAGAGCTCCCAGATTGGTCAGACGCTCGAGGGGTGGGCACACGGGAAGTTACAAGGTTGGAAGCGGAATGAACAGAAGCTTACGCATGGTGCATGGAGACAGCATAAAGGGGCTTTTCCACCCCCCTTTTACAGCATTTCTTTAGGAGTTTTTTGCTGAAATCATGTCCCGTAAGCAAGAAAAGAAGACCATGAACGTAGCGGAAGCTTTGGACAAGATTTTTTCCATATTTCAATTATTGTGCCAAATTGTGCCAAACTGTGCCAACATGGATTACGCCTGAACTTTGTTCAATCAAAACCTTTACAGAATATTAGTTTCTTGTAGTATGAACACCAAACTTGCTACAGATGTTCTTGACATGTAGTGGTTACAATTGATTGTGTTTATTTGCTTCGTTACAAGTAAAATAAGGAGATATTAGAGGAAACATGTAGTTTTTTTTTTGGGCGGAGTTCATTTTTGGCCAGTTCAACATCAATTACTCTTACCCAGTGTTCTTGACTGTCAAATTAACTCATCCACACCACCCCCCAAGAACCTATCTTCATTTTGATACCAAGATTTGCAGTTTAGAAGCTGAGAAATGCCTTATAGAGTGAAGGTATAGGATTTTCGTAAAATAGGCCTCAGGGTTAAGAGGTTAATCATCTAGTCAGAAAATAAAAAGTGTTGTCTGACAGGTGTTATATACTCAATCCAACTTTTGCATTTTCATAAAAAATGTTTTCCTACAATCTTATACAAAAATGTATGTTCTCCATTTTATAAGCTTCATAAACAATGTCTAGCCAATAATTGAACACAGGCCTTAAACCATTTTCTAGTGACGGCTTTCCTTGCTGTTGAATGCAGTAGTCAAAATACTTCTTCCTTCGTGGAGAGAACATCCTTTTATTAGACATGTAATATATTTATATTTAGTTGAATGATACCAAAATCACTCTTAAGATCAATAAAAGAAACTCCTGAAAACTAGTATCGGTCGCAGTAATCTTATATGACCAGGTTTTATTCAAGCATTTTCTTCTAGACATAGGTACAATATAGCAAAAGAAAACGCCTGTATTTAATAAACATTATTAATTGTTAAACATTAACATTGAACTTGAACTATGTTAAAAATAAACATTAAAAAGGCGTTTTCTGAAATCCTGCTATTTGATTTGGTTCTAAAGGAAATTTATTTCAATGTTTTAAAAATGATAATGGTATAATATAGCCATAATAAATCATATAGTTTCTCAAGTGAAACTCTGAAGGGACCACTTCTACTTTTCTTACCTCGTGTATCTTTAACTCAAGTACTTGGTTGTGTACTTTGTCCTCCACTGGATATTGGTCTTATAATGCTTTGAAGATTATATTCCTGAAGCTGAAACATCTTGGGAACATTTATTTTTCTTGAAAACCTCACATTCAGCGTTAACTCTTATTCTCGTAGATTTTGGAGCAATGTGCAGCAGAGTGCAATAGTGTTATTTTGATTAGATGTGACACCTTATTAATATTTTAGGCCTAGCTGGTACCTTAAATGAAGTCTTTTTTCAGTTTTGCAAAATAGTCTGGGTAAAATGTTCTAAACACCTTTGACAATGAAAATTATTTTGTAAAAATGGATTAAAGCTGTTCAAAAGTAGAAAAATTTTGACTTTCAAATCAGATTCTAATCACAGATTCATTGGATAACGTTTCATGTGATCTTAGGAATGAAAGTATGTTAGGTGCACTTCCCAAAACTGTGATTGGGACAATAAAGGGAACAAAAACCTCAAATAACATAAACTGGAGAAGAGCTAACCCTAACTACAAAACAAAAGTGAGATTCATTAACACAAAGTCAATAAAGAGAACAAATCAACCAGTCAGCTGCTGGGGAATATCAGATTCTTACACAGAAGCATGAAATAACTACTGGCTTGAAGCTTACCAAAAACACAAGAGCAGTGTAGTATCTGCAAAATTTGAATAATGATCCCACACTAGGAGAAAGGAACAAGATACTTACGTAGGGAGCAGGAAATTATAAACCAGACAGGAGGAGCAGGTGGAACACATGATTACCCCGATCAGCTCAAGAAGGAAGACAAACAAGAGAAGTGGCCAGAATAAAACCAGAAACATGAGAAACAGGAAGGTTGGTGTAACCCAGACAACAGGAGAGCTCAGAGAGGAGGAGCCAGAATATAAGATACACATGAAATGGCAAAAAACAGAGACAGAGGACAAATTAGATTAGAATCACGAAACAAAGGAGGAAGAGTAGGCTAATTTTACAAAAACACAGAAACAGTGCTTAAAATGTCTTTATAGTCATTAAGAAAAGCGTTTTAAAAGTACAGAGTATTGTAATAATTTGAATGAGAATTGATTGTGAAGGCAGATTCAGTAACATGACTAGCCGTCTAAATGAATGATGGGATCAAGGGGGGGGGGCTTTTTATTGACTGTTGATAACGTAATGGAAGTATAATTTTCAATAAAATCCAGTCAAAGTAATTTTCAATCAAAGCAAAATGAGCATTAGGGTCATCATCACTGTACAAATGAAGTCACAAACATGTTGATTCATCACACACACACACACGCACGCACGCACACACACACACACACGATGATAATTCACTTAATTCAACTAGCTATTCTATTCAACACATAAATCTTAAACCAATGGTGTCAAACTCATTTCAGCTCGTGGGCCGCATCGCGCACAATTTGAGCTTCTGGGGGCCAGACCAGACTAATCATACAGAAAAATAATTGGCTTAATTGATTACAAGATTTTATTATTCCCAATAATAGTATTTTTCCAGATTCTGAAAGTAAAACATTCTGATGAACAAATATTTCCACAAAAAATGGAAAAAAAAGAAGTCAGGAATGTAGCATAGGATAAAATACACAGTGCTCTCTCCATATCTGTCTCTCTTGAAACTTCCCGCTGGTATGTTTGATACGATACCCCTGCCTTGAACATTTTTAAGGAGAGGATACAAACATACAATCAATTTTCTGATAGTTATTTAAAACTTTAATGAAATTATATTTGTGGAGAACGCTCATCTCTGCATGCATAGCAAGACTGAGGAGAATGTGAGCCGTGCTGGACAATCATCATGATGTCATGCAGAATTTTAATATTATTTTAGCTTTTTATTGAGAAAATATGTGTAAACACTATGATTAAATCTGAAGAGGCCTTTTCCATCTAGTTCATATTAAATGCCAGAGCATGAGTTGTGTGACCTGGACAACTGTAATTTAGCTTTGTTAGATTCACCCCGATACCTCCACACAATGGGAGGGGGCGGGGTCAGCAGTATCTTGAGGGCGAGTCGTTTTCAACAAAACTGAGTTAAGCATGGTATCTACAATACCATGGGCAAGTTTAACTTTAGTATGTTCGCCTTATCATAAATCCTCTCAAGGGTCAGTTGAATTTGTGAGAAAAGGGTTAAGTTGCCATCTACTGGGCGTGTAACAATATTTCGGGAAGCAGAAGTGCATTGTAGCAATATGAATTGTCGCTAGGTGGAGATATGTCCACTATATAAAGACAATAGTCCCATTTATATTCACCGGAGTCACTAAACTTTCTACAATATATTAACAATACGTTTTAAACTTGAACTGACATCGAAATAGAGGAAGCTCCAAGTTTGATGTCTGGCAGCACTTTGGTTTTCGCCTGTCGCAAGCGGGGTTCCCTGCATCAGTCACTTGCTTGACTGAGTACCGCTGTAGTACTTGCTGTAGCTCGCATCTGATCACACTGATGATTGATGTGGTTAAGAACAGCTCAACGGACATGCTGCAACACACTAAATGTCAAACTAGATTCTATGAGTAGCGCTGACATACTGAAGAAACAGCACAATTCAAAACCTCTGATCAAGAGCGCTGCCCTGGACCCCAGATTTCAATCATTGCTCCACCTTTTCCCTGACCAACATGAAGATGTTTTTCGTCGGTTTAACCCCTTATCACCCGCGGCACTCCCACAGGCCAGAAATGGACACAAACAGAAAGATCGCATAATTGCACCAACTATTTTTAAGTAAAGTTTGACAAACTGTGTATCATTTAAAAGATGAATTTCTCATGTTTCAGGCGTTATAAAGCATTATATGTTTAACACACCACAGAGACAACAGTTAGTCAATTTGTGTAGAGTCCTAACAAAGGAAATGGCGATGCCTACCTTTTGTAATGTCTCTACAGGAACACAGCCACTGAATCATCGACACATGAAAAACACATAAAAACACAACAATTCACTTTTCGTTTGCTCCAAAAGAAAAAAAAGTCATGGTATGTTTTGATTCAGAAGAGTCTCCTGAACATTTTGAGACAACCTTTAGAAGTCTGACCAGGATTGGCCAATCAGCAACCCAGTAAACAATCCCTGGCCTCTCAATAAGAGAGAATGTCAATGTGGTTCCTCGTTTTATCACAAGTGTGTACAGCCAACCAATCGCGATTAAGCTCCAAGTAGATTGACGGGTCATTTAGCCAATGAGATGAGCTTTCCAGTGATGTCTAGTTTCTATACAGTTCTGTTTAAACACACAGGATAACGTGACTTCGTAAATCTTTATTTTTAGTTTATTTAACAGTTTTTCCTTTTGTACATTTATCTGCCAAGAATTTCAGTCTCAAGTGCCAGCTTTTAACGTAAAGAACACCATTTATTTTATATCTTTAGTGGAGTTTTAGTGCAGTACCAATTAGATATTGTTTTTTTTTTATTATGAACATGCATAGTTCTCATTTGAAATCAAACTGAAAATCACTGAAATCAAACATTGCAATTGTTTTAGAATTAAAAGTGTTATTTTAAATTGATTTTAGTACTTTTTTGTTCATATCATGATGCATATCATATCGTGAACCCTGTATCGAGACACGTATCATCGAATTGTGAGGTCAGTGTATTGTTACACTCTTACAATCTGCTTGTCTGTGTGTGATTGACAGGCCATCAGAAGAAGATGATGCTTGCTGTGAAGAAGTTGTGTGATATTCACAAGGCTGTTCTTCAGGCTGAATCTGGACAAGAAACGCTACGCCGTAAAGCCCCTGCTGCTCTTGACCTAGTGACTATTGAACCTCCAGCGGAGAGCTCTGAAAGCACATTGCCCCATACTCCAAAAATGAGCACTTTCCAGGACAGCGAGCTGAGCTCAGAGCTTCAGAGTGCTATCTGCTCACAGTACAGTGGATGCCAGGAAGGGCTGACTATCAAGTGTGGGGTAGGCATCTCCTCCAGTCAGGAGAGCATTGATGCTCGTTCTCGAGGCTCAGGGCGCTCTCAGGAGCCTCCCAGCACCCCCTCATCCACTTCTGTCCCAAACAGCTGCTCAAGGGAAAGTCTCGCTAGTCCTGACAGCAGCCCAGCCAAGGAGCGTAACATTCCTGAAGGGCACGACCAGTGCCCTCAACCCCAGCCTGCATTCAGCTTTAAATACCCCATTGTGCCAACCAAACCCAAATTGAGTCCATTGGGTTCTTCTCCTCAAAAAAACATCTGCTATTCCCGGCCACAATTTCAGAGTGCTACCCTGGACCGTCGATCTCCTGGAATGGCTAAAAAACGTACACAAAGTCTATCTCGCTATGCTCTGTCTGATGGTGAACCAGATGAGGATGAGGATGATGAAGCAGCTCAGTTGGCTGCTGTTGCCATGCCATCCTATGCCACAATAAGCCGTAAGCTGACTCGTGGGCAAACCCCACATAATCAGTCCAACCCAGAGCAGTCAGTCGGGCGAAGCCACTCTTTTGCTGTACGTGCTCGGCGGAAAGGTCCTCCTCCTCCTCCCCCAAAGCGACTAAGCTCAGTCAACAGCAGCAGTGCAAGTACGGACACTTTCTCTGATCCTCCTGTGGTGCCACCCATTGAAGGACTGGAGAACGGCACTGTCAAGAATATAGCATTAAGGCTTGAAGCTGTGTCTGTGGTGAAAGATATTGTTGCTTCCTGTGCCAGTGACGGGTCTAAACTGAGACCTCTCAGTCACAGTGAGTCTTGCCCAGCAACAAAGTCAGACTTGGAGGAAGAAGACGGAATGAAAGATTCAGTTGTAGAGAGATTATCTTCACCCCAGAACAGCTCCAGTGAGTGCATCCCTTTCGCTGAAGAGGGCAATCTTACTATCAAACAAAGACCCAAAGCCGGAGGCCCTCTGAAAGTGGAGGGTGCTCTTGAGCCTCTGGAGAAATCCAAACCCTTGCCTGAGTTCAACCTGAAAGAGTCAGACACAGTGAAGAGACGACAGAAGCCTAAAGACAAGGACCAGGGGAATACATCCACCCACAGTGGGACAACTGAGGGTTCAGGAACTCAGGAGACAGTGGCACTCCGCATTAGTGAAACAGATGTCAGTCTGCCGTGTGTGGAGATCACAAATAAACTGGTGAAATGCCCTCCACCTCTTGCTCCAAAACCTCACAGCCCCCTGAGTCCTGCACGGCAGACCTCCAAACCCCAGCTTACACCCACAACAGGTACAACTTAGCAAATACAAATAGAAAGTGCTGCGTACTCACCTCTCTCAAACTCCTTATTTAGATTCATTTGTTCATCTTCACCTTCGTTTCCTAAATGGCAAAGTGTGTCGTGAACAGAAATCTGTTGAGTCAATGCGTCTGTGCAGCACAGGCGTGGTGGAATGACACTGATAATGATAAACGTATTCCGTCATTTGGTTTTAGATAATAAAAAAAAAATGGACGACTTGACTCCATCTACTGCCATTGGGCTAATATGAGGCTGTCGCCGAGCTGATCATTAGCAGCGTAAATGATCTCTCTCATGACGTGATCAAGCAATCCTTTAATTGTTACAATCACTGTTACATGCAGTGAAATCGGACCCCTCTGGCCACAAACAAAGTGGGTAGACAGGCCATTGTTGAGAGGTAGGATATAGAAAGAAAACAGAAATGGATATACAATGGGAATGGTAGCTCCTTCCACACTGTCCTTCGTAGACGGGTTAAAGAAAAGCTATTGCAACCAACACATATAGACATGATACAGGAAAAGCATTGCAGGAGGGGGTTGAGCCACTGCAGTCAAACATCAGACACTTTCCTGCAGCCAGGATGCACTGTACTCACGGCCTGTTCAGATTACAGAGGTTGGGAAAAGCATGGGGAGGCATAGTGTCCTTGAAAAGGAATGCAGAGCTTCTCGTTATCTTGCTCTCTCCAGGGAGTGTTTTGACTCCTTGATGGCCTTCGAGGTCAGATGAGATGAGGGAAAGCCAGATGGGAGAGAAGATGATTTTGGGTCAAAATCTGTACATTTCCACAGATTAAAGAGGTAAATCAGCTCAGTTCAGTGTAGCTGTCAATCACATGACCCCTCCTTGTTTTTTCAAATGTAAAATTGAGCCATCGTGAACCAAACAAAATAAACTTAAAACCAAAAAAACGATTGAACTTTGTTTAATATATAGTTAGCTTTTGAAAATGATTAAAATCGTTTGTGTAAATAACGTAATTTGTGTACTTTCTAAAGTTTGTCCCATAGACTTGTATTAAGAGGAAATCATTCAGCAGCCAGCACCATGGGGGCGCTCGCTGTGGTTCATACGTAGGGTTGGTTTAGTCTTGCAGCTAGATCAGATTCATTTCTTCAGGGAAGACTTTCTACAAACTTTATGTGTGTGCTTGTGATGTGAGACAGGTATGCTGGATGACTGGTATCACTGATGCAAGCTTCTTCCTCATCCATGTTGTTAAGGACCTTGCTTTGTGTAACAGTCCACAGTCATTTGGTACAGGAAGAGGCCTTCCCTAAGATGTTTCCACTGTTTGGTAGTAACTCTCCTGAAAGACAACCCCACAACATGACCCCAACAGTGCTTGACTGATATTTTCAGCTCATTTTGGCCAGACTCAGACTCTGGTGTTGGGGGAAAAAAGTAAATGCATGAAACTGTACTATTTACATGAAGGTTTGAGCTGGTAGTCGTTTTATTTTAAATCATGAAATTGATAATGCTTTTAGATACGTCTGAACGATTGTGATGGTGGTGTTGAGGTTAGTGATGGTGCATAGCACAGTATTTTAGATCACGATTGTTCTTCTGCCTCCAGCGACTGCCTCTGGTGTGACGCTGAGCGTTGTTCAGAGTGTGGCCTTTGCATCACCTCCGTGTTCGATCGCAGTTTCCACATCCCACGAACACACAGTGCAGAGGGGGATTCCAGTAGCCGTCCCAACGCTCATGGAGGGGTCTCAGGATTCAAACCTGAAGCTCATCAAAACCAGCTCCTCCCTGGAGGAAGCGCTTAAGGCTGTGGAGATGAAGCTCACTCTGGAGAACCACACTAGGTAAGAAAGAGAGTATATTACTTTATTACGTTATAATGACTTCTTTGTCTGGCCACTGAAGCACATGGTCCACTTTTATTGCATTTTAGAGAAATAACTTTGTTAAAGTAACAATAAAAAAGCATTGAAGCCATTCTCTGAGCTTTAATGTTGTCAAAGTTACTGCACTCTAAAAACACAGACGACTAAAAAGCAACAGAGAGATGTCAACTTTTAACATATGTGTATATTTACAATTTTATCTAAACAGGGTTTATGTGTTAGACTTTGGCACTTTTAATAGTTTTTAATTTGGGTTAAAATCTGGGTAATATGTAATGCTCCCATTTACAGGATTCTCGAGATCTAGGCACAATTCTGTGTGAGATTGATCTCTCCTCTGTATCATGTCGTGTTTTCTGTCTGCGATGTGCACCGTTTTTATCTCTTAATTACTGCGCAACCTCAAACTTCAGAGCCATAAAAGTTACCACCTGTCACCAAATCTGTGTGAATTCACGTGGGGTTTGAATGCAATTGGCCTATTCCTTCTGCTAAATAACTACTGTAAAGATCACAATAAAGATTGCAGAATCAAGCAGGTGGCCTTCTGGGTCCAGATCTTGACCACAGTCTGCCTTCTAAGGTTGACTTAAAACGAACAAATGATCTACCAAACGATGAACTGTTACACACCTAATCTTAAGGCAGTTTGTTGGTACTTTTTTGTAAACTTTTTTGCAATGGATTTTCTAGAAACGTGGAAACTTTCCTTCTTTCAGTGCATCTCATGGAGTGAAGTCTGCAGGGAATATTCTTGATGACATCGGGAACATGTTTGATGACCTTGCAGATCAACTGGATGCCATGCTGGATTAAAACTGACCAGCTGGAGGCATCGATGTTCTGGGGTAAAACTGTTAAAACGAACCTAATGTTGGTTTCAAATTGATACTCTGGGAGCCATACTGGATTAAAGCCATTTTCCTGGACGGAGCTGTTTGCAGAAGCTAGAGATTATGTGGTTTCAAGTGGACATTAAACACTGAATCTCCGTTGATATCCAGTACATTAACGAGGTAAAGAAGAATTTGACCCCTGCTGTTTTTAAACATTTTCCCACACAGAAATGTAATAATGGAGACAAAATATAAGTGCATTTGAGAAAAGCAATGAACTGGTTTTGAATGGAATACGTTTGACTTGCTTTTAAAAAGTAAGATATCTGTGTCTTTATTGAGATCAGGGGAGTTGTTACATGTACAAAAGATAGAAGCAGTCTATCAGAATTTTTAAATCTCCATCATGGCCAAGAACAAGACAAAAGATTCATTTGGAAGAATATACGCAAGAAGAAACGCATACTAAATAACTTGCCATGCAACTTGTGGAGTTTCAGCGAGTGTGAGAACCATAAGAACCGACCCAGAACCTAAAGCGAGGGTCTTATTAGGAACCTCAAAGGACTGAAATAATGTTGTGAAGACAGGTCATGTGTGGGACTACCTTATATTAAGAACATCGGAATGATTCCGACCAAGAATAAGACCAAAACAAAGGCGGAGTTTGAACTTTCTGATGGGGGGCACATTTTTTGGTAGTAGTTTTAGAAAACTGACATAAAGCAGAGAGATGGAAGCCTTACATTGTTCAAATTTTTTCTATTTTATATTTAAAATTATGATATTAAGTGAAATTCAACTTTCAGGCAGTAATGCACATTTGCTTACGCACTACCTAGATGTGATCGAAAACTAACATTAGCTTTACCTTTGATTCGCATGGCACAGATTTAATAAAAATTAATTGAATAAAATGTATCTAATTAAATTAACAGTATAATATTATTTGTATCAAATATATAGCAGTTTATTGACTTTATTTATTTTGTATGTTTTTATTATATTTTCACAAGAAAAAAGTCAAACGTCTCAATCATCAAATGCAAAACCTTTCAAGGCCACTAGGGGGGGGGGGGGGGTTACAGTGATCATAAACAAAACCTGACTCACCTTGTTTTGTTCTGTGGATGATCCAGCTGTTGCCCATCTCGTCGTGAAGTCTGCAGGGAATGATATCAGGAACATTTTGATCATAAGAGAAAAAATTAAAAGGATTTTTTATCCTTGCCTTGCCAGGATCATGCCAGGATGTTGATCCTAGCTCTAATGAAGGCAGTTTATGAACCAGCTGGAGACATTGATGTTCTGGGGTAAAGCTGTTTCGAAACAAGCTCCCTGCGTTTCTCTCATGTTTCCTCTCCTGAACATTAGATGAGGCTTCAGTGAACTGCAGTTACCTCCACGTCACACGATGGCGCAGAAGCAATTCATACTTTGTGAGGCACTTTTATGGAGAAGAAGAGGAATTCTGTAAATATTAACATAACTATTCGTCGTCCATTCCTTTTTATGCCATTTTTTAAAATGTTTTTTTCAGGTTGGTGTGTAAGGTCACATTAGCGCTTGTGTACTTAAAATTAAAGATCCACTGTAAAGATTCAGATGCAAAGATGTGTAAAGGGCTTAACAAGAATGACCTAAATAATGTGTTGTGGTAAAAATGCTGGCAGTGCATGACAGTGACCCAAAACACAAAATCAATGCAATTAAAATATAGCTCAAGAAGAAGAACTTTAAGATCTTTGGTCTAGACAGTCTCCAGGCCATAATCTGTGGTTCGAATTGCCATTTGTGAAACTCCAAAATGACTCTGCGAGCAGAAAATGTAAACAAAAGCTGGTGCCAACTCTGTTATCGTCACAAGGTTTTTACTAAGAAGTTCTAAGACTTGTTTGTGTAAAGGTCAAATTGTTATTTTGTATTTTTTACATATGTTCTGCACGTTCTCATTTAAATTCTCATTTATTAGAGGAATTTCTTGTTTTAATTCACTCCTGATTTGGGAATAAGCCTTCCATTAAATGAATGGGCTTCAGTTTTCAAATGTTTATTAACAGCAGGGAGAATTCTTTGTAACCATTGTGAAAATATCAAAAGATGAGATTGGCTAGAATCAGGAATGTGCTGAACGAGAAATGCTTTTGTCTAAAAAAAATTCCTTGTTTTCTAGCTATTTATCAAGCTAATCTGATCAAATGTCCTCACCAGGGGGGTATTCCAGAAAGCAGGTTATGTGACATACCTGGGTATGTTTAAGGATAAGTTCGTGGATAACCTCAACTTTCGGTTCCAAAAACGGAGGTAACTTTCTGGGTATGTATGTAACCATAGCAACTGACTCTCTGAAGATAACCTGCTCGGGAGCAGGTTATGTTTCAGTGTAACTTCGTTTCAGAAGGTTGGTGAGCATGGCGTGTCCTTTTGATGAGGATCTTGTGGACGTAGAAGCACAAACTATACGAGGTTTTTTTTTTCGTCGGGAGAGGGTTATAAGACCGCGTATTGATGTGTTTGCATACCCTAATGAATATTTGAAAGAGCGTTATCGTTTTTCAAAAGATTCGTTAGTTTATTTAACACGTCTTTTAAAACCGCATATCGCGAATGTGAAAACATTCTGTGCATAGCACTTAGGTTTTTTGCGTCTGGACATTTTTTGTACAGTGTGGGCGATTCAGAGCATGTGGGAAAGGCAACTGTGTGTAGAGCCGTTCGTACAGTATGTCTGGCACTTAAACAGTTCTTACCCACGTTTGTACAGTTCCCTGACCATAAACCTCTGCTTGTTATTAAAGACGAATTCCAGGTTTGGAATTGGCAAGTGGCAGGTTTGTCCTTTGTAGTAAAATCTATGACGCATATTTAATATTTAGTCATATTATGTATATCTATACATGTATTAATTATTTTCGTAGTGATATAACATATTCAAAAGGCTGTATAAGTCATACTTCATTATTTTGTATTATAATAAAACGGGAGCCAATACCAAATTTGTAATTTAATACACTCACGCATTTACTCTGTCCGTTATTTTTTGCCAAGCCAACTCTCTTGCTTTAGCTGATGCAGCTGTATTGCTTCTTTTTAATATTATTGGCTTAAACTCCTCATAAGCGTGCATTAAAACCTCCAACTCCGCCTCTGTGAAATACGCCGCTCTCTTTTTTTCGCTTTGACTTTCCATGGTGACTCGTGAAATCGGCGATCCATTGAAAATGTCTTTATATATGCACCGTGCACGCGCATTAACTCTGGGTAACCAGTTGGAGGTTGATTAAACTTACTCTTCTCAGGTGTTTTGGAACCGACATACTCATGGTATGCCTGTTTAGGGTAAATCAACCCAGAGGTTATGATTTATCATATGGTAAGTTAACCAAGCTTTCTGGAATACCCCCCAGGTTCCTGTAGTATCCTATGCTTAAGCCTCCACAACAGATCAATGGGGTTTTGCAGTCACAACCCTGGGTCATCCTCCTGGTTTATAACAAGTTTGATGAGATATTTCTAAATCTTTTTATTGATGATTTAAATGTAAATATTTAGTTTTGTTATTGTTTCAAGGTTTAACCATGGACCAAGTAAGAAGTGAGAGAACTTTTGTAGAATCATTACCTAAGAATTTCACAAAACTATATGAATGTCACTGTGTTTCCTAAAAGCTTCAAGCAAGGTTTACTCAAAAGTGGTTTTTCATTCAGTATTTACCTATTGTCTCCAGACCTCATTTGTCTGTTTAAAAATGACATTAAATGACAATTTCTTACAACATCTGCTGCTAAAACACCATGCAAATGTCATGGTGACTGTTGAGATCATTTTTGTACATTTCCAAGCATTTAAGCTCTAAAAGCATGCTTCTCATGAGCAGGTTTGTCATTATGAGAAGCATAATTTCAAGTTAAAAATCTTGTTTTTGGTTTGTAAAGGGTTTGATATAGCATTACTGCCTTAACTCTCGTTACTATTCCGGTTATGAATCTCTGTAATTATCCCTTATATTAGTCTAAATAGTATTTAAATCAGATTTGTATATTGTACACTAAAGCTATATTTCATTGGGAAGCAAACTTGTTTGTTGTATCGAAAATCGTCTATATTTTTTCTATTGTTTCAACAGATTTCTCTAGCAGCTAATCTAGAGTTTCTAGAGCCATTTCTTCATAAGATACTAATACTGAGTTCTTTATGTACAACTACAATGTTCTTACGCGCCGTGTGTTTGAATGAACACAACATGAAAATAAACCCTCATTTAGTCTCTCTTTAGTCTCTCTCAGTTTGCTGTTAATCAGATCTGGTACTTTGGTTCTGATGGAGGTGTTCCATGCACGTCCAGCTGAAAGGAGGCTCTAGAATGAGACTCTGGGCCTTTTTATGATCTATTTTCTCACTGTAAATTCCTGATCTGTTCCCGGACACATGTCTGTGTGAAACTGGTTTCCCAGACCACCTCTCCAGTGATCTCAGGAACAGGTCCTGGAAACCGAAAGATTACTTTCACACTTGCCAAAAAAAAAAACCACAGGTCGAGTATGCAAAGCTCAGTGTGAAAGGCCCCCGAGTGCTTTCACATTAGGGTCCGCAACCTTTTTCCAAGCACACCTGATCCTTGGAAGAATTTGTATTTTTTGGTCAGTGTGAATTCAGTTTAGTGATATTTGTAGAACGAGTTTCTGGTGGAGCAACCATGAGCAAAGCACCACCTACCTGGTGGTGTACGGAATTCATTTTGTGGCAAAATACGAACGTAATTTCAGCAAAAACGAACACAAATATGGTAATTGATTACAAAGAAAAAAAATCTGCCTGAAAACAAAAATAATGTATATTAACGTATATTAAAATACCATACTAATCGACTTTGATTTTAAATACACTCAATTTTTTTGTTCTGTTTTTAAAGGAAAACCACATTTATGAATATTAATTTTCCATGTGAAGCTTAAGGACATGAACAGATTTCATGCAACACGGGGCGGTTGTTGTTTCCATCTTGAATAGTCTCATCGATTCATGTAAGAAGTGATTTAGTTTTACTCTTTTGAAGATATACCAGCGATGTTGTATTGAATAAGCGCTGAGTGCTTGCCTCAGCTCTGGGATCTTGAATGTGACGCGAACGCTTGTACGGTTCATTCAGCTGCCAATCAAAACAGTACTAGCCAATGAGAGCGAACCACTGTTATGCTACAAACGTAACTTTCGGGATCACAAATGAAAAATTAGAAAGCAAATTCAAAGATGCTGAAAGCACAATCAAAACTCTGAGAAGCAAAACCGAAGCAACAAAGAATGGAGTCGATCCTAATCAAAATTATGTTCGTGATTTTGACACTACGTGAATTCCATAGTGGTGAACCTGTGGATGTCTCCGGCACGTCGTGACAGAATTTTCGTAGAGCAGTGCACATATGAAGATGCTGGTTTTGCTTCAACTGAAGCGTCCACAGTGGCAGCCATTGATTCCATGTCACACACTTTATATGGTTTTATGGTGTTTTCCTTCCTCTTTCACCAGCTTACCAACATGGTTAATGTAGACGCATGTGTGCTCTGGAACAGATCTGAGTGAACAGTGTGTAAATCATCTGTTACATTACATTTGCCATGGTTTATTAAATCTACAGTGAATGGATATCGTTCAAAACCCTGAAACAAACTGTATTCTGCAAAATCAACATAACGAAAGTGCAACTTCTGTTCTACCTTTGAAATAAAGTTACCTCATGTTGTCGTTAACAGATAAAAACACAGAGTACTTACTTGATCCTGCACTTTATCTTCTCCAGACAGCTCTTTATAAAAGTATTTTGAGGATCATAAATAACCGAATGTTTTCATCATGAGGTGGGTATATATGTTCCTGTTCCAGCATAATATGCAGTTCATCTCTAAAAAATCTAAAAAGAATGGCTGGGATTATTTTTAGGTGTTTTAAATAAAAAAAATGCTTTTTTTAACCTCACCAATTCAAAGCAGTAAAGTTTTTTTTTTATATTTGATCAAATTTAGCTAAACCATCCATTTTTGGCACAGTTGATGTGTATATTACGCTAGCAGCATGTCAAAAAAACTGAGGCAATGCAATCTTTGCTCTTTAGAGATGCAACATATCAGGGAAAGATTGTGTGCAAGCTCTCATCCGTAACGTGTGCCAGAAAAAAAGACGCAACACAGACAAAGGCAGTGTGAAACAGGCAAAACCTTCCTGGCTGGTCAAGGAACATGGAGGATTCTGTTTATTCTTTACATTGAAACCTGCTTGCAATAGAATTTCTTAGAATTACACTTCTTCCATCAGTGATAATAATAATAAAAATAGTGATTTGGTTTGTGTTGTATGTTTTGCTCATGGCGGAATTCCCTGGACAAATCACTCCATAAATACTCTCCTACAAAACCAACCAATCACAGAGCTTAGTTGATGGATGTAGTTAGAATGTTTTGGAGGTGGAGGTCAGGCAACAGCACTAGATGCGCTATAGGAGTATAGCAGCGCTATTGTCAGAACACAGATAAAGCTGATTTAATGGATGGATTGATCCTTTTATTCACATTGTATGGAATAGAAATGTAGATGTTTTGTTATTGTGCAGTTATTTCACTTGGAACTGCTATTTGAGAATAATAAAATATCTTTAAATGTTTTTTATACTGGTTTTAAAATAGCTCATTAATTTTAATGAGATATCTAGCAATGAAATAGTACGTGGTTTAACAGAACTAATAAATACAGAGTCATACAGAGACAAATATTGGTAATAATATTCTTATAACAATTCTTGTGTTAATGGAATTTCCGAGGAATATCATCCACTTTTTTGCAAAATCCTTTTCGTCAATAAAGCTAATCGAATAATACAATTCCACACTGACTTTCCTGTGTCTTCAATCTCCAAACTGCAGTTTGAATGATAAGTATAATATTAAAAGTGCCTTTTTTGAATGGTTTGTGATTATCTGCAAACGCTTTTAACAACAATCTTTAGATATTTACAACACTCTACTTTTACTTCTATTTATTAAACTTTGAATGCTAGTAATGATTATGCTTTTTATTCCTCGTGAGCTCTTTTAAAGTCTCGTTCTTTAATCAGAACTGTGTAAAACCCGGTACCAACATTAGAATTCTGTCAAGATTCCCTCCATTTTCCCTCTCATCTGTGCTCACAAACTCTCCTTCTCTTTCTCCCCTTCTCCTCCTTGTTTACTCTTCTTTTCATGTTGTTTCCTTCATATGCTTCCTGGTTTCCCATATGTGTGAGACTCTGAAAATGAACTAATCGAATGAAGGTCTATATAAGGAAGCTTTATAGCAGGCTCTCTATAGAATTTGAATTTTTGTCCAACTAAAAATTAAAGTTGGCAATATTTTTGGCCTTTTCATGATCATTAAAATGACGGACCACGAGTAGAGTTTATCGGCCCTCCCTGAGGCATGTGGAAACAGTGATATTGAGGACATTGAAGTAAATCCAAAAGCCGATCAAGAGCCCGAACCCGAAGATGGCCAAAGGTTACATAAAAAATGGCACTGTCATGTCGGCCCTGAAATTTTTCAAGCCATAACAATTAAAGCAGACGACTCCAATAAAAAGCCATCAAGGAATAAATAAAGTACAAAGAAAATAGTGTAACTGGAGAAAAAAATTTCAGATTCATAACAAAAATGCATCAGAAAAACTTGGTATAAAAGAAGATGGAATCTGTGCCTGACGGGTCTGCTTGAGAAGGAAGGAGAGTGTGGAAGTGTGGTGCCTTGGTGCAGTGATTGGAAATTGTCCGTATGGATAATAATCCGTTGAGCCATTTAGCAACGGTCAAACTTGGGGCTGCTTTTGATTTTGAGTTGCAGTATCGCTCCGGCCACCTGAATCAAAATGTGGATGCCCTATCACGATCCCATAGTTCAGGCAGGTCCAGGAAATATCCAGCCAGGCACGGTGGCGCCCGTGTTATGGAGGGGTGGGGTGTATGCTGGGCTACAGTCAGGGCCCAGTCACCATCATCACAAACTATGCAGGCAATACCTGGTTGGTTTGTTTCAGACCTGTGGCGCTAGTTAAAGAGTCACCCCCAGTTGCTCATAGCTATAGGGGGCATTCTTCAAATGGTGGCTCTTGACTGAGCCGTCTCACTCAGGGCTGGAGGAAGTGTTGGTCATGACAGATGTATTTAGTAGGTTCACCATTGCTGTCCCCACCCGAGAACAATGGACCGAAACCATAGCTAATGTATTGGTGGGGGAATGGTTCTGACCAGGTCAATCAATTTCTAAAGGTGAATCAGTGTTTTTTGCAGGAGCATGGTTTGTGGGCCGTCACCTATTTCAGGATTTGTGGTGCTCTACTGTTTCAAAATGCCAAACCTGATTACAGATCATGTATAATGCAAGTGAATCACTTTGAGCTGTGTTCAACAAAGAGATGCGCCGATATTACGTTTTGTTTTCAGACTTTGTATTTTGAAAATAATCAGTTCATCCCCAGCACTTTAAATCAGACTGAACTTCGATAGTGTAGCGCACTATTTCTAATACATTTATACTCTGTCTGTGGTGCTCTTTGGATGGAAAACAATGGTCAAAGTTCTCAAAGACTTTGGGTGTGTATTGTGGAGGACATATTTCCCAGCTTCTGGTCTTGTTCTCCCTGTAGTAGGCCCTGTAATAAAAAAAAAGTGTATATTTTCGGGGCATGAGTGACACTTGGGTGCCTTGTTGAGTTTTATATTCTCCAGGTGCATTCTCCTGGGATCCCAAATTTGAGGTAAAGACAATGTACTTTAATACTTGAGCTTACCTCAAGAGCTTCTTGTTCTTTTTAACAATTCACCCGAAGAAAAGTTCTATAATGCTTGATTAAGATTCACAGGAAACAAATGGCAAGGATTCTGACATTAACAATAAAAGAATGTAAGAAAACACGTTCTTTTGTTAAAGCTAAAATATATTTTCTAAACAAGTTGTGCTCCATAAATGCATTTTTACATATGTAAGTACATTGAGATGTGCAGACAAACATTTAATGGTGTTTAAACAATTCCAACAGAGACATCTCAATCAATAACAGTGACCTCATACATCTCATATCATATTATACAGTATACAGCAAGCTTTTGGCGATCGGGCCTCAGAGCACTTGCAGACGTTTGCATGCCGCTGTTTACAAGAATCATATTATAAAAGAAATGAAAGTAATGATCACACTCTTTCAGTGATGAATATAATTGTTTTTCCTCAATATAAAACTCAACATATGTATTTAAATACTCTTTATAAAAGCTCAGAACTTGAAGCAGCAACACTGACAGGTCGACTACAAGGTTGTTGAATTCTGTATCCCAAGGGAAGGATTCATATGTTCAGCTGCAGAACTCTACTAATAGTTTAGTAGCAAAAACATGACTCAGAATACATAAAAATATTTTTAAATCTATGTGTACCTTCACACTCTGTACACAGATCATATGTATGTAGAGCATTTGGCACTCGCTCCATGAACCATAAAGAGTCTTTCTACCAATCTGATTGTGACCCAGGACAAGATGCACTAACACATAAAACCTGTGTTCACTTGAAAACATTTCCGGTGTCAAAGGCTTTTGGGTGAACATGAGTGGTGGGTACAAACGTATCGTCTAGCTGACTTGCTCGAATGCAACCCCCCCACCACCCCCACCCCAGGAGCGATGAGGTTCATTTGGACTGTCAACAAACTTTTCCTCAAAGTGCGCTGAAGATTTACCTGTTAATTTTTTTCAAAAAAAAAAAAATGCCTTCAAATCAATGAAATTTCTTGCAGCCTAAAATTTTGCTGATGTGTCACTGGTGTTATCATTTGTGTTTTAAACGTTTAGTTAACCAATTAACAAATTTCGGGCAGAAAACATTTCAAATGCAGCACGCTTTTATCGGCTAGTGAGATTGCTCTGGCCTTTGTCAAAAACACTTTTGACAAGCCTTCTACATTTGATATGGAACATGCATGGTTTTCGCTGTATAATGTCATGTATGCAATTATCTTTTCCAATGCATTGTTCATTTTTGAGAGCTCATGGAATGGACTGGACACAAACGGCACTGGTTTTGTAGAATGGACGTAATAAATGAATAAACTCATATCTAGCTGAATAAAGGTGTAGATGCTCAGAACAAGTGTAGAATCACGTGAGGCATAGGTTCATTTATTGGGGCGCACAGTCATCTGTTCAAGAGTTCACGTAAAATAATAAGCATATCTGACATTTATAAAAGTGATATAGCTGAGCTGTCCCAAGAAGGGCCTCAAGACCTGAGAAATATATGGCCGTTACTGAAATGTAAATAAAATGAAAATGTACTTAAAATTGACCTTTTGGCACTACTCAATCCCCTCCCAGCATGCCTCTCTTCAACAGGTTTACTCCAACCTGTGAATTTGATAAAAGTGTGTACTTAAAATAAATAGACATCAACTCCCAAGGCTCTGGAATGGAAGAAAGCTAGATTTCGTGTGAAGTGTTTTTCCTTTAAAAAGAGCTCATAGATGGATAGAGTTCTAGAGGTTACTGAAGAGCTGGTTTTTCTGACTCCAATCCATGGTGGGCGCTCTCCGTTTGGAGCGTTTCTGGTGTGCCCTTTCCTTCACCTGCTGCAGGGACAGACTGAGCTCTGGGATAGCCTCGACGATAGACGGCTCTATTGCCTAAAGGCAGCACAAATAAATGTGTTTAATAATTACAGATGTGCTCCAGTTCCGAACAAAGGATGAATGGATGGATAGCAACTACCTCAGGAGGAGGAGTCTCTGTGGGTGGAGTTGTGAGAGAGGCACTGGAGGAGGCACTGGATGGGGATGGACTCACTGAAACCTTTGACTCTTTTAGCCTTATTTCCTCTCTTGACACATTTCCATTCATCTGAAATAAGCAGAGAGAAACCATTTTAGAAACCAAAAGAAAATGGTGAAAAAGGGGTTTTCTGATGATGACAATTCCAGCTATAACCGTCTCAACACTGCTGTGAAAGCTCATATAAAAAAGCTCCAATACAGATTAACATAATGTAAAAACAAATTTACATTTAAAAAAAGTAATTTACAAGTTGGGAAAAATGAGCAAATCTCCACACGAAAATGTTAAATATCAAAGAGGTTTAATTAAAATGTTTGAGAGAGTTGAGGAAAATACATACTCCATTTTCCCTCGACATGAAACTATAAAGTGTAGCAAATAGATAAATAAATGCATATTGTCAACACAACTAATGGAACATTTGAAAGTTTAAGAGTCAGATCTACACAAATATATATTTATATTTCTGGTATGTAGCACCCATGTACCAAATCCAGCGTGACCAGTGAAAACGTGTGATCACAATCCCTTCCCCTCAATAGTTTAAAAGTATTAAACTCTTTATTTTTTAAAACTTTTTGTTCTATACAGATTCTGTATAATGTGCAAGAGGAAGTGTCTGTCGGTAGGGAACAGTACTTTATTCTTGATAAAGCTGAATAAACATCAGTGTTTTGAACGGAGGGTGATTTAAAAAAGTGACAGTGACGCTTTCATACTGGATTTATTACATTCCCTTTCCAGTTGCTAAACTTGTAAATGGGTTTACGGAACCACCTGTAAATGTGTTTCAGAACATGAAAATCTTTGCCTCCACAGTTCCACTTCAAGTACTGAACAACAAAAAAACATAATAAAACTTGTTTTGCACTTTAGGGGAAGGGACACTCCTCCCACCACCTGGCAACTCTGATTATAACCCGCACCCTGTCACATTCATTGTATTTATTCATTTATTTGTTTACTTAGGCCAACAATACTTAATGAATCAATTAATCACTCGCGTGTCTGTAATAAATAAATAATGGTTTTCCTGACAGCCTCCTCATAGAATACACAAAATATAGCAAATCAGTAAATGCAAAATAGTTTCAAACCAGGGATCTCATTTATTAAAGAGTGCGTAGAATCCCGACTGAAATTAACATTCGGCAGAAAGGTCAAATTTGCATGTGCAACAAAAAAATCTGACAAATTCAGAAATTTGTTGACAAGTTTTAATTGACATATTTAGAAAGCCGTTTGGTGGAGACCCGAAAAGCAGCTGGCTCTGAAGTGCTGGAAGCTAACTCAGCACTTAAATCCAAGAGAACCGCTCTTTGGAATCTACATCGGCTTATTAGGCCACGACATACATGTTCTCTCCGTATTTGTCCATTTGTTATCAAGTAGCGGCAACAGTCACCTTTAAGAAAGAACTTTTGTATTTCTTTGATGCTGTGACAATGAAAAACACTGCAAATCTTTAACAAACTGCAGAAGAACTTGAAATATTTTTAGACTCCCAAACCCGACAACATAAATATATTCATTTACTTTTGGGTTATGCACTTACAGATACCTATATATGCATTTGTTTAATAAAATAAAAACATTTAGGAATTTTTCTTAACACCTTGTCAACTCAACAATTAGTATCCACTTTTCACACTCAACTGATGTTTTTCATATTTTCATAGTATTTTCCATGTCATTCAGTTCATTGTGCATTTGTGAATCGCAATTTTCAAAATCGGTTTCATATAAGGTGTGATTTATAAAACACATTTCTACTAGATGTCCTTAAAACCTCAAATATTCACAGTATGCCAAAGAAGTTTAACTGCGCACAGTTCACTTAAGTACAGGCAAACTTTGCTTTGTCAAATTGTGTTTTTATAAATCTAAAACATTGAACAGGAAAAGGAGTATGCACTTTCTGGGGCAGTTTTGTATGTACGTAACTTTTATAAATGAGACCCCTGGGCTGTTTCTCTGGCCTTAAAAAATGTGACCGTTCGATTCCTGATAAGTGGAGATGCAATTTTTAAAATTATCCCAGATTTCCTTTTGCCATTATGCTTGAACATTTTTCCTCAACAAATAATGAAAGACTGTATTTCATTGATAGTTGATTTGTTTATTAAACTGATGTGAAGTGCATTAGAAGGAGGAATCAGCCCACATTCACATCTGGGTAACCACTTAACATGGTTTTAACTTAACTTAAATTGGATTTCAGTTATTAATTTACTTGTTTCTGCTGGCGGCTCCTTGGAAACGAGCCTCTGCCGAGGCTTTATTTTGTTGAAAAAACATGCAATATCTATACTTTCTGCTTTCCTTAACGTCTCTGGATCAGTGCAGACAATGTGGCGCAAAGACATAAGATCATCCAATTAAAAAGATCCACACAACCCTTGTCACTGATTGGTCTTGATGTAATGAAGTAATTTCTTTAGTGGCTCGTTAATTTACAGCTGTAGTGTATTTTTTCTGAAGTTGAATTATCAGAGGCTGATGAAAAAATGTTGAAGGCTACAGCCCTAGATGCCCATGTCAGCTGACACCACTGTTGTAAACTTTAATCAGTCCGTGTTCTTCAAAAGTCTTTGAAAACAAAAGCTTTATGTTTTAGTGTTACCTTGTCTTCCACGTCTCCGTTGAGCACAGGTTCAGGCAGCTGCCCTGGAGATACAAGAAAAAACAAAAAGCTCCAGTATGAGACAAGCCTGGGAGTCCCTAGACAGTACTCACACCTCAGATTCCAGAGATCAGAAGCTGTGTCTCTGTTACATAATGTTATTTATATATATTTCATTTTTATTCAGAGCATCCTCAACACCAAAAAACCAAGCACCAGTCACATTTCAGCTAATCTAAAGGCCTGCTGACATCGACCCAAATGAGATTTGCAGAAACATCCTGATGGTTTCTCAGCAGGGAGCTTTTCATGTTGATGCAATGATGCTTCCTGACTGAAGATGGCGGTTGTGTTCAGACAAAACCTCACCAAATGGAGGAAATGGGAAAGAAAAAGAGCAAGAAGAAGACGACAACAAAGAAGATTTCAAAAGTACACATAGAAAAAGTAGCTGTTAGTCAAAAACATGGAGAAAAGAGGATTTGTGAAGAGCCATTGCTTTCCTTTTCCTGCACAAAGTCGCTATGATAATGTGAGATGAGCGCCACCAAGCAGCTCTTTTACCTCCTCTTCTCGTCATCAAAAGAGCCAGCTTTCATTGGTCACTGTCCTGGGAAACCAATTTGTAACTCTGACACCCTTTTTCATCTCACATTTTCATAGCAACTTACTTTCATTCGTGGGTGAGTCTCAAAGTGGGCGTGGCCAGGCACTGCATTTGTGCACTATATTTATTTATTTTTTTACAAAAGTTTTGTGTTTGAACCTGTGAGATGATCGGCAGTGGGCATCACTCGACACTTCTTGAAGAAAGCATCTGTCTCTGGATCTACCACGAGGAGCACCGTGTCCTCTCCACCCGCTCTGATAGCAGACACGACCTGAGCATGTTGTTTTCCTTCGACCGAGACGCCGTTTACCTGACAACACACATAAACACACTCTGATGGATAATGTAAAAGCCAACAGAAAATAAGCTGTTAAAATTCTGAATCATGTACATCCTCAATCAACCTTTATTTGTTACATCACTGTTACTTGCTGTGAAAATGGACCTCTCCTCAAACACAGACACATAGTTAACATCGGATCTTATGACTTCAAGGAAAGGGAATATGAACAACGCTGCAACAGCTGTCTTTCCTGCAGCTATATATACAGTGCTGGTCCAACCTCCCGGCTATACCTGGAGGGTAGAAGCATATGGAGACATGCAGAGCTTATCGTTATCTTGTTCTCTGGGGGAAGTTGTTTTGACTCCAATGACAGCCTTGTCCAATGCCATCCAGAGAGATGAGGGAAAGCTGAATGATAAAGTTCTTGAAAGCTTCTGCCAGTTTCACAGATACTTAATATCCATCACTACTCCCCATTTTGTCCAACATCCATTACACGGCCATCAAGTCTCTCACTGATGATGTCCATATTGCCGTCAAAGACCAAAGTGTAAGTCCCAACAGCACTTCCCACCGCAATCTCAGTATTTAACAATAGCTGATAACCCAAGGCTCCACATAATCTGATGTTATCCACTGTAATCAAAGCTCAGAATAGGCTGAAGTCTTCGACATCCACCAGAGCCACCAGGCACATGATCCTCTCCAAACCGCTCATCTTCCAGCCAGCTGCAAATGTTACCGCAGGGCAGATAGTTTCAACAAATCTAATGTGTTTAATGCATTAAAAGGTTCTGTTCTCCAGACGCACGATGAACATCACAGTGAAGTTGCATCAAACACTGGAATGAAGAAGTTGAACCAATAAAATGGCTTCACTGACACTCAACAGTTCTTTATATACAGGTTTTTCATATAAATGTGAAATGTTAATCACAACGGATTCATAAGATTGTGGAAGTTTACTAAGGAACTTGTGTGTTTTGATTAGTGGACCATTATCAGTGTTAACGAGCTGCATTCACGTGATATTATTTGGTGATAAAAAATATTGCAATTAAACTGATTTGGTGCAGGGGAAGAGTCGTTGTTGAACTGCTGTGTTTGAATGCAACCAAGGCAAACCGGTCAGCACAGCTCTATCAGCTAAGCCAACCAATCTCCTCACTCAGAGGATTGCCACTAGTCGGCAGCCCATCAGCACGGTTGAAGATTTCTCTAGATTAAAAAATTAAATCTTTAATTTGTTAATAAAGTTCCTTTTTGTGTCACCTTTCTACATATTTATATGCATCGTTCACATCATCATTGTTCCAATATAGCCAGAGTTTATCAAACAAAAATTTATCTGTCAGTATTATCAGCCAGCTTTCCTGCTTTCCAAGGGAAGAAAATCCTGTGTCTTCAACAGTACACAAATCAAATACTAGAGTTGTTCCGATTCCGATACCAGTATCGAAAATGCTCCCGATACCACAAAAAAATCAGGCATCGGTATGGCGAGTATTTGAGTCCACGTACCGATCCGATACCATTTTCATAAACATAATCTAGTTATGCCCGCTAGCTTTGCTTATCGCTGCAAAGCGGAAATCAATTCTTCTTCGCTGGCGCTGCTGATAATGTAAACACAGGAAGTTGTGTCGTGTTGCCACAAGCAACCAAGGAGAAGGACAAGCCGCGCCAGACGCAACAAACATTGGAAGCTTCATTCAAACAAAGAGAAAAGTTTACACAAGACAGCCAACGAGCAATAAAGATAACCGACAGAATTATCGAGTTTATTGTACTGGAGGACCAGCCACTGTCAGTGGTCGAAAACGTGGGCTTTCGCCGCTTAATTTACATTTGGAGCCCCGGTACAGTTTGGCTGGTCACAAATATATCTCAGAAACAGTGCTCCCTAAGCTTTATGAGACAGTGCCTGAACACATTTCATGTAAACTAAAGGAAGCGCGAACTATCAGCTTCACTACTCACATCTGGACCTGGACACAGTGACGCCGTCATCTTTTACTTTTCAAAGTGCAGTGCTGCAGGCTAACAAGTTTCGCGGCTCGCACACCGGCAAGTCTATAGCTGAATCAGTCGAGGGTATGCTTGTGAAGTGGAATGTTTCTGAATCCCGTGTTTATGTTATTTTGCGCGACAACGCAAGCAGCATGAAAAAAGCCATGAAAAAAACAGATTAGCTCCTCCACCTCGTCTGTAGCGGAAGTGATCCCCTCAGTTACAGTTCTAAAATGGCTACTTGCTCGAAAGAGCCAGGAGGACACTGGTATAAAAACAAATGAAAAACACCCTTTGTGAGGCCGTCAAGAAACGATTCACAACCAATGAGGAAGAGCCCTTGTATGCAGTTGTAACTCTCTTGTATCCACATTTCAGAGATAGTGTATGTCTATTAATTTTTTTTCATGTCCATATTGATTATTGTCATTGCCATATTGAGTATTTCTGAAGCACAGCATAAAATAATTTATTTTAAATTATAAAATGCATAAAATGTCAATTAATACAGGGCTAGTAGTATTTACAGCTGTATATACAGATACACACCCAGGTATCGGATCGGTACTCGGTATCGGCCGATACCCTGAGTCAAAGTATCGGGAACGGTATCGGGAGGGGAAAAATGGTATCGGAACATCTCTATCAAATACTTGAGTTAAAGTAGAGATACAATAGGTCAAATATTACTCCAGTAAAAGTGATCCCTTCAGAAATTATTATCAGTAAAAATACAAACTATTTGCCTTAAAATGTACTTAAATATCCAAAGTACTATGACTATATTATACCGTTATTATTTGTGTCAAGACTCTTGCTTAAAGAATATGTGAAAAGACTTTGAGTCTTTTGAAGATGACGCTTATTTAAATGATCATGAGTTCGAAAGCTTGAATCTAAATCTCTTTTAGAACCAAATCAAAAAACAGGATTTCAGAGCAGGGTTTTTTAATTTAAGATTATTGCAAGCTCAAACGTTTTAATGAACTTCATTTGCGCTAAGTAGATCCCAGTAACCAAAAACCAAACCAATTTTTTGTTTTTTTTACACTTTTAAGATCATAAATATTTAAAAGGCAGAGTTATGCATTTTATAAAAATCTTCAGCAGAAACTTTAAATGATTCCATGGTCACAGCATTGTATTGACTGGAGCTTGGTAGTAAGTAAATTCATTTACTTCAACTATTTTCAGGTAACTAGTACTTTAGGTAAATGAAAGCTGTGTTTAATTATTTATTTATTACAGTTGCTTAGTTACTTTCATGATGCATTCCCCTATGGCATGAGATTTCTGCCATAAAAGAAGATTTTATGGAAAAAAAATAGATTGAATGTAAATAAATGAATTGAAATGTTTGAAAAAGTCCTAGTTCAGTTCATTTTTAGTCCGTTTCACTTTTCCGTGGTTTAGTTTCACTTCTGAAGTTTTTTGTTCGAGGTGGGCTCAACTGATCTGCCTCATAACAGGTGGTCTACATTAGCAGAAATGTTTCTGCCATTCGTCTGCTAATTCACAACCCACGTGGAGCCAACCTCATTAATGGCCAAATGATTTTGAAAAGGGGGTGAACCTTCAAGAACCCTCCGGTAGTACCCTCCTATAAATAATAAACTATTTTCTTCATTGGTTCATTTTACACAGGAGTATTGATGCAGGATAAATATTGCAAAGTTAGGCTTTAAAGAAGCTTTGAACGAAACAGATTCATTCGGTTTACTCATGAGCCTGACGCACTTGCTTTGACATTTGTTATGCATTTTAGAGGAGCGTGGCCATATACTGTGGCAAACATGTGCAATCTTGATGCAACACTGTGTATTTGTGTATTGTTTACCGTAAAATAGTGCCCAGTGTGTTCAGTGTCTACTCACTAATGACGCCTAGCGACAGTTTAAAACAATGAATCCTCACACAATGAATGATCTGTTCCCCTTCACTCATTCTCTTAGACATATTTGCCGAATAGATCAACGGGGGCAGCGAAGGGGGATTGCTGTCTCCAAGCAGCACTTAGTCTATTGGATTGTGGAAGCTGTTCAGCTCTTTTATCAGGCTTGTGAGGATTCCTGAGCCATGGCGATTTCGTGGGCTTTGGCTAGAGGGAAATAGCCAACATATGCAAGGCTGTGGATTGGTCAGCACCCAACACCTTCATCAGGTACTACAACCTGAATGTCAGTTCCGTCTCCTCGGTGGTGCTGTGACAGCATATAAGAGTTAATGTGAGAGAGAGAGAGAGATAAAGAGAGTTATTTAAAGCATCCAATTTTGAAGATGTGTATTGATTTTTGAATTAGCATTTAAAAAAATTACTAAGCCATCTAAACCAAACCGAAAACTGGGGATCAACTTCAAGAAGTCAGCCAAAGAAAGCTTTTAGTACTCTCAGCCACATGAAGGAATTATTTTTATAATAATATTTATTAATAGCTATGATTATTATTGATAATTGTTCTTTTTTATGATGAGGGGAGGATAAAGTAACTAGTAAAGTAACTAATTACGAGTAACTTGATTACTTTTAAAAGGTGTAATGAGTAATTTAATGACATTTCTGAAGTAACTTGCTCAACACTGATCATAACTATATCAGAAGGTGCTTAAGAGATGTGCTTTGGCGGTAATGTGCAGACCAAAGCGTAAAGTAAAGTGCCGCAATAGAACAACAGAATTTTGAGCGACTGGAATGAACAAAGAAGCCACCGGCTAGAGGGTAAGAGCTGAAAGAGGTGCATCTTCTCATTCTGGAGGTGTTCAGTTCTTGGAGGGAGAGTAGGGGAATTCCAATGATTTTTTCAGCAGTCCGATCTGACCTCAGGAGTCTCCGGATGTCTAAACCAAACAGACCTTCTTCAGCCGTTCCAGGAAGTACCACCTTTGATGGGCCTTCTTTGCAATGGAGTCGATGTGGATGCTCCACTTAGGTCGTGTGAGGTGTGTGTGTGTGTGGGGGGGGGGGTGTTCTCCTGCAGTCCACTACCATCTCCACTGTTTTGAGCGTGGTTGTCCTTCCCACACCAGAGAGTCCACATCATGTCTGTATGCACATTCCTCATCATCTGAACCATACACAGATGACAGTGGTGTCGTCAGCAAACTTCTAGAGCCATTGATGTAGATCAGGGGTGCTCACACTTTTTCAGCTTGCGAGCTACTTTTAAAATGACCAAGTCAAAGTGATCTACCCGCTACAAAAATGTAAAACATCAATCAACAAACAATTATTTTCAACTTTATTGAGAATTGACAAAACACACGTAATAATTAACTATTTACATTTTTTGTAATAACAAGAGTTTAATTTGATGACTTGCACTGAATTGAATCATTAGAACAGTTGTGTGTGACCTGAATTTGGTGATAATAGAGTGATTTTTATGGGAGCAATTGAGCTTTGATCCAAATAATCAAGAATAAAAATGATGCTCTAATAAATTTTTCAATATTTATTGAAACTGAGTCGTGCAGTACAATATTCAGGTGAGGAGTGGCGTGTTTCTTGATTTTGGTTGTAATAGAGTAATTTAGAATGAAGTTATGAAGCATATTCTGGGTAAAACATATTTTGGATCTGGTAATTTGCAGACGGTCCCTAAGCGATTCCATGTCAGCGGGTTGCTCATAGACGGTAATGTGTTTCTGTGAATGCTGAGGGAAACTTGTTTTGATAAAAAACGTTTTGTAGTTTGCTCGCTACATAACACAGATTAAAAATAGGTATTATTTGTTTACTAAGAACATTCTGGTCTCGAGCTATTGAGCAGATAAAACCGAATCCGTGAATCTGCAGCTAACTTTGCTTATCGGCTGATATTGTTTCAATTTCACGCCGCGATCGACCGGTCGATCACGATCGACGTAATGAGCTCCCCTGATGTAGAGGGAGAAGAGCAGTGGTGAGAGAACACACCCCTGGGGGGCGCCAATGTCAATGGGTATCAGAAGTAAATTCCTCCAGCGTCACTAGCTGTTATCTACCAGTCAGGGAGCTGGTGATCCACTCACAGATAGAGTCATGAACTGAGAACTGGGCGAGTTTATTCCGGAGGATGATGGTGGTGTTAAACGCTAAGCACAGGTTCAGATGCATGTTGGTGAAACCCCGTCAGGACCTGGTGGTGTCCTCCTGTTCTGCTTCTCAAGAGAGTTGCCATACATCATCTATTCAACGCAAGTCACCTAGACGTTATGAGCAGACACTGCTTCATTACAGTTAAGCAAGAATCTAAATAAAGCATATCTGTTAAATATTACTGACAATACAAACAGTACATGGACAGCATTGATTCCTGCTATTGTCACAGTGATCAATCAGTCATAATGTACGCCTTTTTGGTTTGATTTGCTCACCATGTGTGAGCCTCCAACTGTAGTTTAAGTCTATAGTCCACATTATTCATAGTCCACAGCTCTTTCCATTTGGTATTAAACTCTTATTAGTATTGTCTTCTTTAAAAAGAAGAATTCTCCCTTTTGATCCATTGTGATGCAAATATTTTTAAAGTGCATTAGAATTTGATTTAGTGGCTAAGTGTTTTGTAATGCAGAGTTCAGACACAAATACAGCTTGAAATCACACACAAATTCCCAGAATCACAGGCAAATCAATGCTCATGCACAATCACACTGTGCCAACTACCAAACACATTATTAGATGCAAAGAAACCAGAGAGAACCCAAGTGCAAGAGATCCTTTACTCAGAAGTAGAGGCAGCAAAATGGCTCAGTTCTCTCATAGATGGTTTCAGTAACACTCAATGCTGTGCATGACGCTCAGAGTTAGCGAGCAGTCAGGAGGTAATGTGACCTCCTGACTCCCTCGTCCAGACATCCACCGTAATCCAGAAGGAAAAAGATCATAAAACTCACATCAGTGGTAACTTACAGCTCCACCCACTCAGACAGGATAAAACTGAAATAAGAGTTTCTGTCAGGAATGTACCAGCGTTTACCTCAAAGAGAAAATGTAAACGCTCTGACAAACAGAGAGATAACAAACGCAATCCCACACAGTGAAGTTCTGCGTGGTTCATGAGCAGTGTGACCAGGGCTTTTGTTGGGATCAATGGTCACTCCCCCAGCGTTATGGGCTGAGAAAGGGAATGGAAGCAGTTTGGAAGGCGTACTTCTTTTAGGAGCATGCTAAATATCTGGAGCTGTCGGTGATTTATATAAGGGTAAGATTCAACAACAAACTCATTGGAGCAATAGCAAAAAGAGCTTCTTCTCTGTCTAATTGAACATAAGAAAAGAAAGAAAAAATGTTCCCATTTTCAATAATAATCCCAGTTTTGTAAACTGGGTCTTCCAAACGTGACCTGGCGCTGTTTTCAAGTCACTTGTCCCAAGTGTTTGGTTGCGAGAGGAGAAGAGATTGTATTGTTTGTATTGTAAACTCTTGCAAAGAGAAATTCTGCTTAGAAGCCAAATTCAAATCATCTTCTGTGACGGTTTGATTCCCATCATTCACAAGGTCTACTATAAAAGGAGTTCAAAAACACAGAAATACTCAAACAGTTTTCCACATTTACCATCTGCAGAAGTTTCCCTAAACAGTTCCCAGATTCTCAGATGATATACTATTTTCTGGGAGAATCTAAATGATGTATTAAATCCATACCATCAGGAAACATGAGAACATTTTGGAATATGGAGATTATTTTTAGGGTTTAGTGCTCTTATCACCTGTTTATCCTTAGTTCCGCCCCTTTCACCTGTTCTGCATTTTCCCTTGGTTATTTAGGTGGTCATTTTCCTTTGGTCCTTTGTTGAAGTGTTGCTGTTTAGTCGTCACGTATGTCTGAGTGTTTATTCGTTTGGTTTCCTGTGTTATTCTACAGCCCGAGGCTCCTCTTCCCTAGTCGTGTCCTGAGGCTGTTTTGGTATCTGCTGTCCCAGAGATCATCTGCTGTTTATTTCTGTTTACGTTCCGTTTCACCTAGAAGATGGTGTCGCCTAAGTTTACATTTGAATAAAGACTTTCTCCTTTGCCTCGGTGTGGATCTGTTCCCTGGAGTCAAGCCGTGACAGATGGTAAATGTAGAACATGGACTGATACAACAGAAACTATACAACAGGAACATTTCTAATGGTCATTGAGAACATTCCTTTTCTAAAAACAATTACTACGATATTGAATACATACACTGAGTCGAGAGCTTGTGAAGCATTGTTTGTCTGGGCTTCCTCTTCAAGGAAGAGCAATTACCACAAGATATTTACCATGAGTAAACATTAAGATCTTTTGTATTTCTGGTGAACTGCAAGAATGAGGGTGTGTGTTTGTCACCGGAGCACTGTCTCGTCCCAGAGAGGAAGTTTGGTCACAAAGCTGTGGGCTCAGCCAGAACAACATCTGTATGTCCCACACAAAGAGGCTGTCCTACAGCTGAGGCCCCGTGTGACACAAAAGTCCACTAGAACTCTCTCCTGCTTGTACCCCCCCCCCCCTGTTTCCTTCCATTGTTGCATTCCTTCACTTACAGATGAAAAGAGTAACCTCTCAAACTGTAGCAATTCTATTAATAAAACATTACTCCATAATTAATTGTCAAAGCTCCTGACGAGTGAAACATTACATTTTACCAATACATTTCAGCAGGAGCTTGTCCTCCAACTCCTGTCATGTCATAGCCAATGAGTTGCCCTCTATCTACTTTCACTTGATTACCAGAAAAGTTCTCAGCAAGCTAACATCTCAATAAAAGCAAAACCCAGGCTTCTCCTTGTGGTATCTTTCGTGATAGCCCCTTCTATAATAATAGGAAAAGAAGAGAGTGCATAGAGCTGGATGATATGGCAAAAAATGTACATCACAAATTTCAATCGATTTGATATAATTGCGATATGGACAATGTTAAAAAGCAAGAATCACAATGAATCTGTGTCTACAAACTGAATTTGAAAAGTCTACAAAACAGTACAAAAAATAAATTATGTTAACTTTTATTTGTATTTAGCATTCACGAAATGTGAGAGACGTGAAATAAACGATTGAATAAAACTCGAGGAGATGAATGAGATCATTTTCACCATAATAAATGTCATCATGTCCTTCGCTGAGCTCTGGATCTGACCATCAGTTCTTACTCATCTAAAAGACAGGTTACATGGAATAATGGAATAACTCTCTACTAATTCCACTCTACTAAAGGAATAAAACAGTTTTAAATAAATCTAACATAAAAAAACTTTTCTATTGAATCTGTTTTCTTTTCCACGCAAAGACTGCTTCGGATTCATGGCGTAGAGACAAGAACTTTAGCTCTAGCTTCGTTCTAAAACTTGCTTGGTTTCCATGCTAAGCCGAGACCAAGTAAAGACATTTCTAAAAGGTCCCCTCTATCTCAAGAGGAGAGTGATGTCACAGGGTGCTCATGTTGTCGGTGAGAAAATAAAGAACAATATGCTGTTGCTGTTTTGAGAAAATATGCTGCTGGTTTTATTTGAAGAGAGGCGCAACAAAGAAGCCAATATTATTGTTTTATTTGATGAAAGGCTTGCGGCTTGCTTTTTGTTCTTTGATTAAAAACACCAGGACACCTGTGCAGCCAAGACCCTGAACATTAGACGCTCGAGACTGAAATCAGTGACAGCCGAGATCGAGACGATACCGAGATCACCGAGAGAAGACCTCGATCGTTGGTTCCGTGACAAGACAGAGACCATAGAAAACTGGTCTCGAGCACTACATCAACACTATTCTCTGGTTTCTGGGACCACTGCTCTGGTTACAGTAACATAAAGAGAACTAAAACATACTTGTGTGACAGATATATTCCTGACAGATTTTTCAATTCTCATCTCTCCAAACATCACCACAATAGAAAACCAATTCTAGAGAGATTCAACGAAACATAAAGTATCAGGTTTGAAAGTAACCTAAGAAGGTTGAATGGGTTAACCAGGACTACAGTTTTTCTACTGAGAAAGGGCTAGGGTTAATTCTGGTGGAAGGTGACCAAAAGGTTTGGTTTAAGAGCAAATTGAAGTTATTTAGCAGGTAAGCCATTGAGAAGCAACTAGGAGATCTGAAATAAACCTTGCTGATACATATGGAGCTTTAGAGATTTTCAGTCCCTCCAGGATTTCGCGATGTTGCGATCGCGCCAAATCACGCAAATTCAGCCAATCCCCTCCATTTATTTACGGCCTTGCAATTTCATCCAATCACCGCGACTTTACCGCAAATTCGACCAATCAGTTTCGTCCAACACTGTACGCTGAATTATTTTCACACACAAGAAAGCAGGCATGAGCACAAATACATCACTTACCTACAAATATGCATGTCCGTGCAAGAGCCGACATTGCGGGTGACTATCACCGAAGCTGTTGCTCGCAAATCTATCGCAAGCAGCGAAAGGAACAAGGTAAACAACAAAACTTGATGACGTTTGTAAAACTAGTCTGTGGTGGTTTGCTTTTGTCAGTTGTCAGGCAGTACTTGCGTGGGCTGATGGTGATGGTGCTGGCGAGTTTGAGAGGGGCAGTTAATAAAACTATTTTTCATTCTTTCACACGGTAGTTTCATCAATCGTTTATTCCAGGACATAGACGTAGCCGTGGTGCCGCGGAAACAAAATGCTAAAGTCTAAATATTTTACGCGGACAACATGATTTTTTTTCTTAAATGAACCTGTACTGCAGCCTCCTGAAGAAGCAGCGGTTGTCTGCGGTCAGATCTGCATGTGATCAGAGCGTATAAGATAATAGAGATAATAAAAGGAAAGAACGCTTCATAACATTTTGTGAAATCATAAGGTAATGCAATGCTGTTGAGAAAAATCTGTCTAAAAAAAATCCCAACTTTTCAGAAAGCTGCCACACATTCAGCATTTAGGCCGCAACAATCACAAAAAAATCCAGCGAAATCCTGGAGGGACCAGATTTTGGTTTGTCCAGTATGGTCTAGTCCCAGACCTGGCTTCTTTAGACTCCAGTTGAGACAAGTTGGATCAAAACCTTTGTTCATCTCCATCAACTGAACAGAAGTGTTGTTCTTCAAAGCATACATTTGTCAGATATATATTGTAATAGCAGCTAGTTTATAAGAAGATCTTATCTATTAATATCATGCCCACTCACTTCCAGTGGCAGTGGGCAGGTCGGAGATATTTTTCTGTATAGTTCATGAAGATTGGCAAAACCACGTGTCCAAAACTAAAAATTATTATTTATAAGTTTATTGTAAATGGCTGCTTTGTACGCACTTTGAGCATATACAAGTCGTTTGGTATCTGGTGATATTTGTTTTGGATTGCTCTTGTGATGTCGATTTGCTTGTTCTGTACCTGTATGATGCGGTCCTTGGGCCTCAGGCCGGAGCGTTCTGCTGGTGAGTCCTCATCGATGGCTCTGATGTACTGTCCAGGTCTGGACTTCTCACTGTGCAGGTTAAACCCAAATCCATTAGAGCCTTTCTTGATAACACAGAGCCGTGGCCTCAGCTCTGGCTTCCACTCCTGAGGGACACACACAGTTCAAGACATTATCAGCACAATCCCCACGTGAGTGACTGTGCTCTTCATCTTTTTTAATAAAGCCCAGATTTTAAAACAAAGATATCCAAAATGTCAACCGTTTTCAAAAAATGTTTGCAAATGTTTGTAGAGGAGTTGGGTTCCTGTCGGCACGATGGAGGGATACATTCAGATAGAAGGAAGTGGGCTTTGTTTGTCCTGCACATGCACAGGATGACCAAACAATTCTCAGACAGCATACACATAATACAAAGACTACATCATCATCATCATCATCGTCATCATCCAGGAAATCAACACCCTTCCTCTACCTCCTGCAGCCCATTGCTCTTTTTATAACTTTCACTGGTTTAATGCATCGCCCCACAGTGAAATACACACAATATGACCACACTCTAACAGTACGCTTCTTCTTTATTTCGTGTAGGTGAAGGGATCCATTCACTAAAATGTAGTTTTTAAAAGTGCAGTTGGAATTTATCACTTATAATATTGATCAAATATAGAAGTTATGTTTCTGTTTTACATACCGGGCATTCATTAAAACCAGCGATTAAAAACATGAAATGTTTAAAAACAAAGTGTCTAGCTTCCCAGGCTAGTGGTTTAGATGTGCACCATGTGGACAACCAATGCTTGGCGGCACAGGCTTCCGGAGCAGGTGTTGTGCAGCCAGGCACAGAGACTCTGCGACCCAATGGCATCAAAGGGTGCATGTTGATTTTGCTCCTGTGGAGATTCTGACTGAATTTCAACATCGACTGCATATCTGCGTCAGGACGATGTTTGCTGGGAGACTGCCCTCTAGAAAAGATTAATATTGTGAATTAAAATATCATTTTGTTGTTGTCTTCTATTCTCAGAAATTGACTAGTGGACTGTGCTAGTGCTGCACTCTAGGGGACCGGCGGGAGCACCCTGTCTCAACATATTTGCAGATCTCTCTACAAATCTTTTTACAGATCGCACATGGTACAAGCCGTCACCCAACCAGGAGCCTCTGATCCTTATATTGTTACAATTTTATTTCCATAGCTCTATATGTTTAAACCTTCAAATCAATTCTAAAACTGACTCGGATCCAATGATGAGAAGCTGACAGAGGGGGTTATGTGACAACATTTGTTTTGATCTTGTGAGAAGTCAGGCTGCAGCCGTGCCCCTGATGCTCACCTGATTGCTAAGCGAATACAGTAAAATTCTAGGATCAATGGTGTCAAAGGTTACACTGAGATCCAAAAATTACCACCATCAGAAACCATCAAGAAGTCATTAGAAACTCTAAGAATAGTGGTTTCTACGAAACACAGATTGAAACAAAAAAATGTATGGGTGTTTAAATAGGGACCAATTGACCAACAACAACTTTTTCGAGAACTTTTGAGATGAGAAGCTTCTAAGTCTGAAATTACTAAGAAATAACTTCTATGTCCAGGGAATGCTGGAGCTACGCAAGAAACCTAGACGTTCGAGTCGGCATAGACTCCCACAAAATGAAATGTAAGAGAACAGACAGAGCATGTAGAAACTACACAGCTGACTAAAGTTTATGACACGCTATCACAGGCTGCAGGGAATGGAAAATGCTACTCTGAGAGTATAAACCAAACTACCGAAAGAGGTGTATAGAAGAACCCCTTATCCTGATTGGCTGTGAACATTTACACTGGTTGATCAATAGCAATAGGGCTGAACGATATTCTGTTTTGACATCAATATCGCGATGTGCGCATGCGCAATAGTCACATCGCCAGAACATACGATGTGAGGGTAGAAGCCGTTGGTGTTTAACAGAACGGTAGCATCATGTAGCAAAACACGAGTTTGTTGTGTAGCTTGTTGCTGGGGTGACATGTACGTTCCGTGTGCCTCCACAGGGATTGTGAGCGGTGAGTAGCGGCACAGGAACCATTCACTAATAAAAATGCGCGATGAAGAGGTGCGCGACTTTGCCAGTGTGACACCTCATAGAGGATGACATTTGTCTGGATTTCCCGCGGGTCTCGTGATTCTCGTGGGATGGGATAAAATTTTGTTATTAATCTCGTGATCGGGATGGGGCAGGAATAAAAATCAACGGGAGCGGAAACACCATTAATAGATAATTGACTGTGTTAAGCAATCCAAACAAGATGTGCCGCTTTTTTGCAAATCTTTCAACGCGTCAAAACATGGAAGTCCAAAGAGCACGTTTTTTCCGGGTCGGCAACAGAAGTGAACCCTTTAAAACTGAAGCTGTCACTGGCAACAAACAACAAAGAGAAACAGACCTTCACCAGGAGCTCAGTGACAGATGATTGATTGATTTCCTGTGATCGCTTTAGCAACAGTTTAGCGGAGATTTCACTGTAAATATAATATTTATACTGTATATAATAATATAACCATCGTTTTAGTAGCAGTAATAGGTTTATTAGTGTTAGATTTAACTGTGTTTTTTACCGTGTTTCAGTCCGTGATTATTATTTTGCGAAGCACATGCGTCTTTTTTTCCTTATTTCCTCGCATTCTTCCGCCGTTTTTGGCACACTAAACTGTTCGATTTCAGTACGAACACACTTGTAAATAGTGAAAGAAGATGTTTATACCATCATCGAGAGCCCCTGTGAGTTTTATGAATTTTTCAATCACAGTCATATGTAATAAAAGTTTTTATACACAGGGTTTATTCCAAACAATAATGTTTTTTCAATATATCGTGTCATTTTTGATATTATATAAATTGACTTCATATAATATTGCTTTTAAAACTGCTCATGATCTTGATTCCAACAACATATTGCTTCATTAATTTATTTTTATCTTTTGCTAATTTCTGTATAGAAACATAAGGGTTTCTTTAGGATAAATCTAATATGATGTAATTTATTTATATTTATAGAGATTTTTTCTGATGAAGGGGAAACCTCCTGTGGGAAGGTTGGGTTCTGTCTTCAGCTGGACAGGAACTACTCTACAATATTCCACAGCTGGAAAAAACAAACCCGGACCTTTGTAAATAAAATAATCTGTAGAAGCTCTATTCAAACAAAACTTTTTGAGTTAATGCACAATAGGTTGAGGTATTTTTTTTTTTTGGCAATAAAATATTAAGTGACCTTTTAGTCACTTGTAATGAAGCTTGCTTATTAGTGAAATTATTAATATGTAATTATTGACTTTAGCCTGGATTGATGGCTCTCAATATCGCAATATATACCGTTTGGAAAAAATTTTTTCCCAATATCGTTCAGCCCTTAAGAGCAATATGTGAAATTTCATCTTGTGCTTGAACAGTTTTTTTTTATTTTTTTTTTATTTTAATTGATAACGATTCTGAAAAACAGCCCACCACTGTCAACCTGCATCTTAAGAAAACTAGTTTGATCAACGTTGTTTTGACAAAACCTCCAACCAGTGACTTTAGATTTTGTCATAATTGGTACATGATTAAATTAAAACCATTCACATCATGGAAGAACCTAATATTCAAAGTTCCCATCGTCCACGATTGCTTAATGAAAGCATCAGGCATCTCACACCGCGTCAGCATTTCCGTTCTGCTGGGATCAAGCTCAGGAAAAGCAAAGCTTCCTGTGGACCACTCCTGCTTTCCTCTGACAGAAACAATGTAGTGTTCCACCCACACTCACCCGCCTAACCCACCCGGCTCCAGCACGCCGGCCGAGGACATGGGTGGGAACCGCTCAAGCCCTTCAGACTAACCTCCTCAATATATCAAACAATAAATAGGATCTGACCCCTGCGTGTGCATGACGTTCTAAATATGGTGGTGATCTGGAGAATTGTGTTTGTGGAAGACACATTTTATCCAACCTTTGAATCATTCTTGATTATGTTGATACTAGGGATGCCACAATACTAGGTTTTTAACCAACCCGGTCTGTACGCCCTCCTCGATTTGGTACACCCCAGTGAACCGTGGTTTTTCGGTTTCTGTATTAGTTTCACATTTTAAAACGCAGATGTCAGGGAATGAAACGCACGTCCGCGAGCAAATATCCAATCAATGAACGGCTCCTTTGTGTAAATATCCAATCAGTGAGCACTAAAGTTAGAGGAGGGCGGGACTTCGCATGTTTAACACAGCCAGAAAAGAACTGTCAGAGCTGAGAAGAGAGTGGTTTTTGCAGAAGAATAACAAAGATGGACGCCCATTAATTATCTGTTCATGTGATCCATACAAAGAATGATTTAAAAAAAACATACAATTGGCTGAGCCATCAGAACCAAACCGAAAAGAAAACGAACGGCTAGAAAAACGAACTGTGGGCTTTGTGTACCTTTGCATATCTAGTTGATACACATGCTAATGTGCCTAATGTAGAAACACTGCAAACTGAGGAATAAACACTTCAGTCATTATATGCCTCAACATAAACGTTATGTGTGATAAACTGTGTGAGATTTACTTTGTCTATAAACTCAAAAGACATTGAAACAAAAATAAAATGAGTAAAATAACTCAATGTTATCAATGGACAAGGCTGACATGCTCTCCACAAGTGCAGAAAATGAAGGCAGTGATGGGTAAACAAGAGCTAAGCATGCTTTAGTGGGGTGTAACACAAATTTACTCACTGGATTCGAAGCAAGAATTGTTATTTATTACATTTTTTACTTGTTTACGAAGTACAGTAAAAAGTGCTGCCTCAAGCAGCATAGAATGGGTCTACCACTACTCATGAATTTACAATTCTCTAAAGTAGGATAGTTAGTAGGACTGTTGATTGGTCAAAAAATAGCCCAAGCAGTCTGCTGGTGTCTACCTCGATCACAAAAAAAAGAAAAAAAAAAAAAGACGGAGGGCCTTTGTCGAAATAAAGATGTATTCAGTTGAATTTCACCAAAAGCGGATGTGATTTGTGCCTAAGAGGAGGAATCTCAAAGCAGTCTTGGAATCTGAGGAATCTTCGGCCTCAGATTCCAAGACTGGCCATTATGTGAGGAGGATCCATTGAAAACAAGGGGCCATTTCAAGCAAAAATAAATATTTTATTGTTCTCACATCGGAGACATGCCTGAAGTTGAATTTACAATCATCAATCATGTTTTTATAAACCTATAAAGTGGTACCCTGAGATACGAATGCTTCGAGTTACAAAATGTTCGAGATATAAAACATCTCACTGGAGATTTTTTGCTTCAAGATCCGAAGAAGTATTCGAGATACGAGCATTCACAAGCTGTCTGCTGTATTTATCTGTACCCTCTGAAGCACTGATTTGAATTCATTTTCTGTACTAGCTTGAAAGTGTTCTATGTGTTTGTCTTCTGATCAATCCACTTTGTACCAAACTGCTTGATGTTTACTCCCAATGTAAGTCGCTTTGGATAAAAGCACCTGCTAAATACATAAATGTAAATGTAAAATGTATTTTACGCCCAACGTCATGACGTCACACTGCGCTTCCGGGTGCTGATACACTTGTGAAATATAATGTATAGATTACTAATAATGTGATATAACAAATGTTAGAGTCAAGGTGTCGTAAAAGAAATAACGTTTATAACGTGGAAAGTGCTGTTCCGTAGCGCAACTTAGAGAAACCCCTGTGACACATTCTCAGAAATACCTCTCCATCTGTCTGCGCTTGTGCTAGATGTGTAGATTTAAGGATTGAAGAAACGTTACATGATTTTTCTCTGGTTTTCCATTTTTTATCTACTTATACTGTTGTTTCTGAGAGCTGTTGCATGGATTAGGTGTTTACATGTAAAACTTGCTTCGAGATACGAATTATTCAACATACGAATGCCAACCTGGAACAGATTAATTTCATATCTCGGGGTACCACTGTACTCACTTTTGAGGAAAAAAACTTGAAAACAGTAACCAATAAAATTGACTTCCCATTGTCATGTACAGCAAATGGTCTTTAGACAAAACTACCTGGAAGTGTCCGGATCAGATTCTGGGTCGGACATATAAGGGACTACATCACATATAGCCATTTTTAAAATACAAGGGGCATGGCGGAAGCATAGTGGTGGGCAGATCAGGGGTTATTGTCTTGTTTGGGGAAAGCTGATAATATGAGGTGATTTAAGATGTTGTGTATGATAAAATTGTGTTTAAAAAGGTGCTAGATGGGTTTTAAAGGCGTATTATGGCACTTTTAAAATACCTTAGTTTTGTTTAAATTTAGGCTGTTATGGTAGAATTTGGCACTAGAAGTTGCAATTGTATCACTTTGTTTGAACAGGCTGGTGGCCGAACAACCCCTTTGTTGTGAGGGGTGGTTCCTTTGGAAAGAAGGGCTACACAGCCCGTTGTCTTGCCCTACTCCTTTGTGCTACGCCTTCATCTCACGTGAATGGGTAGGGCCAAGGAATAAAAATGATTTTGAAATGCCTTTGATTCACCTTTTTTTTGGACTGTGGGGAAACCAGAGCACCCAAAGGGGACCCTAGCAACCACCAGGTTGACATGGAACCAAACTCAAGAAGGCCTCAAACTGGCTACGCTCTGACTGACAGACCACATCGGGAGCTGGTTTGACATCAAGAGGAGATGTTCATCTAAAGAGTGTCTTTAAACTGTATCAAATATTTTACATTTGTCTGTGATATTTGAAAGTAAAACAGAGAAGACACAGAAAGTCATAATGTTTGGCCTCAATTATCAAATTTACATATTAAAATGACTACAGAAGACACCTGGCAGCTATGTTGTTTTGACTAAGCAAACTTTTAACGAAGGAGCGCTGAAGGGTGAATGCTCTTTATACTGTAAAACTGCATTCAAAGTTATATGATAATAAGTTCCCCTTAGAAAGCGAAACGGCTGATAATTTACTGTCCCTGACACTTGGGCTTGTTTTCAAGGCCGAGAGTAAGAATTAGGTCTCTCGCTCCTGGTCTATGAAAGCACCCAGGAACCCTGGATCTTATCAGAGAAACCTAAAACACAATGCTTAAAGTATCAGATAAGTACAAAGTTTAGAGATCAACCGAAATGCCCAGCTGTAGAACACATGACCTCAGATGAAGTACAGCAAAAACAAACAGACTGTGCTCAAAACACTCCCATGCTTTAATCCTCGCTACTAGTGACAAATATTTGATTTTCTCTTCTATTCCCAATGTATGGCATAAATCTATGAGCCTCTATTGACTCTGTAGCTGACACATGTTATGATAAAAGACTTATGAACATAGTTCTAGTAATATCACCCCTCGGTTTCTGCCGGGAGATTTCCTCCCTTTTGTGGCATTACCATGTAGTCAAAAACCAAACTCAACCCAAACACCAAACACGCAGGATTAGACTAACACTGCACCTCATCACAGCTGCTGTAAAGAAGGGCACTTTCAAGAGGCATAAACGTGGACAAACTGTTGGTACCCCTTTAGCCAAAGAAGGACAAGCCCACAATTCTTACTTCGCTAAAATCACTGAACTACAAAAAAGTATCAATAAATAATATGTATTTATTTTAAAAAAAAAAAAATATATATATATATATATATATATATATATATATATATATATATATATATATATATATATATATATATATATATATATATATATATATATATAAATCATTATATTAAAATTAAACAATCAAAATCAGCCATCACTTTTGAATTATTGATTAACATAATTATTTAAAAAAACTAACTAATGGAACAGGCCTGGATAAAAATGGATTTATTTGACCAGAGTGACATGATTAACTCAGGTGTGTCCTTTAATTGACATCACAGGTGTTTCCAAAGTCATAATCAGTCAGTCTGACTATTTAAAGGAAGTCAAGTAGTCACTCTGCTGTTTGGTGAAAAGATGAGTAACACACTGAACATGGACAACAGAAAGCGAAGAAAATTTAAATCCTGGATAAGGAGAAACTGGCTTCTATCGGTAGCCTACATTCCTGAAAGAGAAAACGAGAGAAAAGCCTGAATGCAGCCATGAGGCTAAAATGCCTCACTCTGCAAATCTTTGATCAACATCTGCCTGTGATAACTGTCACAAACCTCTTTAGAACTGAAGTTCTGGAGAAAAAAATGACATCAAAGGATACTGGACTCAAGAGCGAAACCATCAGAAAGAAAGTCGGCGAGTTCTCTTATATACAGTATAGCAGCGAGGAGAAAGAAATGAAAGAACTGTCAAATCCAGGGAGTGAAGCACAAAGTGCTCCTGCTTCGGGAACAACCTCTCATAGCACTTGCTTATTCTACCCCAAACCACCAAGAAGTTCTAGTATCTCAACAGATTTGAAGCATTGGTGTCTGTAACCACAGTAACCTTGTCAGAGAGGAATCGCATTAGTCATCGACATCACATAGAACAGGGTGCTCAAGGCCTATCAACCAGCAGCATCCAGATCATTTCTATATTTTCTTTGACATACTGATCTCCCCCCTCAAAAAACATCTGTATTAAAAATAAAAAACCACCAGTGAGCTGTTCCATTCCACATCTCAAACACCAAGCATCAATAGAAATCTGCCTTACCTTGATGCATTTAATTTAAATATGAAGTAATATATTTCATATCAAGAACAAACCTTGTAGACAAAAAACATCCTGGAAAAATCTGAGAGAAGGTGGAGAAAATGAAACTTATCACTATAACCTATGTAAAGAGTCGTTGTGCATTTCATACTGGATTTGGTACAGCCACGTAGGGGTTCTTCTCAGTCTATAGTAACCTAGTCTATAGCAACATGAACAATGCTCAAAACCCTCCTTCTTCTCTCTCAACGTGCAACACTAATCTAAATCATGGTAAAGTCATAGAGAAAATCATAGATTCAGCGCTGCAAAACTTCACATTGGTGTCTTGATATCCTACCAACAGCTTTCTTTAAAATGGTTCTTAACCTCTTAAGCCCTGAGACCTATTTTCAGAAAATCCTATACTTTTTCTTTTTAAGGCATTTCTCAGCTTTTACAAGATCTAAACTGCAAATCTTGGTATCAAAATGAAGATGGGTTGTGGGTGTGGATGAGTTAATTTGACAGTCAAGAACACTGGGTAAGAGTAATTGATGTTGGAATGGCCAAAAAATGAACTCCGCCTAAAAAAAAAACACATGTTTCCTCCAATATCTCCTTATTTTACTTATAACGAAGCAAATAAACACAATCAATTGTAACCACTACATGTCAAGGACATCTGTAGCAAGTTTGGTGTTCATACTACAAGAAACTAATATTCTGTAAAGGTTTTGATTGAACAAAGTTCAGGCGTAATCCATGTTGGCACAGTTTGGCACAATTTGGCACAATAATTGAAATATGGAAAAAATCTTGTCCAAAGCTTCCGCTACGTTAATGGTCTTCTTTTCTTGCTTACGGGACATGATTTCAGTAAAAAAAACTCCTAAAGAAACGCTGTAAAAGGGGGGTGGAAGCCCGTTTACGCAATCTGCGCGCGCTTTGCGTAACGTCCCATTCACAGGCGCTTTCGACGTTCGAGCTTCCACGTGTCCCTACCCCGACCATCTGTCCAATCCGGGAGCTCTATACCTCGCTGGAAAGCTTTGAATCTGAAGAAGCCAATGATATCAACCATTTTGAGAATGACAGGATCCCCGACGAATCACAGGACACGGAGCGTGGCGAGACATGCTCTTACGCACGGGGAGTGTTTCCATATTTGGTGATGTTATGAGAGCACAGAGCTACAGAAAAGAGCCAAAATGGAGTTTCCGCGAAGCTACCGACCGGACATAACAACAAACGGACTTTTATCGCTATGGAAATAACTTTTTGTTGAAAAAACGGCAAGATTAGGTAAGACAAGATTTACATGCTTGCTTGGTTTTTGCTGGCGTTTTTTTCGGGGAACTTTCGCTCCCTGCTCTAAAAGACTTCATGCAATGTAAATGAGTTGCATATCGTTGGATTCAGCTGGTTGTTAGCTTTCATTTGATGCCATGGTTTTGGTGTTTCCGTTTATATTGTGGATACATATTAAACATAAACAAAAACGTGGTCATGAATTATACTCCGGACATGTTGTTGTTTATTTGCATGGCGTTCGAGCTGTGGTTAACGGATATGAAATTGAATTAGATACGTTTCTAGAGGAGTTTCCGCTGAACACAACAGTATTTAATATGTGTGGGTTATTCTCAGGGTTCGTGAGCTATGAGTGAAAATGTAACGGACAAGGGGGCAAGTCCCCGGTACCGGGGACTCTCGGGCTGAAGAGGTTAAGAGTCTAGAAACTGATCTCATATAAGATATAAATGCCTCATTTATCTGGTGCTTTCCAAAATCCCTAAAAACTGTGTTAATACAGTGACCTTTAATTGGAAAAAAACTATTGAAAACATTGAATCTAATCCATCTAACGAGTTCTTGAGATGAAATGAACACATGTACAAGTGTCGGGTTTCCAAGCTCATCATAGCATAGAGACAGCCCTGTTATAGATAATAAATGGCATATGTCTAAATACAGATTCAGGAAAGGTGACGGTGCTCGTTTACCAGGCCTGAGCACTGCCTTCGACATGGTCTATCATAACATCCTTCTGAACAAACTGGAAAACCCTCAATCACTGTGATCAAACTTGTAAGAGCTACCACACGTGGGAGAATCCTCCTTTGGTTACTATGCTACCCACAGATGGAACCAGCTTCCAGAAGAGCTCAAGGGTGCTGAAACATTGATCCAATTCCCCAATGTACTTTTCCATGGACTCTACTCTGGAGGACCAACTAGGGAGTTGAAGATAACTTTAATCTATCTGAGAATTACAAGGCTTACTCACCTCTGGATGACTTACCCACGAGAGCCATGATAGAACGTCTAATAACAATTGTAAATAAAGAAATCCATTATTACTGACGCAGATTTGACACAACCGATGCATCGAGATACAAGGATCAATTCGTATCCAATGCAAACATTTAAACTTTTTGAGCTGATGCACAGAGCAGATCAGGGGGACATCACACCCCTAAAAAAATGAATAAAAAGTGAGAGCAAACTAAACATGAGAGTCAGTAGGGGTGCCTCGGGACCGGATTCACTTCATATTTAGTGATCCAAAAAGCTCACCTCGCCAAAGGGGTGGCTCAAGTCACATCAAGACATCATGTGACTCAATATTGCAGGTAAGAGTTCCTCCTAGCTGATCTTTCCGTCGGAGCGGAATACTGAAGTTCACTGCATGGGCTGCAAGTAGCTACACTGCGCCACCCCTGGAAATGCTCTTCTAAAGCATTTTTATTTAGAAAATCTAACATCCATTTTAGTGGATATCAATAAAAAATAAAAAAATATATATGAAAATCCATATTAGTTAATTTCTCTTTAAAAAGGAAAAAAACATTTGTGGAAGAGCGTCTCAAGCAGCTCCTTTCATGTGCTTTGCCCATCCCAAGTCTCCAGTCAGGAAGACTTCAGTTTATTTTAGTTTGAACAGCTCTGTCATTTCCAGTCAGGCCTCACTGAAGGAAAAGGCTTTTCAAAGAGAGAAGTTTGTTGACCCCGAGTTGAATGGAAGAGGAAGTCAAACTATAGAGCAGATTCAATACAGCGACCCTAGAGAGCAACATGACCCCCTCTCGACTGCCCTTTGTTTAGTTTAACTCTTTTTATTTGAGAGTTAATCCAAATGGATACAGAAGACCATAAATACAATGATAGTTTTACAGTATTTGGATCAAAATAAAATAGCATTGGACACATGTCTTGCTCTCTGAGCTCAATACAAACCAGGAAAAGAAGAAAGAAAGAAAGAAAGAAAGAAAGAAAGAAAGAACCAGTGGCACCCTAAATAATGATCATCAGATAATAGACAGCAGGGCTCTAGAGTGCGACCAATTTGGTCGCATATGCGACCTAATTTCTCAATGGTGCGA
>SRMA01027061.1:0-44696 GCA_007224835.1 Danionella cerebrum | reverse complement strand
AGCGCATGATTTCATATGATTTTTTTTTTCTCTTTCTGAGATGCCTATTGACAAAATAAACCTGCTCAAAATGATGCGCTGGCATCACTATGGATCAAACTAATATTCTATAGTGTAGCGCATGACTTCTGATATTTTTATTCTCTTTCTGAGATGCCTTTTGACAAAATAAAACTGCTCAAAATGATGCGCTGGCATCACATGATCTGTATTTGGACATGGCACTTTGCGACGGAACAGTTGAACAGTTTCCAGTGCTTGAGAACTTTGGATCAAACAAATCTTCGGAAGTGTAGCGCATGATTTCAGATGTTTTTTTTTCTCTTTCTGAGATGCCTTTTGACACATTAAACCTGCTCAAAATTATGCGCTGGCATCACATGATCTGTATTTGGACATGGCATTTTGCGACGGAATAGTCCATCAGTTTCCAGCACTTGAGAACTATGGTTCAAACTAAACTATGGAAGTGTAGCGCATGATTTCAGATGTGTTTATTCTCTTTCTTAGATGCCTTTTGACAAAATAAAACTGCTCAAAATGATGCGCTGGCATCACTATGGTTCAAACTAAACTTCTATAGTGTTGCACATGATTTCAGATGATTTTATTCTCTTTCTGAGATGCCTTTTGACACATTAAACCTGCTCAAAATGATGCGCTGGCATCACATGATCTGTATTTGGACATAGCACTTTTTAACGGAATATTTGCTCTTTTTCCGGTTCTTGAGAACTATGGATCAATCTACACTTCAGAAGTGTAGCGCATGATTTCAGATTATTTTATTCACTTTCTGAGATGCCTTTTGACAAAATTAAACTGCTCAAAATGATGCGCTGGCATCACATGATCTGTATTTTGACATGGCACTTTTTGGCGGGATATTTGCTCTTTTTCCGGTTCTTGAGAACTATGGATCAATCTACACTTCGGAAGTGTAGCGCATGATTCAGATTATTTTATTCTCTTTCTGAGATGCCTTTTAACACAATAAAACTGCTCAAAATGATGCGCTGGCATCACATGATCTGTATTTTGACATGGCACTTTTTGACGGAATATTTGCTCGTTTTCCAGGTTCTTGAGAACTATGGATAAACTAAACATCTATTGTGTAGCGCATGATTTCAGATGATTTTATTCTCTCTCTAAGATGCCTTTTAACACAATAAAACTGCTCAAAATGATGCGCTGACATCACATGGTCTGTATTTTGACATGGCACTTTTTGACGGAATATTTGCTCTTTTTCCGGTTCTTGAGAACTATGGATCAATCTACACTTCGGAAGTGTAGCGCATGATTTTAGATGATTTTATTCTCTTTCTGAGATGCCTTTTAACACAATAAAACTGCTCAAAATGATGCGCTGGCATCACATGGTCTGTATTTTGACATGGCACTTTTTGACGGAATATTTGCTCTTTTTCCGGTTCTTGAGAACTATGGATCAATCTACACTTCGGAAGTGTAGCGCATGATTTCAGATTATTTTATTCTCTTTCTGAGATGCCTTTTAACACAATAAAACTGCTCAAAATGATGCGCTGGCATCACATGATCTGTATTTTGACATGGCACTTTTTGACGGAATATTTGCTCGTTTTCCCGGTTCTTGAGAACTATGGATAAACTAAACTTCTATAGTGTAGCGCATGATTTCAGATGTATTTATTCTTTTTCTGAGATGGCTTTTAACACAATAAAATTGCTCAAAATTATGCGCTGGCATCACATGATCTGTATTTTGACATGGCACTTTTTGACGGAATATTTGCTCGTTTTCCCGGTGCTTGAGAACTATGGATCAAACTAATCTTCTATAGTGTAGCATGATTTTAGATGATTTTATTCTCTTTCTGAGATGCCTTTTAACACAATAAAACTGCTCAAAATGATGCGCTGGCATCACATGATCTGTATTTGGACATGGCACTTTGCGACGGAACAGTTGAACAGTTTCCAGTGCTTGAGAACTTTGGATCAAACTATGGTTCAAACTAAACTTCTATAGTGTTGCGCATGATTTCAGATGATTTTATTCTCTTTCTGAGATGCCTTTTGACACATTAAACCTGCTCAAAATTATGCGCTGGCATCACATGATTTGTATTTGGACATGGCACTTTGCGACGGAATAGTTGATCAGTTTCCGGAGCCTGAGGTCTATGGATAGAACTAAAATTTGGAAGTGTAGCGCATAATTTCAGATGTTTTTATTCTCTCTGATGCCTTTTTGACAAATTAAAACTGCTCAAAATGATGCGCTGACATCACATGATCTGTATTTGGACATGGCATTTTGCAACGGAATAGTTGCTCAGTTTCCGGCGCTTGAGAACTATGGATCAAACTAAACTTCGGAAGTGTAGCGCATGTTTTCAGTTCATTTTATTCTCTTTCTGAGATGCCTTTTGATAAAATAAAACTGCTCAAAATGATGCGGTGGCATCACATGATCTGTATTTGGACATGACACTTGGCGACTAGTGATGTGTCGTTCAAGAACGATTCGTTCTTTTTGAACAAATCTTTAATGTGACTCCGTATGAACGAGTTGTGTTGGAGAGGGATTCGTTCATTGGCGCATGCGCATCATTCTTGTGGTTTTCCGAGCGTAACCCGTTCATCATCAATGACAGAAGACCGAAAAGACCCGAATGACTCGAAAGATGAACTAATCTTTTCTGTTTCCGGCTCATGGCCCTCCGTAATGTTAACCAATGCAGCATGAGCCGGAAAGAGAAAAGACCGAAAGGACCCGGAGGACTCGCAAAAAGAACGAATCTTTTCGGGTTCCGGCTCATGGCCACTCCGTAATGTTAACCAATGCATCATGAGCCGGAAAGAGAAAAGACCGAAAGGACCCGGACTCGCAAAAAGAACGAATCTTTTCGGATCCCGGCACTGTAGCGGTCACGTGACAAAGAAGTCCGGACTGAGTGCTCGGACTGCACACGTTAACATCAGAGTGAAGTAATTTTGTGTCGAACAAAAGAGATTTAAATCTAAAGAAGACAGATCAGAGTTTGGGTAAACCAGACTAAAAGACCCAGGTAGGCTTTAGTAATATATTTATATTCATTTTAAATTTAGCATTATAGTTTTGTCTTATTTGTAGTGTGATTCGCGTTTGTGTATAAAACGCTAGTAGATGTGGAAGTACACACAACATTTATTGATATTTTAGTAAAAAGAACGAAATGACTCAAAAAAAGATCCGTTCATTTTACTGAACGAGACTCAAAGAACCGAATCCGTAAAATGATCCGAACTTCCCATCACTATTGGCGACAGAACAGTTGATCAGTTTCCGGCGCTTGAGAACTATGGATCAAACTAAACTTCGGAAGTGTAGCGCTTGATTTTTTGATATTTTCATTCTCTTTATGAGATGCCTTTTGACACATTATACCTGCTCAAAATGATGCGGTGACATCATATGATCTAAACTTCGGAAGTGTAGTGCATAACTTCAGATGACTTTATTCTCTTTCTGAGATGCCTTTTGACAAAATAAAAATGCTCAAAATGACGCTGTGGCATCAAATGATCTGTATTTGGACATTTCACTTGGCGACGGAACAGTTGATCAGTTTCCGGCACTTGAGAACTATGGATCATACTAAACTTCGGAAGTGTAGCGCATGATTTCTGATATTTTTATTCACTTTCAGAGATGCCTTTGGACAAATTAAAACTGCTCAAATTGACGCGCTGACATTACATGATCTGTATTTGGACATGGCACTTGACGACGGAACAGTTGATCAGTTTCCGGAGCTTGAGAACTATGGATCAAACTAAACTTCGGAAGTGTAGCGCATAATTTCAGATGTTTTTATTCTCTTTCTGATGCCTTTTTGACAAATTAAAACTGCTCAAAATGATGCGCTGACATCACATAATCTGAATTTGGACATGGCACTTGACGACGGAACAGTTGATCAGTTTTCGGAGCTTGAAAACTTTGTATCAAACTAAACTTTGGAAGTGTAGCGCTTGATTTCTGATATTTTCATTCTCTTTCTGAGATGCCTTTTGACAAATTACCTGCTCAAAATGATACAATGGTATCACATGATCTGAATTTTAACATGGCACTTTGCAAAGGAATAGTTGCGCAGTTTCCAGCGCTTGAGAACTATGGAAGTGTAGCGCTTGATTTCTGATATTTTCATTCTCTTTCTGAGATGCCTTTTGACACATTACCTGCTCAAAATGATACAATGGTATCACATGATCTGAATTTTGACATGGCACTTTGCAAAGGAATAGTTTCGCAGTTTCCGGCGCTTGAGAACTTCGGAAGAGTAGCGCGTGATTTCTGATACTTTTATTCTCTTTCGGAGATGCCTTTGGACAAATTAAAACTGCTCAAAATGACTCGCTGGCATTACATGATCTGTATTTGGATATGGCACTTTGCAACAGAATAGTTACTCAGTTTCCGGCGCTTGAGAACTATGGATCAAGCTAAACTTCGGAAGTTTAGCACTTGATTTTTGATATTTATTTTTGATAGCTGTATAGAGAACATAGAAAGGGAGCGCCAAGAGAGGGACTCCCAGATCTGTACCCTAGTTCTGTGGGGGCCAGGCCGAAGCAAAGCCACCACACGGAACCTGGCAGTGCTGACTGCTCCGCTCAGTCAGATGCTGGAGAGGGGAGGATGGGAGAGCCGCCCGAAGGGGGGAGCTCTTAGAAAGGTGTACTTCTCCTGATGACGAGGAGAGTACTGCAAGCTTACACCTGCTCCGTTCCCTAAGGGTGACTGCCACCACTCAGGACCGCAGAGGGAACAGAGCCTACGTCAAGGTTGTAAAACCTGACGAAAGTGTTAGGTGTAGACCAGCCTGCAGCTCTACATATGTCGGTGAGTGAGGCCCCTCTAGCCAACGCCCTCCTGATGGGAGGAACACCAATCGACGAACCGACCCCACTTACCAGCGTAGCATGCTCGGTAGAGGGTGCTAGCGCGTGGTCCAATGTTCTCACCACGGAGGGTGGTAGATGCTCGGGGTTCACCGCGGACAGATATGCCATACGTGTAGGGCCCAGAGGTCTGGCCGCGGGTGCCTGTATCCCCCCCCTGAGTCAGGAGGTCTGGACTCAGAGGGATCGGCCAGGGTTTGTTCCTGGGCCAGCAGTGTGCCAGCGCTTCTGTCCCGAGAGGAGCCAGGGACAGGGAGTAGAAGCTGGCAATGGGTGTTCTGACGGGAGGCAACAGACCTACCTGGGCCTCGCCGAGGATATCCCATATCTGCTGAACAGCCCGAGGATGGAGTCGCCATTCTCCCGCCCTGGGGTGGTACCTGGACGGCGAATCCGCGATCCGGTTGCACTCCGCGGGGAGTGACAGGCTCTGAGCGACAGAAGTCTGCTCTGACTCCAGAGGAGCAATCGTTGGGCGAGGTAGTGCAGAGCACGGGAGCGCACACCGCCCCTGTGGTTGATGTACGCTACGACCGTGGTGCTGTCTGTCCTGACCAGCACGTGCCGACCACGGAGGAGCCGGCCGAAACGCCGCAACGCCAGGGTGACTGCAACTAGCTTGAGACGGTTTATGTGCCAGCGAGAGCGCCGTCCGATCCAGGCACCGGACTCTCGGTGGGAACCACACACAGCGCCCCAACCGGTCTTTGAGGGGTCGGTTGTGACAACCACACGGTCGGAGGGACTCGAGAGAGGCACCCCGGACCGCAGGAAGCACTCCGAGTTCCAGACCTTCAGGTAAGGGAGCGCGTCTGCCGTGGACAGACGTAGAGCTCCCCGACGCCATGCCCAACTCGGAACTCACGAGAGAAGCCATAGCTGCAGTGGTCGCATACGCAGGAGCCCGAGTCGAATGACTGGGGCTGCGGCTGCCATATGCCCCAGGAGCCTCTGAAATAGTTTCAGTCTGACCACTGGTCGTGAGGACACCGTGGAGAGCGCGGTCAGCAAGGCCTTGGCGCATTTTACCGATAGGTGCTATCTGGAGAACTGAAAGCCGCGCCCCTTCCGATGCTGCGTGGGAGAGCAGATTGTTTACAGGATCATACGAGGTACTGGGCGACACCGAAGCGCCGTCCGATTCACCCGCAGACCAGACGGGAAGCACGCTCGGTGTTTGGGGATGACGCGAGGAATCACCTGATGCCGCTCTACCCAAAACTTCCGCGTGCGACTCAGCAGAGTGCTGCAATGCAAACACTCACGCTTCACGAGAGCCGCGTCGGTGTGCTGGAAACCAAACACATTGCGCAACTCCCGTGACCGTCTTTTCAACGAGAAAGCCCACAACAGCCAGGAATAGTGCACGTTTTGCTCATCGTGTCGTGAAAAATGGACAGGATTCTGAGAAAACGGCTGAAACACTGGACAGGCTTGCCTGAGAAGATCTCGAGGTGCTGGCGGCTGGTGGCTTGCTAAATCTGGGCTAGCAGAGGACAACACCAATAAGCCAAGAGGTAAACAACCTACTGATCTTTCAAGCTGGAAAGCGTCAAAGTTCAGGAGAGAGAGTCTCACTCAGTCAGCTCCGAAGGAAAATTGCATAATGGTGGCGTAGGCACGCCCGGCTTTATACCCGGCTGATTGCTAATCAATCACCTATGCCTGCAAATTAATTTGCCCGTTGATATGTTCGGCAGTCGCTCCCACGGTGGTTCGTTCCCATTCAGTCGGTCTAATCCCAACTAACGTCTCCGGGACCGACTGAAAGGGAACTAGCCAATATTGTGGTTAGGAAGTGAGATGATCTGTTATTTTCTAATTTCAAACACTCTAGATGCGACATTGGGAACAGGTTGATTGTGAGAGCATGCAAGGGTTTTTTTCTTCAGAATTTCTTCTTAAGCATTCCATACTGAAATTCATTTATGCAATTAGGACAGGACTGTGATTATTTACTTATTTAGCATTGCCTGCATAATTTGTAATTGATTGTTACATCAATGTCGAATCAGCTTTTTTCTTTGTAAAGGTACACCAGGAATCATTAAGCACTGGATGATCTGCTTTGAAGAGGTCGCCCTTTCGGAAGGGATCCAGCCATGTGCCCCCTTGTGCGTTACATTTTCACTCATAGCTCACTAACCCTGAGAATAACTCACACATATTAAATACTGTTGTGCTCAGCGGAAACTCCTCTAAAAACTTATCTAATTCAATTTCATATCCGTTAACCACAGCTCTAACGCCATGCAAATAAACAACAACATAGCCGGAGTATAATTCATGACCATGTTTTTTTTTATGTATATGTTTCATGTTTATGTGGATCATGTTTATCTATATGTATCCACAATATAAACGCAAACACCAAAACCATGGCATCAAATGAAAGCTAACAACCAGCTGAATCCAGCGATATGCAACTCATTTACATTGCATGAAGTCTTTTAGAGCAGGGAGCGAAAGTTCCCCGAAAAAATGCAAGCAAAAACCAAGCAAGCATGTAAATCTTGTCTTACCTTTGCTGTTTTTTTCAACAAAAAGTTATATCCATAGCGTTAAAAGTCCGTTTGTTGTTATGTCCGGTCGATAGTTTCGCGAAAACTCCATTTGGGGTCTTTTCTGTAGCTTTGTGCTCGCATACCATCACCAAATATAGAAATGCTCCCCGTGCGTAAGTGCTGGTCTCTCCAAGCTGCTTGTCCTGTGATTCGTCCGGGATCTTGTCCATCTCAAAACGGTGAATATCATTGGCTCCCTCAGATTTAAAGCTTTTGAACCATGTATAGAGCTCCCGGATTGGACAGATGGTCGGGGGGGTAGGGACACGCAGAATCTTGAACGTAGGGAGAAACGTTTCCCAAAAGCGCATGAAGAGGGTGTAAATGGGCTTCCACCCCCCTTTTACAGCGTTTCCTTAGGAGTTTTTTTGCTGAAATCATGTTCAGTAAGCAAGAAAAGAAGACTATGAACGTAGCTGAAGCTTTGGACAAGATTTTTTCCATATTTCAATTACTGTGCCAAAGTGTGCCAAACTGTGCCAACATGGATTACGCCTGAACTTTGTTCAATCAAAACCTGTACAGAATATTAGTTTCTTGTAGTATGGACACCAAACTTGCTACAGATGTCCTTGACATGTAGTGGTTACAATTTATTGTGTTTATTTGCTTCGTTACAAGTAAAATAAGGACATGTGGTTTTTTTTAGGCTGAGTTCATTTTTTGGCCATTCCAACATCATTTACTCTTACCCAGTGTTCTTGACTGTCAAATTAACTCATCCACACCACTCCCCAAGAACCTATCTTCATTTTGATACCAAGATTTGCAGTTTAGACCTTGTAAAAGCTGAGAAATGCCTTAAAAAGTAAAAGTATAGGATTTTCGGAAAATAAGCCTCAGGGATTAAGAGGTTAAACATTAAGTATTGTAATTTAATTAGATTTGCCGGACAAGTTTCCCAAAATGTTTTTGAGTCTGGTTAAGTAGTCCTAATTTATATTCAAGGAAGTTTAGTGGAGTCAGTAGACTCATCCAAGAGCCATTAATATTCCCATTATAAATGTGATTTTCAAAAGGATTATCCAATCCAAAGGTTTGTTATTAGTCAAAGTTTTCCCCCCACAATCCCAAAAACCTGCAGTTAGGTTCATTGAATAATCTAAATTCCCCTTAGGTGTGAATGTGTGAGAGAATGTTGCCCTGCGATGGAGTGGCGACCTGTCCAGGGTGTACCCCACCCCTCGCCCAATGAGTTAGGGGGAAAGGTTCAAGAGAGAGAAGAATAGGAAGAATACCTACCTGAACATATCATATAAGTTTGTAACAGTTTATACAATGCAATACAGTTTTTGTAGTTTGTACATAACTACACACATATATACAGAACATCTACCCAGAAAAAACAATGTTAGTTTGTTATAGTTCATGCAGTACAGCATTAGCATTAGAGGAGCCATTTGTTCCTAAGAATGAAGACCCTTTGAAGTGATGGGAAAGTCGGGTACCTGTGTATCCAAGCGGCTAAGAAGCTTTGTGTTGTGACCACATCAGTACCTTCAGAAAGAATTTTCTCTCATATAGGAGAAATCGCCTCAAGCATGCCAAAGTGAGAGCACTTGTGTTTCTCAATTCAAATTTGCAGAAAGAAAAGAAGGAGAGACAATAAAGACTGGAACTGTTTTATTATTTTGGAAATAGGAGTAGGTAACTTGTTTTGTTATTGGGTTTATATAGTTTTAACATTTTTTTTATTAGTTTCTCATTATTGTTAAAAATGTACTTGTGTGGAAATTTTGCTACTAAAGGTTTTTGCGTGAAACTTTATGGAAGCCTGCTTTGTTCTTTGTGTATTTTTAAGTGTTTAGGTGTTGCATTAAATAACAAGTCAAAGTAGTGTTACACACATACATTTTATACAAAGGGTAAATAGTGATCTCACAGTCAACTCAGTAATATGGCAGTGGAATATTTATAAAGAATCCGTAACGTCTAGGTTACTTGCATAACCCCACATTCCCTGAATAGGGAACGGAGACGTTAGTCGGGATTAGACCAACTGAATGGGAGCGAATCTCCGTGAGAGCGACTGACTGAATATTTTAACGGGCAAATAATTTGCAGGCGTAGGTTATTGATTAGCAATCAGCCGAGTATAAAGCCGGGCGTGACCTACACCTCAGTATGGAATTTTCTGATGAGCCGGACCTACTTACCTCCCGGCGCCCTCAGATCCATGACTTCAAGGGCATGGCGAAGGGTAATGTCTTCGGGTAACGTGGGGTTAAGCAAGTAACCTAGACGTTCCCTTTCAGTCTGTCCCGGAGACGTTAGTCAGGATTAGACCGACTGAACGGGAGCCTCTGTAAAGGGCCATGCCCGAAGTCCATCCAGACAGGCCGGCACTAAACGACAAAAAGAGAGGTTAGTATAAGGCCGTAGTACCTGAATGGGAACTCCTTCTGCCCCTGCCAGGAATACTCATTGATGGGAAAGTCGTCCAACACTGAGAGCTTTAGCTGTACTCGGTTGATGCTGATGACCAGAAGGAGGGAGGAGTGGCGGAGATCACGTCGAGGCCCGAAGGGCTACCAGCGGGTCATCGTTCTGCAAGACAAAATCGGCAGAGACGGAATGTCATCGTTACTAACCAAAGGCAAGAGGTGTAACGGGACGGGTTCATACTAGCCGCCTGGAAGGGGAGCTGTATAGAAAAACAGAAAGGGAGCGCCGAAGAGGGACTCCCAGATCTGGACCCTAGTTCTGCAGGGGCCAGGCCGAGGCAAAGCCTCCACTTCAGAACCTAGCAGCGCTGACTGCTCCGCTCAGTCAGATGCTGAAGGGGGGAGGATGAGAGAGCCGCCCGAAGGGGGGAGCTCAAGAGGGTGTACTTCTCCGATGACAAGGAGAGTACTGCAAGCGTATACCCGTTCTGTTCCCTAAGGGTGACTGCCACCACTCAGGGCCGCAGAGGGAACAGAGCCCACGTCAAGGTTGTAAAACCTGACGAAAGTGTTGGGTGTAGACCAGCCCGTAGCTCTACATATGTCGGCGAGTGAGGCCCCTCTAGCCAACGCCCATGAAGCAGCAATGCCGCGAGTGGAGTGGGCCCTCAGATGGAGAGGGCAGGGAACCTCACACGCCTCATAAGCAAGGCGAATAGCCTCCACTAGCCAGCGGGCAAGCCGTTGCCTGGAGACCGCGAAACCCCGCTGCTGGCCTCCGAAACATATGAAGAGCTGCTGAGAGCAACGAAGCTCCCGGGTTCTGTCCAGGTAGATCCGAAGGGCTCTTATGGACATAACGAACCCTGGGCTGGGTCTGCCTCCTGGGCAGGGTCACCACCTGGTCCCGGAAGTGGACGTATGGGACCTTGGGGATGAATTCGGGCCTGGGTCTGATGGTAAAAAGAGAATCACCAGGGCCGAATTCCAGGCAGGATTCGTTGGCAGACAGTGCCTGGAGATCTCCCACCCTCTTAATTGAGGCCAAGGCAAGCACTCCGCCGAGTGCAAGGGCTCAAAAGGAGACTTCCGCAGCCCAGACAGGGCGACGGAGAGGTCCCAAGAGGGAACAGAGGGGGGTCTAGGCGGCCTAAGATGCCTAGCTCCCTTGAGAAATCTCACCGTCAGTCCATGGCTGCCTTCTGATTTCCCTTTGACCTGAAGGTGGAAGGCAGAAATAGCGGCGGCGTAGACCTTGAGGGACGAAGGGGACAGCCCCCGATCGAACCTCTCCTGGAGAAAGGTCAACACGACTGACGGGAGGAACACCAATCAACGAACCGACCCCACTTGCCAGCGTAGCAAGCTCGGGTAGAGAGAGCTAACGCGCATCGTCTAATGTTCTCACCACTGAGGGTGGTAGAGGCTCGGGGTCCACCGCGGACAGATATGCCATACGTGTAGGGCCCAGAGGTCTGGCCGCGGGTGCCTGTATCCCCCCCCCTGAGTCAGGAGATCTCGACTCAGAGGGATTGGCCAGGGGGTGGGGGGGAAGTCACGAGCACAGAAAGGTCCATGAACCAAGCTCTATTCGGCCAGAGGGGCGCGACCTGAAGCACTTCTCGCTCGTCCTCTCTGACCTTGCACAGTAACTGTGCTAGAAGGCTCACTAAGGGAAACGCGTACAAGCGTTTGTTCCTGGGCCAGCAGTGTGCCAGCGCATCTGTCCCGAGAGGAGCCAGGGACAGAGAGTAGAAAAGCCGGCAATGGGTGTTCTGGCGGGGGGAAAACAGGTCTAACCTGGGCCTCGCCGAAGATGTCCCATATCTGCTGAACAGCCCGAGGATGGAGTCACCATTCTCCTGCCGTGGGGTGGAACCTGGATAGCGAGTCGGCGATCTGGTTGCACTCCCCGGGGATTTAACAGGCTTTGAGCGACAGAAGTCTGCTCTGACTCCAGAGGAGCAGTCTTTGGCCGAGGTAGTGCAGGCAACGGGAGCGCACACCCCCCTGGTGGTTGAGGTACGCTACTACCGCGGTGCTGTCGGTCCTGACCAGCACGTGCCGACCCCGGAGGAGCGGGCCGAAGCGCCGCAACGCCAGGGTGACTGCAACTAGCTCGAGACGGTTGATGTGCTAGCGAGAAACCGGTCCGATCCAGGAACCGGACTCTCGGTGGGAACCGCACACAGCTCCCCAACCGGTCTTGGAGGCGTCGGTGGTGACCACCATGCGGTTGGAGGGACTCGAAAGAGGCACTCCGGACTGCAGGAAGCACTACGAGTTCCAGACCTTCAGGTAAGGGAGTGCGTCTGTCATGGACAGACGTAGAGCTCCCTGACGCCATGCCCAACTCGGAACTCGCGAGAGAAGCCATAGCTGCAGTGGTCGCATACGCAGGAACCCGAGTCGAATGAACGTAAGTCCTTTACAGACTGTTGGTCACATCCCCCCTGTGGCATGTCACGGAGGACCTTGGCCTGAAAGACCTGTAAGGTCGCCATAGCATGCAACGATGCAGCAGCTTGACCCGCAGCCTAAAAAGCTTTCGCCATCAGGGCAGATGAAAACTTTCCAGCTTTGGAGGGCACACTCGGACGGACCTGCCATGCGGTAGCACTGCCAGGGCACAAGTGCACCGCGACAGCCTGCTCCACTCGGGGAATCGAGGAGTGTCCCCTAGCTGCTGCATCATCCAAGGCGGTGAAGGGGGAGGAGCTGGAAGCCCTGGCAGACAGGGGAGCCCGCCAGAATTTTGTGAGCTCCTCGTGCACCTCCGGGAAGAAAGGAACCGCGGGAGCGCGAGGGACCGTGCCCCGGCACTTACCCAGGAACCAATCATCCAACCGCGACGGCGCTGAGCTAGAGAGCACAGGCACCTCTATCTAGCCCAATTGGGGCCGCGGCTTTGGAGAGCACCGCGAAAGCATCGAGCTCTGGCTCGGCTGTGACCCCGGAGGGTGGCAGCGCTGAGCTGGAAGAACTCGAAGACCGCGCCTCTTCCGATGTTGCGATGGAGAGCAGATCATCAGCAGGATCACACGAGGGACCGGGTAACACCGAAACGCTATCCGAATCACCCGCGGACCAGACGGGGAGCACGCTCTGCGTTTGGGGATGGTGCGAGGAGTCACCTGACACCGCTCGACCCAAAACATCCAGTGAGTTTACAGCCGGCTCGCCCCGAGTCGTAGGAGCACCTGAAGCCGAGGCTTCGGCGTCCTCTTCCTTGAAGAAAGACCGTCTATATCTCAGTGTGCGGCCCGGCAGAGCATTGCAATGCACACACTCTCGCCTCACGAAAGCTGCACAGGCGTGTTGGAACCCTAAACACTCCACACATCTATCGTGACCGTCTTTCGACGAGATAAACCCACCGCAGTTAGGAGTAATGTACGTTTTGCTCATCGTGTTGTGAAAAATGGATAGGATTTATGAGAAAACGGCGGAAAACACACTGGACAGGCTTGCTAGAAAGATCTGAGGCGCCGGCATATGAAGTCCGTGAAGAGTTCTCCATTTTCGTTTTGTTCTCCCACTCCATGTTTGCCAATGATTACCGTAGTTCTTTTCCAGTGTTGTCCTTCCCGACTTTGGAATTGTCTCCCATGAGGATCTTTAAGTCCCTTCTATGTACCTTATCAATCTCTGCCTGCAATGCACTGTAAAACTCTTCTTTCTCTTCTATTTTTGCGGTGTTGGTAGATGCATAACACTGACTGGTAACGTTTCTTCTTTGGACTTGAATCTAGCAGACAGGATTCTCTCTGAGATTGGCTCCCACTCTATCAATGCCTTAGACCTCTGCTGTCATAAGCAGTCCAACTCCATAGAAGTGTTGTTCTTGTGGGCCAGAGTAGATGATGGTTTCTCCATTCGCCATTCGTTGTTGTCTGTTTCCTGTCCATCTTGTTTCACATAATCCCAGTATGGTGATATTATAGTGGTGCATCTCCTTTATTACTTGTGCCGTTTTACCGCTTTCATAGAGGGTTTGGACGTTCCATGTTCCGATGTTTGTTTTGGTCTTGGCTGATGGAAGATTTGTCGGCGCACTGGCCTCCCAAAGGCTTTCCCCAGCTTGCGTCATAAGCTCTCCTGGAGAGAAATCATCGCCAGCCAAATTGCTTTCTGGTTGTGTCGTTGTGGTTTCTGTAACAGGTCCTTTTTTTACGGGAATGGGTCGTTGGCCCATAGCCCAACCCCCAACCTGGAGGACCAGGGTCTGCGCTTCGACTGGTCTCTATCCTTCAACCTCATGGGAGGCCCTACCAGGAGCATAAAGCTCCGGCCAGCATAGCTCTCAGGGTTTTTACGACACTCAAGCCTTCCCACCACGCCAAGGTGGCAGTCAATGGGGAAGGGAAATTATTTCTAGGATAAAATAATTAAACCCAGGCTGGTTTCTTAAAAGTCAAAAAATATAAAAAGGAGCCAAATGAACCAGTTTTTTGAAGGGCTCTTTAAAGCGAACGGATCTTAAAGATACGGCTCCCTCCAAAGAGCCATAAATCCCATCACTGCTGGTAATGTAATCTCAGTGTTAGAATGGAAGTTGTTCTCAGTCCTTACATATAGTTTCTGCAAAGGACGGTTCTGTTTCTTCAGTATTAGATGATCTCTACATTTATTTTCTTGTTACTTTTTATGAAATGTTTTACAACTTTGTTTTACTATTTATTTAGTTATTTAGTTTACTATTTCTTGTTCTAAATAGTTCTAAGGATAGACCCGCTACCCATTTCAAATCAGTTTGATAACAATTTAACATTTTGGCCTTTAACTTCTTAAGCCCTAAGGCCTATTGTCCGAAAATCCTATACCTTCACTTTATAAGGCATTTCTCAGCTTTTACAAGGTCTAAACTGCAAATCTTGGTATCTAAATGAAGATGGGTTCTTGGGGGTGTCATAATGGGGTTTCCGAGAGCCAAGGGAGGAGAAAGGAGAGTCCGGGAACAAGCTGGATGCAGAATTTTGGAGATTTTATTTTTCACCACGTGATGAACAAACAAAACCGAAAACCAAATAAACACAGTAACAAAAACACCTTAAACACTCAGCTAAATAAAAAAAATAAAAATGTGCTAAGGAGCAAAAACCTAATTAACTAAACTTCTTCCCAAACTAAATGTCTAAACTCACGACAGTAAAGCTGTGTAGATACTTTCAAATAAAGTAATCTCACACACAAGAAAAGGTTTGCGACAATCCAGTTCCACGTACCCTTTGAGCCAACAAACTAGACTGCTGAGCCCAGCTTTCCCCTCCTTTCATCCACAGTCCTGCATTAGACATAACTGGGGCATACCAAGTGGAGGGGACAAAGATGATTACACAATTGTTTAATTTAGTATCAGCTCATTTAACGAAACAGTCACGTCTCTAAACACTTATATTTGACCTTATTAAAAATACATTAAAATAATCCACATTTCATAATCGCAGTTAAAATCCTCACATAAATATAAATAGTTGTATAACCCCCTCTCTCAACCTCATATTGGTTTACTCCCGACAATGGGAAGGAAATAGAGGAAACGATGTCAGCAGGGCAATGTAAACAAAAGGTGCGTTCGACTTCATGCGGTATTGCGCAGGCCGATCGGCGGCTGACTTGAAGTAGTGCATGCCGGTTAGAAATTCTGTCCGACTTGAACCGGCGCTGACGCTACGTGACGTTCACGTGTGGCATCAAAGTAACGCGAGAGCGTTTCGATATCAGCCGACTTGCTCAGCCAGAGCAGCATTTTAGGAGCGACTGCACCAGGATGTGATGACGTCACAGCTTCTCATGATTGGCCACATTCACCACATGACGATGATCATGCGTGTTTTGTGACTCAATCCATACAATGGCATAACAAATCAATTTACATGCCATTTCGTAAATAGTTTACGATCTTTTGACTGCAGTACATTTTTTCCCTTAAATTATTTTTTTTGGATTTGTGCATTCAAGTTTATTATTGTCCTTTTTTCATACAGACCACCTATAGTATTCAGCTGCATATTTAAGTAATATTTTTTATGGATTAACTAAAATGTCAGTAATTTAATGTAATGTGGTCAACATTGATTGATGCTGAAATCTGTAGTAGCTGCTTCACTTGCATGTGTTGCATTGTGCTAGTGTGCATTGTCAATTGAAAAATACAACATTCAGATAAATTATACTGGTATATAGACATATACATTGTGCTTGTGCATCTATGATTTTTCTTGGTGGTTTTTCTAACATGCCCTTAGCTAATTGCAGGTAAGAGTTAAATGTAAAAAAAAAAAAAAAATACATACCACAGAACACAACATGACTACAAAATTATACTACATAACTACAATCTAAATCAAACTACAAAAAAACACAGCCTAATTCCTTATAATGTGCAGGTCATTCATGTTCAATGTTTTTAGTTTATTAAAACTTGTTTATGCCATAAATATCACATACATTCTAAACCACAAAAATTACAAACAGACAACCACTTAAATCAGACAAATTGAAATCTGTTGTGTCACCCGAATGACTCGAAAGATGAACTAATCTTTTCTGTTTCCGGCTCATGCTGCATTGGTTAACATTACGGAGCGGCCATGAGCCGGAACCTGAAAAGATTAGGTCTTTTTGCGAGTCCTCCGAATGATTAGGTCTTTTTGTGAGTCTCCGGGTCATTTCGTTCTTTTGTCACGTGACCGCGCCACAACGTTAGGCAAAGTCAGTATGCAAATATTAGTTCATGATGAACGATTGAACGATTACTATTATTTTTATATTTATTACTACTACTGCTATTAACAGTTTTTGGTGCTCAACACATAATGTGTTAATAAAGACATCATTTGTTCATAAAATCATTTTCAGATATTATAAATACTTTATACACACTCTTGGATTGTTTATTTTTTTAAATACAACCTTAAAAAGATAAATCAAAATATACTTATACAACAGAAGACATTTAAAGTGCAAAACAAGCTGTAAAGTTTGTAAAATAAATAACATGTTTGTGCCAAAAGAGCTATATAATAATAATAATAATGAAAGAATCAAAAGATACTAAATAACATTAACATATCAACACTAAAGTCACAATGTAACAAACAAATTATTGGACATCTAGCAAATTATGAGCCGGAAAGAGAAAAGACCGAAAGGACCCGGAGGACTCGCTAAAAGAACAAATCTTTTCGGATCCCGGCACTATAGCGGTCACGTGACAAAAGTGCTAAAGAAGCCAGTCCGGACTGAGTGCACAGACTGCATACGTTAACATCAGAGAGAAGTAATTTTGTGTCGAACAAAAGAGATTTAAATCTAAAGAAGACAGATCAGAGTTTGGGTAAACCAGACTAAAAGACCCAGGTAGGCTTTAGTAATATATTTATATTTATTTTAAATTTAGCATTATAGGTTTGTCTTATTTGTAGTGTGATTCGCGTTTGTGTATAAAACGCTCGTAGATGTGGAAGTAACACACAACATTTATTGATATTTTAGTAAAATGAACGAAATGACTCGAAAAAAGATCTGTTCATTTTACTGAACGAGACTCAAAGAACCGAAACCGTAAAATGATCCGAACTTCCCATCACTACTGAATAACATAACAATGAATGTGAAGGACAGCAAAGGAAGAACCTTTATTCTTAAGGTTTCCAAGGAATTTGGAGAAAGAATGAAAACTGGTAAGTAAATGGAAGAACTGGAATAATTACAAATTAACAATGATTTGTGTGATACTTTAGAGTATTTCCTCAGATGCAAAGTTCCTCTCTGATGTCATGGCAAAAGTTGCAGCTGTTGAAACAAAACAAGGTAAACACTTGTAATGAACAAACACATACTGAACACATAAGTGACAACTAAATTTTCAGCTTTCTCTCTAAACAGCTCCTATCAGTGATCTAGCTTGTGCTGCAGTGTTTCCTCAACCTCCCTCTCCATGTCCCTCTACCTCCACTGAGTCACCTGTACCCCTAAATCTCAGTTTTGTAAAAACACCAACCAGCCAGTGCCCTGTGCAACAGACACCCATTAGCCAGGACCAACCGACTACCACCCTAAAAACTGATGTAGTGGGTGGTAACCCTTCAGAAGCCAGAAACCCATCCTCTTTCCAGATAGACCACCCTGAATCACAAGGTATGGCACCTAAGACTGGAAAAAAGATGCATGTGTTTGCAGTGGTAAAAAACTGCTTTTTTTTTTCAGAAATCACACACAAAATGACGTTGCTACTTTTGGACCTTACAAAAACTTATCAGCAACTCTACTTCCGCAACAAAACTGCTTTTTATATAAAGCTACAAACGACTTTTTCACAAAAGTTAACCAACATGTTAACTACTTACAAAAGAGTTAAGGATCGCCGCCGTGCAACTGGGGAGGGAAAGCAAACCTGGGAGTACTACGCAGTAAGTCTAAGACGGCACTGTATAAGATAATTTTGCATTTTATTACTGTCACTTTAGTATTACATTGTGCTTTTTCTGCAGCAAATGGATGAGTTATTTGGGTCCTCTGGTATAGGAACTGCACCACCTGGAACTATCTGCTCTACTCTTCTATGTTTGGAAGATCAACCTTCTCAAAACAGGCCTCCATCAATCTCTCTTCCTCAAGCTCAGGCAGCAGGTGCTTCTGTAGACGAGCAGCCGGGAACCTCTGCCAGTACAAGAACGTCCAGGAGGCAGAGATCCTCACAACCCTCACAATTTTTTGAGGCATATGAAGCGCATGCAGAGCGAAGAACAGCTGTGCTTGAGTCTATTGTAAGGCCGGACATAGAGAGATGGCGTCGACGATCTTTTGAAAAAAAGATGTTGACCAGTTTGGGAACTGTTGTGGAGGAGCTAAAGAAAATCGAAAGACAGCAAGAGCAAATTATACAGTTACTAAAACTTGAAAACATGGCAAATAAAGATTATTCTGTTTGAAATAAATGTCTATGTACTTTTATTGTCGTCTTTACAAATGTTATAAATTGCCTCATTTTTTATCACACACACACACACACACTCACTTTACTTTGGTTTGTGTAAAGCTGCTTTGAGAAAATGACCTTTGTAAAAAAGTTCTATACAAATAAATTGAATTGAATTATTTTAAGTTACAATTTAAAAATGCACTTTGAGGTGACACTTCAGAGCTCTTGCCTTGCATTTGTTGCACTTTCATTTAATGTTACTAGTAATTTTTAACTTTCACTGAAATGATTACATGTTAGTACTGCAACATGCAATTTATGGTTTTTCTAAGCTACAGGAGTGAAAATCTGTTTCACAGGAAAGGTAATTGAAAAACTAAATATCTCACCCCCATTCACTACAATAGTACAGAAAAGAAATACTATGGAAGTCTGTGGAGGATAACATTGTTCCAAATAACTGTGATTATCTGCAAGCTACTTACACATTTGAACTATCACTTTCACCCAACTATTACAGAAATGCTACAGGTGTCAACACACTTCTATATGTATTGTGTCATGTAAGCATCCACCCAACAGGTGTCAAGTGAATTTTAGATTAGGAAATGAGGTTATGCCACTTAGAATTATGTATTAAGTGTTTAGTATTGACCTTTCTGCATTGTTTTCAACACTAATTACTATTTTCACCCATTTAATCTCAACTCCTTAATAAACGTCTATATAATAGTTCTCAATGATCACATATCCATATGACATGCTGAGTCCTTGTTTTTTAAATCACCCCATCACCATGGAATTCACATAAAAAATTCAGAAAGTCTTGAAAAGACTTTAAACCAAAAATAGTTTTTGGAGAAAAAGGATACACAATGAAGCAGTAAACAAATTAAATGACCTTTCTACAAAAATGTACATACAATGTTTTGGTCCAGATGTTTAGTCTAGATGTTGTTGCAAATCAGGTCTCTGTTGTGGGGTTGTGGGAGGTGTGGCTCATCATGAAAATAATCATCTACCTCAACATATTGGTCACAGGGCTTTAAACAAACATTATGCAGAATGCAGCACACCAGCAGAGTCTCCAATTATATGCATTCCCTGTGGAACAAGGGAATGAGGATCTTCTTCAAAAACTCATCCAACCAATGTTAGACGAAATGCTCTGGCATTATGCCAACTCCCAGGGTGACCCACACTAATGTGACAGAAGCGCCGCTCACTGTCACAAAATCCAGTTACAATTACAGAATAGAATTGCTTCCTATTCCGGTAGGCAATGGGATTATCACAGTGGGGTCTCCTTACAAGAATGTGACGCCCATCCACCGCACATACTGGGGAAACCTGCTAAGTAAAATTTCAGCTTTGGCCTCTGGGCCAGAAGATGTGATGGACCATGTATGTATTAACATATCAACAAAACTCATGGGGATGTTTAGCAAGAGTAGATTTTGAGATGTTGAATCTGTCTGCTACCCCACGGTATGATTCCTGATTGGCCAATGTCCAAAGGCAGAAAAGAACACTCTGTGTGACTGGCACATATATTGTTTATAAACTTACCAACGTTGTTCAATCTGCTGCAATTCTTCCAACAGAAAAGGTATTTCTATAACTTCGAGTTCATCTGCGACAAAGTAGGCAAACGCCACGTGACCTGCCATGTTTCAGGAAGCAACGAGATCCCCAACGTGTCCGACTTGATGGCTCCATTTTCAGCTCCTCCCCGACTGCTTTCGGCTAATCTCGCCGATCAGTCTGTAAATTCGATCCTTGTAAATTCCCCGTGTGCCCACCCCTCGACCGTCTGTCCAATCCAGGAGCTCTATACCTCGTTGGAAAGCTTTGAATCTGTAGAATCCAATGATATCCACCATTTTGAGACGGACAGGATCCCCGACGAACCACAGGACACGGAGTCTGGAGATACAATACAGCAACCCCCACGTCTCTATGATTTTCCTAAGCTGAGATAGAGACATGCCATATTGGTTGCTATGGTAACCAGTCTGGTTGCTATGGAGGTGTCATTGACATTCAGCTGTCACTATGGGTGAAGCTTACCAACCCCCAATTCTCTAGCATTTTCCTAAGCTAAGAAAGATATATGGCAATTTAGTTGCTATGGTAAACAATTTTGTTGCTGTGGAGGAGTCAGTGACATGTTGTAATCTACTTTCCATTTAGAATAATATAAAGCAACCCCCATTTCTCTACTGTGTTCGATTTAGAAGATATTTGACATTGAAAGTTATGTCAAAAGTGGGTGTGGCTTACTGATTTTATTTTGATTCACAAGCAATGATTGGCTGGATAAGTGATTTGCTTCCTTAATGCTAGTATGACTTTCCAGTGTCAATCAATTACAGAAGCTCTTTCACAATAGGATCTATGGGATTCATGCTCCATTCATTTCAATGAGCCATTGAAAGTCAATGAGACACCTTTGACCTACTTATTTGTAATCAGTTGCACCTGGAGTTTCAACTGCCAAATTTTGAAATCTGCTAGAGAGAATCCAATTACCATGCCTCAAACAAAAACAGATTACAGTAGAACCGTAAGACATATCGAAATGATTCTTTCTTTGTCAGAAGCAGAAGACCGTAATGAAGAGTATGTTGTAAATTTTGTGAAGTTGAGATAAAGTTTGAATTATTTACGGCGAGTTAGATATACCCTTCAATTGAGATTTTAAACAGCATCTGCAAGGATTTTTGAATGGAGCAATTATGTGCACTGCTTGTGGTTTAGGCAACCTGGAGTAAAAACTGTGTGTTTTTAAAAAAAGGAAAATAGCACCGACTGAAAGAGGATAAAAATCTCTACCATTTAGATATAAAATGTGTGTGTAAAGGTTAATTTTTAGTTAAGAAAACAGTGCAAGTGTCAACAATGCTGAGCTTACTCGAAGTTAGAGGGGACGGTGACATCACCACTCTAGGGCCCCCATAAGGAATGACTTGGCTGATTTTTTGGGCAGAATTTTGTGATTTTTACAGAAACCACTGGCCAAATCTGTCCAAAAAGACATAGCAACAAACTACATAACAGCTTTAAGGTGTGTGGAAAGTTTCATGACTGTAGCTCGAATGGGCTAGGAGGAGTTGACGGTAGAAATTTTTGTTCTAAGAAGATGAAGAAGAATAATGTCTAGGTTACTTGCGTAACCCCACGTTCCCTGAAGAGAGAACGGAGACGTTAATCGGGATTAGACCGACTGAATGGGAGCGAATCACAGTGGGAGCGACTGCCGAACATATCAACGGGCAAATTAATTTGCAGGCGTAGGTGATTGATTAGCAATCAGCCGGGTATAAAGCCGGGCATGCCTACGCTACCAGCATGGAATTTTCCGAGGAGCTGGACCTACTTACCTCCCAGCGACCTCAGATCCATGACTTCAAGGGCATGGCGAAGGGTAACGTCTCCATTCCCTCTTCAGGGAACGTGGTGTTACGCAAGTAACCTAGAAGTTCCCTTTCAGTCGGTTCCGGAAACGTTAGTCGGGATTAGACCGACTGAATGGGAGCCTCTGTAAAGGGCCATGCACGAAGTCCATCCAGACAGGCCGGCATTAAACGACAAAAGAGGTTAGTATAAGGCCGTAGTACCTGAATGGGAACTCCTTCTGCCCCTGCCCGGAATACTCATTGACAGGGAAGTCGTCAAACACTGAGAGCTTTAGCTGTACTCGGTTGATGCTGACGACCAGAAGGAGGCACCCCTCGACCCGCAGGGAGGAGTGGCGGAGATCGCGTCGAGGCCCGAAGGGCTACCAGCGGGTCATCGTTCTGCAAGACAAAAATTGGAAGAGACGGAAAGTCATCATTACTCACCAAGGCAAGGGGCGTAACGGAACGGGTTCATACTAGCCGCCTGGAGGGGGAGCTGTATAGAAGACATAGAAAGGGAGCGCCGAAGAGGGACTCCCAGATCTGGACCCTAGTTCTGCAGGGGCCAGGCCGAGGCAAAGCCTCCACTACAGAAACTAGCAACGCTGACTGCTCCGCTCAGTCAGATGCTGGAGGGGGGAGGATAAGAGAGCCGCCCGAAAGGGGGGAGCTCTAGAAAGGTGCACTTCTCCGATGACAAGGAGAGTACTGTAAGCGTACACCCGCTCCGTTCCCTAAGGGTGACTGCCACCACTCAGGACCGCAGAGGAAACAGAGCCTACGTCGAGGTTGTAAAACCTGACAAAAGTGTTGGGTGTAGACCAGCCCGCAGCTTTACATATGTCGGTGATTGAGGCCCCTCTAGCAGCAATGCAATGGAGTGGGCCCTCAGATGGAAAGGGCAGGGAACCTCACACACCTCATAAGCAAGGCGGATAGCATCCACTAGCCAGTGAGCAAGCCGTTGCCCGGAGACCGCGGATCCCCGACGGGGCAAAGCTTGCAGAGTCACCACCTGGTCCCAGAAGGGTACAGATGGGACCTTGGGAATGAATCCGGGCATGGGTCTGATGGTAACCAGAGAATCACCAGGCAGGATTCGTCGGTGGACAGTGCCTGGAGATCTCCCACCCTTTTAATTGAGGCCAAGGCAAGTAGGAGCGCGGTCTTCAGTGAGAGGCCTAAGAGAAATAGCTCCCTTGAGAAATCTCACCGTCAGTTCGTGGCTGCCCACTGATTTCCCTTCGACCTGAAGGTGGAAGGCAGAAATAGCGACGGCGTAGACCTTGAGGGACGAAGGTGACAGGCCCAGATCGAACCTCTCCTGGAGAAAGGTCAACACGACTCTGATGGGGCACGTCCTGGGGTCTTCCTGATAGGAGGAACACCAATCGACGAACCGACCCCACTTGCCAGCGTAGCACGATCGAGTAGAGGGGGCTAATGCGTGGTCTAAAGTTCTCACCACGGAGGGTGGTAGAGGCTCGGGGTCTGTATCCCGCCCCCTGAGTCAGGAGGTCCGGACTCAGAGAGATAGGCCAGCACAGGAGCACACACCGCCTTGGTGGTTTATGTACGCTACTACCGCGGTGCTGTCTGTCCTGACCAGCACGTGCCGACCCCGGAGGAGCGGGCCGAGGTGCCGCAGCGTCAGGGTGACTGCAACTAGCTCGAGACGGTTGATGTGCCAGCGAGAAAGCCGTCCGATCCAGGAACCAGACTCTCGGTGGGAACCGCACACAGCACCCCAACCGGTCGTGGAGGCGTCGGTGGTGACCACCACGCGGTCGGAGGGACTCGAAAAAGGCACTCCGGACCGCAGGAAGCACTCAGAGTTCCAGACCTTCAGGTAAGGGAGCGCGTCTGTTGTGGACAGACGTAGAGCTCCCCGACGCCATGCCCAACTCGGAACTCGCGAGAGAAGCCATAGCTGCAGTGGTCGCATACGCAGAAGCCCGAGTCGAATGACTGGGGCTGCGGCTGCCATATGCCCCAGGAGCCTCTGAAATAACTTCAGTTTGACCACTGGTCGAGAAGACACCGTGGAAAGAGCGGTCAGCAAGGCCCTGGCGCATTCTACCGATAGTTGCGCCAGCATGCTCTCGGAGTTCAGCTCCATCCCGAGAAAAGAGATAACCCTCACCGGAGTGAGGCGGCTCTTTTCCCAGTTGACCTTCAGACCCAAACAGTTCAAGTGCGAAAGCACCTTGGCCCTGTGTCAGATCAACTGGTCCCTGGACGAGGCTATGAGAAGCCAATCGTCGAGGTAGTCCAGGATCCGAATGCCTGGCCGGCGGAGCGGGGCTAGCGCAGCCCTGGCGACCTTCGTGAAGGCACGAGGGGAGAGGGCAAGACCGAAGGGTAGGACCTTGTACTGGTATGCATGGCCCTATGTGTCTCGGTACCACTTCTACCTGAAAGTACTCGTCCTTCAGGTCGATTGTTGCGAACCAATCTCCAGGACGGATGCACGGTAGAATGCAGCAGATCGTCAGCATCTTGAACTGGTACTTGGCCAGGTGTTCCATATCGGCTGGGGGTACTGGCTTGATCGCGCCTTTGTTCAAAAGGGCGTCGATCTCCTCTCGCAGGAGTGAGGCGCCTATCCGGGGAACAGGAGTGTGAAGCACACCTCGAAACCTGGGGGCGGACATGAACTGAATCGTGTAGCCCTGCCGGATTGTCCGGACCACCCACTGTGAGACCCCGGGAAGCTTCCGCCAGGCTCCCAGGTAAGCTGACAGGGGGTGTGGTCGTGCCGATGGTCCCCATCGTGGGGCCGCCCGGAGGCGGACTTGTGGGCGGAATCACCAGGGGCGGACACCCAGACCCTCGGCCTGTTTCCTGATCGTGGAGACCTTTGACGCGAAATCATCCACTGCGATGCCAAAGAGACCATCTTGGGAGACAGGTGCATCCAGAAACCAGTTTCGGTCTTCGGGAAGCATAGAAGCCTGCTCCAACCAAAGATGGCGCTCCTGTACCACAAGAGTGGCCATCGTGCGACCAATGTTCAGCGCTGCTGATTTTGTAGCACGAAGCGCAAAATCAGTGGCTGAACGTAAGTCCATTACAGACTGTTGGTCACCACCCCCCTGGTGCATGTCACGGAGGACCTTGGCCTGAAAGACCTGTAAGGTCGCCATAGCATGCAACGATGCAGCAGCTTGACCCGCAGCCGAATAAGCTTTCGCCATCAGGGCAGACGAAAACTTTCCAGCTTTGGAGGGCACACTCGGACGAGCCCGCCAAGTGGCAGCACTGCCAGGCCACAGGTGCGCCGCGACAGCCCGCTCCATTAAGGGAATCGAGGAGTATCCCCTAGCTGCTGCATCATCCAAGGCGGTGAAGGGGGAGGAGCTGGAAGCCCTGGCAGACAGGGGAGCCCGCCAGAATTTTGTGAGCTCCTCGTACCCCTCCGGGAAGAAAGGAACCGCGGGAGCGCGCCCCGCCGCTTACCCAGGAACCAATCATCCAACCGCGACGGCGCTGAGCTAGAGAGCACAGGCACCTCTAGACCAATTGCGGCCGCGGCTTTGGAGAGCACCGTGAAAGCATTGAGCTCCGGCTCGGCCGCGACCCCGGAGGGTGGCAGCACTGAGCTGGAAGAACTCGAAGACCGCACCTCTTCCGATGCTGCGATGGAAGGCAGATCATCAGCAGGATCACACGAGGGACCGGGTAACGCCGAAGCGCTATCTGAATCATTCGCGGACCAGACGGGGAGCACGCTCGGCGTTTGGGGATGGTGCGAGTAGTCACCTGAAACCGCTCGACCCAAAACAGCCGGCTCGCCCCGAGTCGTAGGAGCCACTGAAGCCGGAGCTTCTGCGTCCTCTTCCTCGAAGAAAGACCGTCTGTATCTCAGCGTGCGGCCTGGCAGAGCGTTGCAATGCACACACTCTCGCCTCACGAAAGCTGCACAGTCATGTTGGAACCCCACACACTCCACACATCTATCGTGACCGTCTTTCGATGAGATAAATCCACCGCAGTTAGGATTAATGCACATTTTGCTCATCATGTCATGAAAAATGGACAGGATTATGAGAAAACGGTGAAAAACACACTGGACAGGCTTGCTCGAAAAGATCTGAGGTGCTGGCGTGTGGCAGCTTGCTATTCTGGGGCTAGCAGAGGACAACACCAATAAGCCAAGGTAAGCAACCTACTAATCTTTCAAGCTGGGTAGCGTCAAAGTTAGGAGAGAGAGTCACACTCAAATTAATTTGCCCGTTGATATGTTCGGCAGTCGCTTCCACTGTGATTCGCTCTCATTCAGTCGGTCTAATCCCAGCTAACGTCTCCGGGACCGACTGAAAGGGAACTAGATTTCTGATGTTGGCTTGCGTTGGTGCCGTTAATACCTATTTTTTATGTTGTCAATCCCGCAACAATAACATAATCCAAACCCCATGTCTCTATGACATTCCTAAGCTGAGATGGAGATGCGGCATATTGGTTGCTATGGTAACCAGTCTGGTTCCTATGGAGGTGTCGGTGTCCTAACATATTGTTCCCCATGTCAATACGAGTAAAATACATCAACCCCCATGTCTCTATGACTTTCCTAATCTCAGATAGAGATGCGCCATATTGGTTGCTATGGTAACCAGTCTGGTTGCTATGGAGGTGTCATTGACATAATATAATGTTTCAGCTGTCACTATGGGTGAAGCTTACCAACCCCCAAGTCTCTAGCATTTTCCTAAGCTAAGATAGAGATATGGGAATTTCGTTGTTATGGTAAACAATTTGGTTGCTATGGAGGAGTCAGTGACATGTTGTAATCTACTTTCCATTTAGAATAATATAAAGCAACCCCCATGTCTCTACTGTGTTCCGTTTAGAAGATATTTGACCTCGAAAGTTATGTCAAAAAGTGGGTGTGGCTTAATTATTTTATGTTAAATCACAAGCAATGATTGGCTGGATAAGTGATTTGCTTCCTTAATGCTAGTATGACTTTCCAGTGTCAATCAATTACAGAAGCTCTTTCACAATAGGATCTATGGGATTCATGCTCCATTCATTTCAGTGGGCCATTGAAAGTCAGTAAGACACCTTTGACCTACTTATTTGTAATCAGCTGCAACTGCTGCAAATGGCCATTTTTATGAAATCTGCTGAAGAGAATCCGATACCATGCGTCAAACAAACAAAGATTATAGAAGAATCGTAAGACATATCGAAATGATTCTTTCTTTGTAAGAAGCAGAAGACCGTAATAAAGAGACTGCTGTAAATTTTGTGACGCTGTGATCAAGTTTGAATGATTTACGGCGAGTTAGAAATAGCCTTCAATTGAGATTTTAAACAGCATCTGCAAGGATTTTTGAATGGAGGTGAATGGAGCAATTATGTGCACTCCTTGTGGTTTAGGCCACCTGGAGTAAAACCTGTGTGTTTTTAAAAAACGTAAACAACACCAACTGAAAGAGGACAAAAATGTCTACCATTTACATATAAAATGTGTGTAAAGGTTAATTTTTATTTAAGAAAACTAAAGTATTTTAGCAAGTATCAACAAGACTGAGCTTACTCGAAGTTGAGCATTTCTCTACTGTGTTCCGTTTAGAAGATATTTGACATTGAAAGTTATGTCAAAAGTGGTTGTGACTTAATGATTTTATTTTAATTCACAAGCAATGATTGGCTGGATAAGTGATTTGCTTCCTTAACCTCTTAAGCCCGAGAGTCCCCGGTACCGGGGACTTGCCCCCTTGTGCGTTACATTTTCGCTCATAGCTCACTAACCCTGAGAATAACCCACACATATTAAATACTGTTGTGCTCAGCGGAAACTCCTCTAAAAACGTATCTAATTCAATTTCATATCCGTTAACCACAGCTCGAACGCCATGCAAATAAATAACAACATATCTGGAGTATAATTCATGACCAAGTTTTTTTTTTATGTGCGATATGTATCCACAATATAAACGGAAACACCAAAACCATGGCATCAAATGAAAGCTAACAACCAGCTGAATCCAGCAAAATGCAACTCATTTACATTGCATGAAGTCTTTTAGAGCAGGGAGCGCGAGTTCCCCGAAAAAACGCCAGCAAAAACAAAGCAAGCATGTAAATCTTGTCTTACCTTTGCCGTTTTTTCAACAAAAGTTATTTCCATAGCGAAAAAAATCCGTTTGTTGTTATGTCCGGTCGATAGCTTTGCGGAAACTCCATTTTGGCTCTTGTCTGTAGCTCTGTGCTCGCATATCATGACCAAATATGGAAACACTCCCCGTGGTCTCCCCACACTCCGCGTCCTGTGATTCGTTGGGGATCCTGTCAGTCTCAAAATGGTGGATATCATTGGCTTCTACAGATTCAAAGCTTTTCAACGATGTATAGAGCTCCCGGATCGGACAGATGGTCGGAGGGGAAGGGATACGCGGAAGCTCGAACGTTGGGAGTACTGTGAATGAAACGTTACGCAAAAGCGCACGCAGATGGCGTAAATGGGCTTCCACCCCCCTTTTACAGCGTTTCTTTAGGAGTTTTTTTGCTGATATCATGTCCCGTAAGCAAGAAAAGAAGACCATGAATGTAGCGGAAGCTTTGGACAAGATTTTTTCCATATTTCAGTTATTGTGCCAAACTGTGCCAACATGGATTACGCCTGAACTTTGTTCAGTCAAAACTGTACAGAATATTAGTTTCTTGTAGTATGGACACCAAACTTGCTACAGATGTCCTTGACATGTAGTGGTTACAATTGATTGTGTTTATTTGCTTTGTTACAAGTAAAATAAGAAGATATTAGAGGAAACGTGGTTTTTTTTTAGGCGGAGTTCATTTTTTGGCCATTCCAACATCAATTACTCTTACCCAGTGTGCTTGACTGTCAAATTAACTCATCCACACCACTCCCCAAGAACCTATCTTGATGCCAAGATTTGCAGTTTAGACCTTGTAAAAGCTGAGAAATGCCTTAAAAAGTAAAAGTATAGGATTTTCGGAAAATAGGTCTCAGGGGTAAAGAGGTTAAGGCAGGAGAATCAGTAGTAAAGGTACAGCGCTGGGACGAGTCAAGTTACTCAAGAGTCGTCTGGCCTGGCTCCTTAGGTTCCCCTTTTTTATACTTCAACTGTTTCCTTTTTCTGATGAAACTGGTCATTTCTCGTATAGAGTCCGCCTACGCCCTTTCTGCAGAAATGAAACCAGACGTCCTGTGTCTGATGAAGCCGGCTCATTTCTCGTAAAAAGTATGTTATCCTTTCCAGGCAGTCATGTGTGTGAATTCATTATTATTCTAATCCGTGGTTTATATTAAAAGCAAAATGACTGAAGTAAAGAAGCATTTTAAGTACATGTTGTCCGACACAAAATATTTCACGAATTACTAACACCAACACGGTTTCAAGCACAAGCGCAGACAGATGGAGAGACACTACTGAGAATGTGTCACAGGGTTCCTCTAAGTTGCGCTACAGAACAGCATTTTCCACGTTATAAACGTTATTTCTTTTACGACACCTTGACTCTAACATTTGCTATAGCACATTATAAGTAATTTATGCATAATGTTTCGCTGTGTTGTTGAAGTGTTTCGAAGCGCATCAGACCCTTTTTGCACTGGGAGACAGGAGCGCAAGAACCTCGAAGCGCAGCTTGATGTCAAGTGAAAAATACAGCAGAACAACTTGTAAATGTTCGTATCTTGAACATTTCGTAACTCAAAGCATTCATATCTCGGGATACCACAGTATATGCGGCCGAAAGACATACCACAATTTAAGCCATACCTTTATCTCCCAGGACTATCATTGATTCCTTCACATGCGGGAGCAGCACGTTGCGACACACCAATAACACAAGGCTGCCCGTGGATGTGCCTGACTTTAAATCGGCGCTACTAAACATGGATATTATTCCAGATGCCGATGTATTAAAAAATAGCAAATATCGGCGTAATATATCGGTCGCCCTCTAGCTTCAACCATACAAGTGACCATGTGAAATCACTTACATATGTTTATTGATGTACATATTTAGAAAATAATTGGTTTGATAAGCTCAAAGACCTTAAAATGCTGAGGTAGAGTAAATGGTTGGTACATTTTTATTCATGGTTGCATTATTTTTTACCCACATAACCCCAAAAAAATGCAAAATGCTCCTATTCACCTAGTACAAGCTCTTCTGGAGGCAAAGTTTCCCTTTCTGGATAAAAAACAAACAAACAAATAAACAAAGTTTGATACCACTTTGGGCATAAAGCCGACAACCAAAACCAAACTGAAATCTGAAAAGAAGTCATGCAAACTTTTGGAGTGTCTGTCAATGGAGGTAATTTAAAGTTCAGATGCATTTCCTCAAAGACAGCCTTTCTTTGTAGCCACCTGGACACGGAATGAAGTCTGCTTCAAAAATGTGTTGAAAAATGGCTCTTTTAATTAGCAGCCAAAATTTACTTTAGGAAAGTGTCTTTACCCATAGTTTCTTTGATCCAAACATCTCCAAGCCCAAAGGAAACAAACTGATTCGAGCATAATGGCCACGAAGCTTCTGATGTTGGCATTCTGGGATTGAATCTGGTTTGTGTCCCCATGACTAGTCTCTGAAAACGGCGGGGCCAATGTGTGTTGTGTTTCTTCAGAGGCAATCTCTGCATAGTGCCACCTGACCCTGGATAAAATCTCTGCATGGACATAGCCGCTGGTGTTTGGCACTGACCCCAGCACAGCTGAAAAGCATTGACTCTTTCTGCTGGAAACACTCTCTTGTTTGGAGATCTACAGCTGGGAACACGTGGCTTTTCTCTGATTCGAGAGAGTCACACTGTGCCTTGACCCTGGAACACAAGTAAGAGTGTAACAACAAACAGATTTACAAAGCAGAGCTCGAACTCTAGAGATGAAGTGTGTTTCTAACCCATTGAAGGCCTCAATGCTGTTGATGAAAGGAAAGAAGGCTGGCTCACACATGAGTCCGTCATCCTGACATGCTGAAATGCAAGAAGACTCCTTTGCAGCCAGCAATAGCCGCAGGGCACTGAGCGGGGGCCAGCAAGCATGAATGCTGCTGTTACCAGCCCATATTAGAGCACTTGAGTTGGGAAGAGGCAGGAAAAGACTAGATGGATTCCCATGCCATGATCTAGATTCATTAATTGTAGGGAATGGATTGGTTGGTTGGCAAAAATCCTGCAAAAAAACAAAACAAATAAAGACCAGATTAAAACATTTAAAGGGCACTCGTAGAATACAATGTTTTGCGACTAAAAAGGTGCCGACTACTTCCTTCATATTTTGCTTTGGAAATGGTATTATATTAAATATCTCACAACAGTACTTATAGTACACATGTACAATTCGCCCACAAGACTCTTTTAAAGATTTATTATTATTAATAGCCCAGTAATGTTAAATACACATATAAGACACAACGTACAGCTTCCACCTAGGGATGTGAGGTGACTGTGTGGAGAGAGATGAATGATGAGTGACAGAAAATAGTCTGTCTTTATGTGCCCGGTGTGTCCGTTTAGAGTCTGTTTAGAAGCTCCTCCTCATTCTCTCTGTGTTTGCCTTCAAGGAGCAGAAACGCTTTCCTGAACGCAACAGTGAGAAGAGTCCAGTGTTAGGATGACTGAGGTCCTTCAAAATCTTCCTGGCTCTGGTTCTGCACCGCTTGTTATATATGTCTTGCAGGTCTGGGAGCTCGACGTGGATGGTACACCCAGGGCTCGGTGGTCCTGCATGGTGCTTTTCCCGAACCAGGAATTGATGCTGCCCGTCAGGATGCTCTCTATTGTGCCAGTGTAAAAAGTCTTTAGCATCTGAGAGGGTGACAAGTCCTGCGTGATGTGTACACCGAGGTACCGGAAGCTGTCCACTCTCTCCACCGGAGTCCCGTTGATGGAAGCAGGGTTGTATGTTTGCTCCTGCTTTGTACTGAAGTCCACTTTTAGCTCCTTAGTCTTGGTGACGTTCGGGAGGAGATTGTTCTCTTGCCACTATCTCTCCAGGTTTTTAATCTCCTGCCGGTAGGCCGTCTCATCATTGTTGGAGATCAGGCCCACCACGACAGTGTCGTCAGCAAACTTGATGATGGTGGTGGAGTTAAAAGTGGCCACACAGTCATATGTGTACAGCGAGTACAGCAGGGGGCTCAGAACACAGCCCTGGGGGGCTCCAGTGCTGACAGTGAAGGAGGATAAGGTGTGTTTTCCCATCCTTATGGAGTGTCTGTTGGGAAGTTGGAGATCCACTGACACAGGAGTGGGATGAGACCCAGGACCTCTAACTTCAATGTGAATGTAGAGGGAATTATGGTGTTGAATTCTGAACTGTAGTCAACAAACAGCATTCTTGCATAATTCCCTATTCTGCAGTCCAAATGGCTCATTGTTGTGTGGAGGAGGTGTGAAATGGCATCCTCCGTAGACTGTTTTTGTCTATAAGCAAACTGGAGTGGATCTAGTGTGTCTGGCAGTGTTGTAGTGATGAAATCTCTGACAAGTTTTTCAAAGCACTTTATCACCACTGATGTCAGGACTACAGGGCGGTAGTCATTGAGGCTCCCAGGCTGCAGTTTCTTTGGGACAGGAACAATGGTGGACTGCTTGAAATATGAGGGGACTATAGATTGTTCTAGGGAGAGATTTAATATCTATGTGAAAACCGGTGCTAGCTGGTCAGCGCAGGCTTTCAGAACTCGACCTGTGATGCCATCTGGTCCTGCTGCCTTCCTGGAGTTCACTCACCCTCCTCACGTCATGCTCCGAGATGGTGAATGTGTTAACCTCTCCGGCTCTCTCAGCGTGATTGCTGTTTGTGCCGCTAGCACCACTAGCGTGATTAGCTGCAGCCTCGAAGCGAACATAGAAGGTGTTTAGTTCATATGTCAGTGAAGCATCCGCATTCCTTGCTCTGGAGGATGGTGTTTTATAGTCCGCGATGTTTTTAGTCCATGCCATGTTGGAGTTGCGACTCCAGTTATTTCAACTGTATCATCCGTTAGTTTCAAGATAAATCCCACAACTGCTTCCCTAACCCTAACCCTAACCATAATCCCACTGGAATATAAACGGTACTGATTATGGCCAAGCTGAATTCTAGAGGTAGATAAAAAGGCAGACATTTAATGGTCAGGAGTTCTAGATTCGGTGTGCAGGAGCGTGCGAGAGGAACAATGCTCGCGCTGTCGCATCAGTGGTTGTTCACCATCAGACACACTCAACCTCCCCTTGACTTTCCCAACTCCATAGTTCTGTCCATGCCATGTACCGAGAAAGACTCGGCCGGCTGGATGGCATGGTCCGCTACAGCTGGGTTCAGCCATGTCTAGGTGAAGCAGAGAAAGTTGCAGTCCCGAATGTCCCTCTGGAACCTGACATAAGAGTGGCTCTATCATATGTAGTGATGACCATCTTGCAAAAAAGAAAACGGTATAACAGTCTAAGAGCACAAGAAAAACAAAAGTAAGATAGATTTGGTCGGAGCAGTCATGACGGCAGCCAACCTCACCACCACCATCTGAAGGCTTCGCTCACACACGTCTCGCACATGTCTACATACACTTTTTTTCCCACTTCCAAAGAAATAATATTTATACAGAAATAAAATACAAAAACTAGTGGTGTTCAATAAATCTATTAACTTGCTTTTGTTTTGTCACAGTTAAGTATAGAGAGAGGAGAGTTAGCAGTAGAAAAAATATATTTATAAAATGCAAATGAATACCTGATGTTCAATGTAAGCGTTGATTCTTTCCAGCATGCCTTCGCAAGTGTACTCATAAGGTATAAATGGCTCCACCTGTTCAAAATGACAAACATTGACACATCAACTGAAAATAGCAAAAATTTCTTGAGGATGTTCAACTTCTACTCTAGTTAACTTGCATTTGATAATGCTCTCCTTTGTTTTCCAGATCTTACCATACTCCTTGTTCCCTTACAGTCGAGAACATAGACGAATGTCGAGTTTCAACTAGGCGACTTACTGAACCTGGGAGGTATACTCGGTGGTACAGAGTATACCAGTCTGTGGGCTTCGGTGTTGCTCCGGCTTCCCCAATGTCTCCGTACGACCCTATAGGTGATTTGCTGTCCATCGCAGCATCGGAAGGGGCGCCTTCTTCCGCGTCCTCCGACTCTGATCTGCCTCGCTCTGGGATTGCAGTGGAGCTGGGGCCGGAGGTTAGGGCGATGCTTTCCAAGGCCGCAGTGGCGATCGGCCTTCGCCCTCTGAATCGGCTCTGTAGCGTTTGGACGATTAGTACTATGGCAAGTGCCGGGATTCTCCCCGCCCTCCGCCAATTCCTTTCATCCCAGAGGTGCATGAGGAGCTTACAAAATTCTGGCAGGCTCCCCTGTCTGCGAGGGTTCGTACCTCCTCCCCTTTCACTACGCTTGTGCAAGCCGCAGCTAGGGGGTATCTGGCGCTTCCGCAGGTGGAGCAGGCTGTCGCGGTGCACTTGTGCCCCGAAAATCCTGCCACTTGGCGGTCTCGTCCGGGTGTCCCCCCCAAAGCCGGGAAGTTTTCGTCAGCCCTGATGGCAAAAGCATACTCGGCTGCGGGTCAAGCTGCAGCTGCACTACATGCCATGACACTTTCAGGTCTACCAGGCCAAGGTCCTTCATGACATGCACCAGAGTGGTGGCGACCCCAAGTCTTTGCAAGACTTATACTCGGCTACGGATCTCGCCCTTTGGACCATGAAATCCGCTGCGCAGAGCATCGGTCGCACAATTTCCACACTAGTGGCCAAGGAACGCCATCTGTGGCTGGAGCAGGAAAACTGTGGACTGTAACAGGTTCCTCGACGCGCCTGTTTCACCCGATGGCCTCTTTGGCGTCGCTGTGGATGACTTTGCGTCGAAGGTCTCCACAATCAGGAAGCAGGCAGAGGGTCTGTGTGAGCTGATGGTTGAGAGAGTGCCCCCCACCACGGTCTAAGACTCCGGCCAAGTGCCCGAGAAAGACCTCTGCACGGCGGCGGGCACAGTCATCCTCAGAGGGCTCTCGCAAGCAGACGAGGGCTTCTTCCTGTAAGAAGTGCCCCTGAGGATGACAACTCGGGAAGATGTGAAATCTTTCAGGGAACAGTTGATCACACAGAGGGACATGGTCTTGGCGCACATGTCACGCCTGGGGTTGCAGGTCAACTGGGAAAAGAGTCAACTCACTCTGGTGCAAAAGACTACTTTTCTCGGTATGGAGTTGGATTCCGTGAACATGATGGCGCAGCTCACGGCAGAGCACGGCCGAGGTAGATGCGACGTCTCAGCGACGGACGGTCCCACTGAAATCCTTTCAGAGGCTCCTGGGGCATATGGCAGAGGCAGCCTCGGTGATTCCACTCGGGCTCTTGCATATGCACCTGCTTCAGCATCACGTGCTTGTCAGGACGGACAGCACGACTGTGGTTGCGTATATCAACTCCCAAGGGGGTTGCTCCCGCCACCTGCACTACCTCGCCCAACAATTGCTCCGGTCGAGTCAGAGCAGACTGTTGTCGCTCGAGGCCGTTCATATCCCCGGCGCTTTGATCAAGACCGCGGAGTCGAGGTTCAAACCCGTCGCAGGGGAATGGCCTCTCCACCCCCTGGCCATCCAGCTGATTTGAGACAGGTTCGGGGAGGCACAGGTAGACCTGTTTGCCTCCCAAGAGAACACCCACTGCCAGCTTTTTTACTCCCTATCCCTGGCTCCTCTTGGGATAGACGTGCTGGCGCATCGCTGGCCCAGGAAGAAACACCTTTAGCTCGGCTGAGGGCGCACTCCACCCGCCTCATGGGCTTTACCCAAGGGAGTCTCACTCGCCGACATTTGTAGAGCTGCGGGTTAGGCGACACCCTTAACCTTTATCAGGCATTACTGCCTTGATGTAGACGCTGTACCTTCTGCGGTGCTGAGTGGTGGCAGCTAACCCATTGGCACAGTTGGGGGCAATACCCATGGATGTTCATTCCCATGGGTCTGTCGAACATCAGTTCCCTCATCTCCAACTCCCAACACCGATGAGGGCTCTGGTCCGGAACTGTTACGGTCGGGTCCGGATTTGGATGTGCTGCGTTTGCAGACCTCAACTCCCTGACAGTAGTTCGGTGAACCCCTTCTTTCACGACCCCTTAATGGTGGCTTTGGTGAACTCTATCCTCCCCCCTGCAACATCTGACTGAGCGGAGCAGTAAGTTTTGCTAGGTTCTAGTAGTGAAGGTTTTGCCGTCGGGCCTGACCCCTACAGAACTCGGGTCCGGACCTTGAGGACCCCCTAAGCTCGGTTGGCCCATTCTGCATATTCTATACAAACCCCTCTTCAGGTTGATTTGTATATGCACTCGCTGGAAGCCCTCTTCAGGTCTCAATACGATCTCCGCGCACCTCTGTTCCACATCAGAGGTGCAGTCCTTCTGGTCGCCCTGCTGTACAGCACTATGCGACTACCCCGCAATAGATTTATTCCGGGCTAAAGTGGCAGAAGTCTTGTGCCTGGCTAACTCCTAACCTTAACAGTTTAGAGTCAGACTGACTGGATGGACTTGAGGCATGGCGCTTTATAAACGTCCCCTAGTCGAGACTCGACATTCGTCTACGTTCTTGACTGTAAGGGAACGTCTAGATTACCTTACGTAACCTAGAGGACTGCCGCCCAAGTCGCTGATGAGAGGTAAGTAGGTGCCGAGAGGTAAGTAGGTTCAGCTCCTCTGAAGAAGCAGAATGACTGTAGAGGCAAGCGCTCCTCTTATAGAGCGGCTGATTGTTAATTATCTACACTCGCAAATCAATTAATTTGCCTGTTAAATACTCAGTACCACCTTCCAAGCTCGGTAAGTCCCCTAGTTGAGACTCGACATTCGTCTACGTTCCCTCCTTTAGGGAACGGGAGTTACAAAGGTAACCTAGACGTTCTTAGTATCCACCATTACTTCCATGTTTAGGCTCAATCATTGTCCTCAGCTTTCATTTTTAATCCAAGTTTCCAGGGCAAGAAAATTAATAATATGAGGGGGAAGATGTAATTTTTATTTGTAAAGGTTTTCCAGAGCTTACCAGGGCAGATCCATTTTGGACCTGACTAAGCTCTTGAAATCGATGCTCCAGAAACATTTGCAAAGGCCAAACAAAATCTAATAATTTTCCAAATTTGGGGATAGTGCTACTTATAAAGTCATTATATAATGATGGTTTTAATAAACTGACAAAAATGTTCATAAACCACCACCTTTGCTGAGAGGGAATGGGCCCATAATGTCTATTCCTAGCATTTTTTTGGCTCTGGTGCTAATTGTCTGTTCGATTTTTCAAGTACCTTTAGTACTTAGCACTTATTATATTTTTTACTTTGGTCCACATCTTTTGACAGAAAGATACATCCAGAGGCTAAAGGAAAAAATCCTGAGCCTGAATCTTTTTTATTTATTGACGATAACAAAAGTTACTCACTTTTAGTTACAAGTTTAAAGTGCTTTAAAAATGGACTGACACTGAGACACGACTCTTCAATGATTATGCTTTAATAACAATAATAATAATACATTTTATTTATTGGGCGCCTTTCTTGACACTCAAGGTCGCCTTACAACAAGTGCAGTTAAAATTTAAAAACACTAAAAGATACAACAGTAAACAAAACAGTGAGAGTTTAAGAACAGCACAGTTATTATTTAAGGGGAATAGGCCAATCTGAAAAGATGAGTTTTGAGATGCGATTTAAAACGTGGGAGTGTATCAGTGTTGCGGAGGTCAGGAGGGAGAGAGTTCCAGAGCTGAGGGGCAGAGTGACTGAAAGCCCTGCTCCCCATAGTAACAAGACGGGCAGAGGGGACAGAGAGTAGAGGAGAGGAGGAAGAGCGGAGAGAGCGAGCAGGTCTGGCAATAGAGAGGAGATCGGCGAGATATGGAGGTGCAAGGTTGTGGATGACTTTGAATGTGAGGAGAAGAATTTTGTATTGAATGCGGTGTGCGATGGGGAGCCAGTGGAGCTGTTGTAGAATGGGTGTGATGTGGTTGTTGGAGATTGTGCGTGTTATAATGCGAGCAGCTGAATTCTGAACCAGTTGCAGTTTATGGAGAGATTTTTGTGGGAGACCAAACAGAAGAGAATTGCAGTAATCCAGGCGGGAGGTGACGAGACTGTGAATAAGTATAGCAGTAGACTGAGGAGTAAGGGAGGGACGGAGACGATGTATATTACGGAGATGGAAGTAGGCAGAGCGGGTGATGTTGTTTATGTGAGATCTGAAAGAGAGGGTACTATCAAGGAGGACACCCAGACTCTTAACCTATTGGGAGGGAGAGACGGTGGAGCCATCTATAGGAATGGAGATGTTTAGTCTTGCTAATGGTAGATTTAGTGCCTACCAGAAGAAGTTCAGTTTTATTGTTATTGAGTTGGAGAAAGTTTGAGGTGAACCAGGATTTAATTTCATTGATACAGCTGACAAGGGATGATGGTGGGTGTGAGGAGTTAGGTTCGGTGGAGATGTAGAGCTGGGTGTCATCCGCGTAGCAGTGGAAGTGAATATGGTGTTTCCGGAAAATGTGGCCGAGGGGGAGAAGATAGATGATGAAAAGGAGGGGACCAAGGACAGAACCCTGGGGAACACCTGTGGTGATGGGGGTAGTATGAGAGGTAAACGATTTGAGTTGAATGAACTGAGTGCGACCAGAAAGATATGAATGAAACCAAGAGAGGGCTGTACCAGAGATGCCAATTGAAGAGAGTCTGTTGAGAAGAATAGAATGAGAAATTGTGTCAAAGGCCGAACTAAGATCAAGTAGAAGGAGAATGGATAGTAAACCTGAGTCAGCAGAGAGGAGGAGGTCATTAGTAATTCTGAGGAGGGCTGTTTCAGTGCGGTGGAGGGGACGGAAACCAGATTGAAATTGATCATACAGGTTATTGGAAGATAGATGAGTTTGTAGTTGGGAAGAAACTGTCTTTTCAAGAATTTTTGAAATAAATGGAATATTTGAAATGGGGCGGAAATTATTAAGGTCTGTGGGATCTGAGCCTTGTTTTTTAAGGATAGGCGTAACAGCAGCAATTTTCAAAGAAGAGGGGACAGTACCAGTAGTAAGAGAGGCATGAATTATATTAGTGATTAAAGGAGCTAGATGAGGAAGTGTGGCTTTGACAAGAGCAGTGGGGAGTGGATCAAGCAGACATGAAGAAGTTTTGGATTGATTGACAATTTGAGAAATTTGATTGACAGAGGGAAGGGAAAAAGATGAAAATGGGGTGTCAGGTGTAGGAAGTGGAATGTTATGAGTACATAGAACAGAGGAGGGAGTGAGCTGTTGATGTATAAGTTGGATTTTTGTGGTGAAGTGTGAGGCTAGCATATTGCAGAAATCAGATGAATAGAGGTGTGACGGAAGATGGTTTTGGAAATAGAGTCTTTATAGTAGAGAGTATGCTGTGTGTACATGTCTTTGTGAGTGTTTAGTCCAGTTTTATTGTAGAGTCTTTCAAGTTGGCGGCCTTTTGCTTTTAACTGTCTGAGAGTGGGAGTGTACCAGGGTGCAGTATGAATGAATGAGACAGATTTGGATTTCAATGGAGCAAGTGTATTAAGAATGTTGTGCAAGTGGGTGTTATAATGTGAGACAAGTTGATCTGGTGTTGTGAGACAGTTCATATTTGGTAAGTTGCTAATATGAGCAGATTGTATGTCTATATTTATGTCCTTAATTTTACGGAAAGTAATAGTACGTGAAGGGCTCTGTTTGGACAAAGGAAGATTTGCATTAAATGTAAGTAGCATGTGATCAGAAAATGGAATGAAATTGGCTTTACAGTCTATGGGAATTACACTTGAGCAGCAGATTAAATCCAGAATATGTCCTTTGGAGTGAGTGGGAAAGTTGACATGCTGTTGGAAACCAAAACTGTCCAGGCAAGAAATGAATTCATTGGTGAGTGAGTTATTGACAATATCCAAGTGAAAATTGAAGTCCCCTAGTATTATGACATTCGATGAAAGAATGGAAACATGAGTTAAAAAGGCTGCAAAGTCTGTTAGAAAGTTATTGTTCGGTTTTGGGGGTCTGTAAAAAGTGACAACAATAGTCGGAGTGGTTCCAGATAGCTGACATGCAGACGCCTCAAACGACTGATAGACAGGCACTGTCACAGGTGCTACTGTCAAACTCTCACGGTGAATTACCGCGAGACCCCCCCCTCGACCAGTGACACGAGGATGGGAGAGGTAAACAAACCCCGGAGGAGTAGCTTCATTGAGGTGAACGAATTCATTTTTCCGCTGCCAAGTCTCCGTCAAACACAAGAAGTCCAACTTACGGTCCGTAATAAGATCCTGGACGAGATGTCCCTTGTTAGTGAGAGAGCGGGTGTTAAGCAGACCAAAGATGACAGTTGTGCTGCCGCCGATAGCCATGTTCGCCACTCTAGGGACGCGCGCCAAAAAACGTTCAGCACGACGACCAGATTTTTTGTTTCGTGGGCGATTAGTAGACCAAAACGATGGGATAGAGCTGGTACTGTCGTACTTGAAGGTCCGACGTGAGCCCCGATGGATGGGTCACATAGAGAATGTCCGGGTATTGGAGCAGAGTTGGCGCTGGTGCACAGTGTGGATATCTGTAGAGCTTGAACTCGGAAGTGGCATAGTGGAACAGAGCTGTCGCTGATTGAAGGATCGAAGACAGGATGCACCAAAGGAGTACTAGCCACATACAGTTCATCCACATTGTTGGAAAAGGGCTGCGACTTTAGTTGGAGGTGACTGGGAGCCAGACTGTAGCTCAGTGACGTACAGCAGGTAAGCAAAAAGAAGCTCAAACACACACACTATCACGGCAAACAGTCTATAATTGTGGTGGGATGAGAAAACTAACCAGAAGACCCATTCAAACCACTATGCAGAGTTCTCAGTTATTGTAAAAACTAAAGTTTAACACGGAGTGGTAGCGGCAGCCAAGCGCGCCAGCGTTCACCAAACCGGAAGCGGGAGTGAACTTTATGTGAACTCTCATTGGCTTAGTCTGTGTAATCACGTGATTGAATGCGCGTTCACGCAAGAGGGGAGTCGGAATCTGCCGGGGAGTCGAAATATGGCACAACAACGGTACACCGCGGGAAAATGAAGCTTGAAGGGAGCTTTGTGTCGGGGCTGGAGCTTTTGCGGGTTGCGGTTGGCTTGCAGCTGGGGCCTCGGCAGCGCGCAGTTTCACACACTCTTCATACTGCAGTTTGTGCCACTGTTTTAGATGGTGAAAAAGATTTGTAGTGCTTCCACCCCTGGCTGTAACTTCTTTATGGCACTCCCTACATATGACATGGTTTTGTTTCTCATCAGAAACTTTGAATCCGAACCATCTCCATATTACTGAGCCGCTACTTTTTTGTTTACCAACTAATTTCTCCGCATGCTCAGCAGATGTTGTTGCTTCCTCCATGTTTGTTGAAGAGTGGCGGCGGATTGTCTGCTCCAGAGTCCAGCCCCTCCCCTCTCTGTGCCTGAAAGAGGAGGGGCGTGGCCAGGGACGCGCGAAGTAATGCTGAGAGCTCCGGGTTAAAGCAGTTTGCTGGAGCAAGGCTCACAGCGCAGCTTGAACTACGCAGCCTATATCGATATATGCGATATGGTCAAATTTCATATCTCGTTTAAAAATATATCGATATATTTTTAACCTCTTAAGCCCTGAGGCCTATTTTCCGAAAATCCTATACTTTTACTTTTTAAGGCATTTCTCAGCTTTTACAAGGTCTAAACTGCAAATCTTGGTATCAAAATGAAGATAGGCTCTTGGGGAGTGGTGTGGCTGAGTTAATTTGACAGTCAAGAACACTGGGTAAGAGTAATTGATGTTGGAATGGCCAAAAAATGAACTCCGCCTAAAAAAAAACACATGTTTCCTCCAATATCTCCTTATTTTACTTATAACGAAGCAAATAAACACAATCAATTGTAACCACTACATGTCAAGAACATCTGTAGCAAGTTTGGTGTTCATACTACAAGAAACTAATATTCTGTAAAGGTTTTGATTGAACAAAGTTCAGGCGTAATCCATGTTGGCACAGTTTGGCACAATTTGGCACAATAATTGAAATATGGAAAAAATCTTGTCCAAAGCTTCAGCTACGTTCATAGTCTTCTTTTCTTGCTTACGGGACATGATTTCAGCAAAAAAACTCCTAAAGAAACGCTGTAAAAGGGGGGTAGAAGCTCATTTACGCCATCTTGCTGCGCTTTTGGGAACCTTTCATTCACAAACGCTTTCGACGTCGAGCTTCTGCGTGTCCCTACCCCCCGACCATCTGTCCAATCCGGGAGATCTATATATCGATGGAAAGCTCTGATTCTATGGCAACCAATCAGCTCAACCATTTTGAGACTGACGGGATCGCCGACGAATCACACGACGCGCAGCGTGGAGAGACGTGCTCTTACGCACGGGGAGTCATTCCATATTTGGTGACGTAATGACGCCACAGAGCTACAGAAATAATCCAAAATGGCGTTTGCGCGAAGCTATCGACCGGACATAACAACAAACGGACTTTTATCGCTATAAAAGCGGCAAAGGTAAGACAAGATTTACATTTGCTTGCTTGGTTTTCGCTGGCGTTTTTTCGTGGAACTTTCGCTCCCTGCTCTGAAATACTTCATGCAATGTAAATGAGTTGCATATCACTGGATTCAGCTGGTTGTTAGCTTTCATTTGATGCCATGGTTTTGGTGTTTCCGTTTATATTGTGGATACATATCGCACATAAACAAAAACCTGGTCATGAATTATACTCCGACTATGTTGTTGTTTATCTGCATGGCGTTCGTGCTGTGGTTAACGGATATGAAATTGAATTAGATACGTTTTTAGAGGAGTTTCCGCTGAACACAACAGTATTTAATATGTGTGGGTTATTCTCAGGGTTCGTGAGCTATGAGTGAAAATGTAACGCACAAGGGGGCAAGTCCCCGGTACCGGGGACTCTCGGGCTTAAGAGGTTAATATCGATATATCGCGCAGCCCTAATGTGGGTCCTCGTTTTTTCACACATGTGTACAGCCAACCAGTCGCAATTAAGCTCCAAGCAGATGGACGGGTCATTTAGCCAATGAGTTGAGCTTTCCAACGATCTATGGTTTGCCATAGTTCTGTTTATATACACTCGATAACGTCACTGCGCAAAGAGAGCAGATGCTTCCAGTCATTCAGCTTTATCCTCACTGGTGAGCAGAGCACACAGCAAAAACTTTTTCCGGAGAAAAAGACATGTTTTTCTGTGACTGTTAGTAACACAATGGCATCTAAGACATTTCAAAGGAGATTCAGATTGTTTTAATGAGTGGCATGCACAAATCACATTGTTTTACAGTAGTAGTTTATCTAGTGGTATTGATTTGTATAAAAAAAATGCAAATTTACATCAATTTGTTCATTTGGTTACCAAGTGCCAAAATGGGGCCCGCCTGGACATTGTCTTATAAAAGTTACTCCAGAAAACACATAGTTAGCTCCATTTTGACAGATTTTGGTCATGTATTGGTCCACAGTTTTAGCTTCTATTCAGTGTTGTCAAAAAGTCCACCAGGGACTCAAGCATTCCCTTATTTAAACAGTAATGTAAAAAAAATTGGCGAGGATAATTTCTACTATTTCTACAAAGTTTGTGAATCTATAACTTTAGTTTTGTGTAAAGTATCCAGTTCCTTTTATCTGATAAACTAGAAAGGGTTACCATTTCAATGATACCAAGGAGGGATGGCTGTTAACAGGTTAGCGTTACCTTCAATTGTTTTGTTTTAGAGAGACATCTAGTGGTGAACACATCTTAGAACTGTTGTTTACATTTGAAACAACAAAATACTATATATTTTAATAATGTTGATAAAACAAAGCACGATTTTTAGACTCCCTGCGGACACTCTGACAATGAGAGCGCCAACTACTGTAGTGGATCTGCAATTGCACTTTATTCTAGTACGGCACAAAAGCATGTTCCCCAGGTCACACAACCTTTCTCCCTTTCCAGAGGGGGCGGGGCCCCACTATTTGAGAGGTAATGATCTACATAGACATAACTTTACACTTCAAACATGATTTTAAATGTATTGTAGTGATTTTGGAGGGCCAAAGAATGGAGGTAACTCCTAAACGTATTTTGAGATCTACAGGCCACAAGTGACTCCCACCTCAGGAATCCATCCTGTGGGACTAGTTTACTTCTCCCAAGACCTCTTGACTGATCCATGATCAAGTTAACGTACTTTAAAGCCTGGTTACGACAAGAACCTTAAATCTTAAATCTAGAGGCACCTTTTAACCCTTGTTTTAACCTGTTACAAACCCAATGTTTTGTTATTGTTTATATTATATTTATGTTGTGTTATGCATTATACCATGTTTATGTGCGTGCGAGTTGAGAGTGATTGACGTTTCGCTGCTCCAATCAGAGTCCGGGGGCGGACTATTTAACATGCACGTCTGCTCCGGTCTCCCCCTCTCTCTCCGAGTTTGTGGCCCACCGCTACTAGGCGCACAATAACTGT
>SRMA01027060.1:91973-125100 GCA_007224835.1 Danionella cerebrum | reverse complement strand
CAGGGCTCTAGAGGGCGACCAATTTGGTCGCATATGCGACCTAATTTCTCAATGGTGCGACTAAAAAAAAATCAAAGGTTGCACCGGTGCGACCCGTCGTTCGAGTGGGAAAAAAAACGAAACTCCGTCTACGGCCGGTCCGCCTCCTGCGCGCGGCTCACAACACGCGTATCACCCATTCATGTGGCTCACTACGCGCCTATCGCGGCAACCGCGCCGCTCAATTCGCGTTTACCGCGCCGCTGAAGCCTCAGACGCGCGCAAACGCGTCTTTGCATTGACTTAACATGGAAACCCTCCACGCTTACCGCGCGAACCGCGTTCGATGTAAACGTACCTTTACAGCGGCAGGCAGCTGCAAACAGATCAGACGAGGCCGAGATGAGAATTAAGTTTAACGTTGCCTACAATATTGCAAAAGAAGAACTCCCCTTCACTAAATTCAAGTCCGAAATAATTCTTATGAAGAAAAATGGCTTGAACGTTAACCCGACGTACAGCAATGATGTCACGCGCACCCAATTTATAGAAGTCATCACAGATACATTGAAAACAAAAGACGTCTGTGCAAATTGTGAACAGTGCGTACATGGAATTCCTGATCGACGGAGACACATATATCGCCAAAAAGGAATGCATCATTGTGTACAGTCGTAAAGGAAGACCGATGAATATATTATTGAACACATTGAGGTCGAGCATGCTCATGCCCAAGGTAAGCCATGTCATGTCATGGAGCCTATGTCAATAATATGCCTACCGTCTCGTTACTGCATTAACCATAATATTCTGACACTTAAAAATGAAAAAATAAATAAATAGGCTGCATTATAAACTCTTGATCTGGGTAGTAAATGGTATTATCGTTTTTATTTGTTTAATTAGGAATTAATGCTGCTTCAAAGAAAGCATTTGCTGCTCTTGGGGACCAAAATCAGTTTAAAGTTTAAATTTCAGCTCAGTAAAGCACTTTAAACACTTTTTCAGTAAGTTTTAGTTACATTTCTTGTAGAATTGTGCTTCAAATAAAGAACTTTATTTTGACCAGGTTGTTAGTTAATCATTTACAAGTCAATATTGTCCATGGACAGTGATTTAAAAAAAATAAATAAATAGATAACTAAAAAAAGTGAACTTGTGAAAATGTGATGCAGTTGAAAATTTGGGTGCACCTAACTTTTGTGCTGGTGCACCTAAGAAAAAAATTTAGGCGCACCAGTGCAACCAGTGCAAAAAGTTAGTCTAGAGCCCTGTAACTAGTCCTCTATACTAAGCTAATGCTGGACTTGTAGTAAAATTATAAGGTGGAGAATGTGTTTACGGTGTTCATATTGGCTTTTTGCTGATCTCACTGTGAGAGTGCATGCTTTTGTCCCTTTTTCTGTTATGTTAAGTCTTCCCTCTTTCATGTGTTCTGTTATGGGTTTCATGGCTTGGTTCCCGTCTAAATCAAATCATCTTGGTCTAGGATAAAGGAAGGCCTCTTCATTAGCGATGAGCTCTGCTTGCAAATCAATGGAGCTGTCTGCACACATGGGCCATCTGGACACACTGCTTTAATTCCATGTGTGGGTCTGTGTGTGTCTACTGGGATTGGCAGATTTGTGTATTTTATCCATAGACTAAAAATTGGCCGTTGTGTCTGAGAAATCAGCCATAGGTTTTTGATGAAGGGTTTATAGCCAACAATGGAAGTGTGTTGGGCAAAGGTCGCACATAGGAGGGACACCCTTTTATTCTTTTTTAATAGTATTTTTTGGTTCTTTATTGCCAAACAGACATGATAATCAGAGATGGGTAGAGAGAGGAGGGAAGGCTGGGAAATGACGACAGGTCAACCCACTTCGACCTGCACAACCTTGCATTCGTCCGCCACATTTTTTCCACTACACCTCGCACCTCACGTCCAGACTAAATTGGTTTTATTCAGCTATACGGTTGAGCACATTGGTAATAATAAGAACCTGCTTACTTCTGACACCAGCCTCAAGTGTCCAGTCGATGAACAGCAGTTTCATTCACTTCCAACTACTTATCTGAAAGAAAACGTGAAGGTTTGGAATTAAATATGTCCAGCAAACGGACGCAGTGATGTTGGTGATCTGTCGAAAAACCCTTTTAAAATTGTCATTTAAATATTTCCTTTAAAAAGTTGAAATAGACTCCTTTTTTTAAATTTGAGCTACAGGTTTATTTTTTGCATATAAAAATATAAAAATATTCATTCATAGGGTCCACATACATACTTAAATATCTAAAATAAAGTCATGATGATCCCAGTCCAACTGGAAGTGCAATATTTGAGGCTCACAATATCACCACCGCTATAGTTAGATTAAAAATAAACAATGCATGAGGAGCGTATTGCTTGATATTTGCCATTTTTGCCATCCAAACAACTTTCCAGTAAATACCTCCTTAAGTGAAGCCATTGCTTCGATCATCTGTAATGAAAATTTGTAGTTTTTTTTATTTAATAATACATTAACTCATATATTATTAATTTGTTATTAATATTTGTGTAAAACCCCATTCCTCAATAGCCACAGCCTATTGAACCTTATTCATGAAGAACATCTAATTTAAATGTTATTTAAAAAATCTGTTCACCATGAACCATCAATAGACCAAACAACATTCTTGAATAATTTTTTAATGCAACCACAAATGACAATAATGAGCCTTTATTTTGAAAAGTGCAAATGTGCGCAGGATTTTTACCCCAGCAGAGGAAATTGCTTCTGTAGAAATGGGACCTCATGCTGCCTGAGGAATGAGGAGAGAAAGCAAAGAAGAATCAAAAAGGGAGGAGTGGAGCTGCTCTCTGAGCCTCTTATGTCACAGTCCCTGCTGAGTTTTTATTGCTCGGCCTGAGCAGATTAGAGTCTTCACTGGGAAGCAATGGGAAATCCACTCTCTGAAAGCAACAAAGTGCTGTGTTTGTCACTGTGCTCATACTGGAGTCGGGAAGTCATCCCTTACACATTGTATTTGAGATATACATTAATCAGTTCCTCACGCACAGTACACACGTCAAGCCACATAAAGGATTATACTACGTTTCCTGTGCGTCTGGTTAAAATAGTGACATTTTTGTGTATTTGAACCTGAATATAACTGGATTACTTGAGAAAATGCCATTTCTATTTACAGAGTAACCAATGTGTCTGGGTTTCAGCATGAAATCATAAAACTAGTGCTGAAACGACTAATCAACGTTATCTACAATTATTGTAGAATCTCATTATTGTTAAATCCAGTTCTCTCCCTTCACATAATTAACGTTTCCCTGTCATATACTCACCGTTGTCTGCAACCACTAAAAATTACCGGCATAAAGGACTCCCAGCATCCAACTTCTTACTTACCAGTGCTCTCATTTGTCCCCTAACCTTGTCTATTCTCCCTTTCTGTTCCTCTTTGGTGTTTGATCTCCAACTTTAGCCTGAGTTTGGTGTTTGAAGTTTGTTAGCACCCTATCCAATCTTCACTCACTGTCTCCTGCCCGTTTGCTCACCTGGAACATGGATCTGAAAGATCCCCGGGGTATGTGTCCATCAAGAGAAGGTTCCTCACAGCTCATAATATTACCAGCGGCAGTTCAGGAGACATCTTATGGGAAGTTCCTGGCACCATACTAACCAGGATACTCACCGTAAGAAAGTAATTGCACTGTGTTCTGCTGGTTGGTCAATAAATCATATTATTGTCATGTTGTTGTCCTGTGTACAGTCACATCAGGACCATGACCGTTTGTATCGCACAGGTTGTATCGCATGAGTTTGATCATTGCTATCTGTGAGTTCACTTGAGAGGGTTAAATGCAGTGCACAAATTCCTCATATGGGGCACTTCGTACCTGGTCGTAACGTCACTTTATGACTGTTGCGCAAAATGGCTCTATAATTTATTACTACTAGCTTGTCCAAATTTACCAGTCATATCTATATAAACTTAAAATCTTTTATGGACATAATTTGCAACTAATTGATTATGGGAATAAACGCTAGTTGCAGCACTGGGGCTGAGGACGTGGGGCTGTAAAAAGCCAGGTGTTCGCATAACACAATGACACCTGTATTTTGAAGCATGCTTAGCTAAACTTCACTATAAAGGGCTCTCCACACCGATCCGAATTGAGATTGGTCCTCCTCTGGGTGAGGTGCTCTTCGTCAGGGTTGAGGAGTTATTGACGAAATTATCTTAGAATGGTGTTTCCCTGTGTTTACACTTTGTGCCACATGGGGAAACAGGAAAGAAGAAGACGACGACAGAGAAGAAATCAAAGAATGATTCCCTTTCCACAACAATGACGGTCAAAATGATTTGGATGTCGAGTGGTTTATACTGATGGTGACTGATCATAGCGAGCTGTTTGACAAAAATGTGAAGAAAAGAGGATTTGTAGAGAAAGTTTTCCTAAGCGAAGTTGCTATGAAAATGTGGGATGAGCGCCACCATGTGGCTCTTTTATGTCTTATTCGCGTCATCAAACGAGCCAGCTCTCGTTGGTTGTTCTTGTGAAAACGGATCCGATATGGCAGTGCAAACTCTTTTTGTTGGCACCACTCATTGTCAAATGTGTAAGCTCCTATTGGCGCCCATGGTTTTTGATCGAGGCGTGTTGTTGCACAAAATTTTTGAACGAAAATTTGGTGTGTAGAGCCCTGAAAGCAAATAAAGCCACATGTTTTTTTGGGATATAGAGTCAGAGGCGATCTCTGACTCATTGCGCGAGCAGATGGGAATTCAGCAGATCTGCTCACTGCTGAAGGCTTTCATTAGATCAGCTTCATCTGGCAGGAAGAGAGAGATGATGCATTACAAAATAAAGCTCAGAGTCTGTATGTCAACATAGATAAATGTCACATTTTACTTCAGTTTGAGATCTTTTGTAAGCAATTCTTCTGATTTTCAGGCAGGATTGGTTGAGCACAGTCCAATCAGATGAGATTGAAGCTTGCTGTTGTCAGATGTCACTTGTATGTGCTGTATCTGTATGTTTGGAGAAGGGAAATCAATATGTTAATAGAGAATTTATTCAGTTGTGATTGTGTTTGTGTGTGTTTCTGGTTTGTAAGCTAATAATATTGCACTCACAATTTAACACTAGGTGTTGTGTTTTTGATTTATGGCACAAGAATCATGATCACTTAGTAGTTTCATTATTAATAGGTCACATGATTTACAATCCAGCTGTCTTTACGATACCCTTGAGTTTTGACAAAGGTTTCCATGCCGACTGGAGTCAGAGGGGTCAGCATCTTTTAAGGAGCATGGGAGGGGGGAGGAACTAGGAAGTGTATGGAATTAAATTATACATGAGGCTAAATTCACCTTTGTCAGAGTTGGATCACGAGTCCAAAGCCCAAATGAAACAGGACTTTTTTTGTGATTTCTGCAGGATATTTGTTTTAAGAAGCTGAAAATATTCAAATAGCATTGGGTATTGTATTTAAGTGTAAATAAAAAAAACGTTATAAATGAATAAGTAAAACTTCCCCCTGTAAAAATAGTTTTCATAATTTAATAATTACTTTGATACCTGCACTTTTTTTTGTATCTTTTGCAAGTATAGGTGTGCCCCTCTTTGAATAAAAATATTCTTTTATTTACATTATGCTTTCAATTACAAAACAATCTCATCACAAACAGAAGATTAAACATTTTAAAGGTTTTATCAATGATATGCTTTTGGTCCCTGCTATCGTTTCTTCTAATGTGTTTAAACATTTAAAATAATCAGGGAGTCAAATACTTTCCTCTCTCACTTTACCTAAACATTTTTATTTAGTAGAAAATCCAGAAAGAATGCGTGGCCTCATTTACTTAAGCCCTTCATGTTTTCTTCATGCTTTACAATGGGTCTGCAGAAACTGATTCACATGGATTCGATTTAACAAATTAAGCCAAAGATTATTCATGTTTATCTGAGAGAGCGACACACAATGCTTTCATTGAGAACACGTTTGGATTGGATAACATGTTGGACTGTGTCTTCGGTGAAATGTTCAGCAGACCTGTCATCTGATTGTGTCTCAACAGGGTGGTGAAAGAAGAGATCTCCGATGACCGTGCCAAACTACCATGTTTCAATGGGCGGGTCGTGTCGTGGGTGAGTTTGGGTTCACACACATGCCACGTCTAATTTCTTTCGCTAAGGTTCCCTTAAGACAATGATCCAAAAACTGTCAGCAAGACACGGCAGAAACAAAATATGACCAATAAGCATCAATCAATGTCTTCATGTTTGGAAAACTAAGCTTTGGTTGTGTTTAGGGAATGTACAAAATTAAATGTGGTGACATTTTTTTATTTCATAAGTTTTTTTTTTATTTATGCTGCTCTCCTTTCAGCAACTCTTCATATTAACAAACATACAACTGAGGAAATCTTGATGCTGTTTTGAACGTTTTAGGAGTTTGTTATGAAAATGCAGTATTTTGCAAGATTTTAGATATTACTTTCTGCCATAATATGCTTACATCATGAAAACCAACCAATTGGTTCTTTATTTTTGCTGCGAAAATGCTAGGGAGATTGCCAACCGGATCAGGACCAAATAAATCTTTTTCTTTTTTGGTCCAAATGAATCAGAGTTCATCAAAATCAGCTCTTAAAACCCATTTGTTTTCTCTGACTTTTAATCCTGTTTAGTGTTTTGCATTTCACTGTTCTTTGGAATTAGTTTTTTTTTTATGCCAATAATGTTTTGTGTTATTACTTTTAACTTTTTACAGTTGAAGTTTCAAATTTTTGTAATGTATTTGTGATAAAATGCCTGAAAGGTCTTCATGTGCAAATGCTTACAATATAAGGTCTGTTAAATTTTACAGGGCAGCAAAATCCTTTAGAACAGTGGTCTGTTAAAAGAACGGCCTGCATTAAACCGGTCAGCGATGTGAAAAGGGTTGGAGAACACTGTTGTTGAGATCTTTCGTCTCACGTGACTTGGGCACTAAGGGACTGTGGCACTATGGGAAAGTATGTCTAGATTGAGAGACTAGGGAGGATATCCCGCTTTGCATCTAGGTGAATTAATTCAAATTGTAAACATTAAACTAAAAGGGTTGGCATCATAGACACATTGTTCGTCTGAGATGATGAGTTTACAAAATGTACAGATTTCTTGGAATTTCCGGATTAGTAAGGGGATAACCTGTGGACAAACTCTTGTTCACTACATGGTGGACACACTTTGGTGGCCTACTAGCCTGAGATAGAGATTTTTTTTGTAAAAGTACCTTTCATGCAGTGTGTAACTTAGCACCAAGTTTGATGTTTGCTCACCTGGTGTGGAAAATTCCTGAAACCAAATAATGAACTCTAAATCAAAAGGGCTCTTATTTTTCTTGTTTTTAGCTATTGGAACTCTCAAGTAAATGGTGAATATTTACAAAATTTTAGGTAAGCTGTTTCTCACGTAAGAGTACCCCAGGCTTATTGACTCACAGTGGGCATTACATTTTTGATTCAAAATCCGTGGTGTGAAAGAAATGCAAAGTATCCCCCAGCAGGAGAGCTAAGAGATGAGGCATTGAGGCATGTGTGTGTTTTAGGAAGCGTTAAATTGACCACGAGTGCTTAGTGCCTTTCAAACATCTGCTCCTCCTTCCAGTAGTCTCTCAGAGGCTCATGAGAAAATGTTCAGGTTAATGTCCTTATGGTTTCAACAGAAGTGCCTCCCACAGACTCATTCCTAGCTAAAAGTGAGCAGCTTGGGATCTGGGTACATGGAAAAAATATTCTTCATAAAATCGGTTGTGGAGAGATGTACTGGCTTCTCATCCAAATCATTTAACGTTTGGTAGTGATTGAACCTTTATATATAATTAGCTGTATTACATCTATTACTGAAATGGCACAGCCAATCGGCTTCCCAGTAATGGCACTAGTCTCTTTATAAGTCAAGGGCAGGTTTAATGGTACTTGGGTTTAAAGAATCTAGGCCAGTTGCTAACAGTGCATTTAAAGCAGTTTATTGTGGTTATTATGGACATTTAAATATATTTTTGTTATGATATAGGTCTTAAATTTTGACATTGTAGAACCTGCAGAAACACTCTAATAAATGCAGGAAGTGCGATTTTTCGAAATGCTTCAGAAAGCAAGATCAGATCCCCAACAAAATATTTTCATAACATAATGTCAACAGATTTTAAACATTATTGCATGATTGTTTCCATCAATTCAAATGTACATTTTTTCTCAATGAAATCACTAACTTTGCTTCGAGTCAAACTGCACTAACCCCCCCCCCCCCATGGGTGTGGAGAAGAGGAGACAGGTGGGAAAGCTGATGGGATGGATCAGCTCATTTAGACGTGGAGAAGATGATCGTCCTAATTACATCTTTTGAAACATGTTTAATTAATTGAAAAATCCATGTGCTGTTTGAGTTTTAATTAATATTTGTCAATTGTATAACTAATATTTGTCATTTGAATGTCTACTGATCGCGATATTTCCGGTGAGGAGCCCAATTGATCGGGACAAGCCTTGTATCAACCTATTGTTTTAACGCTGCGAAAACATTTTGCCAAGTTTTGAATTTTAGGCTACTTATTTCTTTCTACAAATATAACTTAAATGGATTCAGACGTCTGCAGGGTTTAGTATGTGAACCTGGAAACCCATCCCTCATGACACATTGTTCTCATCCTTGATGGCTCTTATTGGATTATCTAAGTGAAATCACGGGACGGCTAAAAACACTCCAAAAGTATTCTGTGATAATGAGAAGATGAAATCAGACGGCTTTAGACTGTGTTGGTTCCACACTGTAATGAATTGTGGTCCTTGTATCTGCATTCTTCAGAACGGAAGTCATAAAAGGCTTTCTGTTTGTCCAGAAGACATGCGTGAATAAACCACTTCTAAAGTGGTCAATTTTGACCATTGCCATTCTGTCTGTTTATTTCCTCTCTAAAGTTATGTCTGTTCTTAGAGTTCTGGTGGGATTCCAATGTAAGAGACCACAAGGCTTCAAAAAGAATCAAACTCTGTGACTTTTGGAGAAACAGGTGTTTACAAAGGGTAGCATTACTATTTGTAATTGAATGCAAAAATGCTCAAATGGTAATTCAATGCTTACGTACAAAAGGTCGTAATGAGCAACATGAGACTAAGTACAACACGAACAACATTCACTTAAGAGTCTCTAACGACAGATATGGGATTTAGATGCAAGGATTTGTGGGAAATTAAGATATGTTTGCTTTTGTTGCAGAATCAGAAACAAACAGATTTGTATTGATCTAAAGGCAGGCTGTATAAGCAACCATACTTCTGGTGTACCGGTCTGACAGGTTATACTGTATCTGAGGTAGTTTGTTCTAATAGGAAGTGATTGCTGCAATTTTACTCATTTCAACCGTACATTCTTGAGATTTTGAGCTGTTTAAAAAAGACAGGACTGCTTGAAGATTCTGCAACCATGATTGAACTGAAAAAATCTGTTATCACCGAAAAGCTTCATTTGTGTAGTCCTTGACTAACATGAAAAGATCTCTACTGTTGGATGTTATTTTATTATTCATAAACATCTTTTGCTAAAATTTCTCTCTATTTGTCTCTCTCACCCTCTACAGTTGGTGTCTGCAGATGGTTCTCATGGTTCTGATGGCGGCTCTGTGTGTGCCGATGCACCTGCCGAACCGCCTCCTCCTTTGGAGAGGACAGGAGGCATTGGAGACTCCAGGCCTCCTTCCTTCCAGTCAGTAATCTCTATAAATATATGTTACATAGTGTATGTAGATTGGGATTTGTGGATTTGAGTAGATCCAAGTAAAAATGCTGTATAGTGATCAGAACCTGTGGTATAGATGCTTTCACCATTTTTTTAAATTCTAGTAGTGCAGTCCTGCTCAGTAACATATTTTTCCACTTCAAATGAACACGGTTCTCATTAAACTAGGTTTTAAACCATAAACAATAGAGCAGACTGAAGGTGCTAAGAGACAGGAAGTGCTTGATATTGATGTACACTCATTACTTCCCTGCTGTCTCAAATGTGAGCCAATCAGAGCCCTTAACAAAGAGAGAAGCAGCAGCGTGTCAATACTTTAATGACTTTATCCTGATCACTGCGAGTGTGTGAATAAAACGGAATGTGAATCTCTGCTCAGGGGTTCTTTCAGTGGGCAATTTTGCCTCCGTGTTTGTTCCACTTATACCTCATTTGGCGAGGTACTAAACCAAGTAAATGTAAGTTTGAGATAGACACTTCATTCATCTCCATGATTCTATGCTTGAACTGTTTGTGGGATTGTTGGTCAATAGGTCTCTTTATCTGCGTCTAACCATGTGTATCTGCACATAGCTGTTTGTCCTGCTGCTGCTTCCTCTGTTTGAGTGTTTCCTGTTCTGTCTGTCAGGCAACAGGACTCCCCTCTGTGCCAGTGTGTTTTTGTGCAGGTTAATTATTCACGCACTGGTCACACTTTCAGAAGCTTTTCATTAAATACAGGAGTATAGACTATGAGCGCCCTCTACTGGTGATATCTAGGAAACTGGACGAGTTTGACAGTCTCTTTGACAAGCCAATATAATATGCTCTGGAGGCCAAGGCCATATTATTGTGCATTCTTTATTTTCTGCATTTTACATTTGTGCATTTGGCAGACAATATTATGTTGGTCATTTTTTAACTTGCATAGTTAATATTCATAAGTTGTCCAAACGCCTGATTTAAGACTTGAAAATGTATTTTTAGGTACGTGTGGCTCCTGTGTAAGTCACATAAAAGCCAAACTAAAAATATTTTATTTATCATAGTCACAATCACATGTTGAGTCTAAATGACTTGTTAATTGGGCTGTGTATTCAGTACAACCTACACTCTTTTGTCTTTTGTTAACCGTCTACTCCATATAAATATTCCTCAGCAGCTGAAACTTATCTAAAAGCAGAAATGGACAATGTTAGGTAGGGTATGTTATTTCCAGTATGTCCTCTGGACACCAATCTCTCATTCTGTTCATCCAGCGCTAATGCTGCAGGAAGTCATGATGACCTGGACAATGAGATCGAGGCAGGACCATCGCTGCGAAAAGACAAGGAGAGAGACAGAGCGAGGCACAGACGGAAAGACACACATGACACACACTGTGAGTTCACCTGATAACCAGCTTTTTGTGGAACTAAAACAGTTTATTTATACAAAAATTTACCCTTTAAAAAAAATCCCATAAACGTTGTAATGACTCTACGAAACCAACAGGTGGCGGGTAAAGTGCCCATATCATCAATTTTTAAAAATGACCTTTCATGCAGTGTGTAACATAGCTCTAAGATGAAGGAACATATGTAATTCTAAAGAGTCGACTCGCTGAAGCAAGTTCTTTCTTCCAACCCAATCTTTAGTTCGAAACATGAAGTTACAATATGCTACACCCCTCCTACCACTGAAGTGTCATCCATTCACGTTTTAAAACAAAGCTCCTCCTACTCTCAGTGACATGCTACTGGTGGTATCCTGCAGTTTCCACCGACATACATTTGAGGTGGAATTTTTTTTTTTTACATAATATATGAGTAATATTTGTCCATTTAGGTGATGCCTGTGACTTGCGGTATCCAACGAGAGCATATGGTTCGAACAACCAATCATTGCAGGTTACGTCACAGAAAGGAGGAGTTTCATTCAAACGATTCCTTAAAGGATTAATTCAATTGAGTCGTTCAAACATCCAGTAATAATAAATGTGCATTAAAAGAAAATTAAAGTGTTTTTTTGACCTTGGATGTTTCAACCTGTTTTTGTAGATTTTCATTCATTCTTTCTTCATGGGTTCTTTCTTCATTCCTTTCGGGGTCACGGGAGTCTGGCGCAGGGGTCTCTAGCTCACTTCGGGCGTGAGGCAGGGGTACACCAGTCACCAGTCCATCGCAGGGCGGTTGGAGACTTCAAAAACCAAATAATTAACATTTCAAATTGATGTTATGGCCTATTTAAAATGAAAATTCAGCATTGAGTTTGAGAGTAGAGTAAACAACAGTCCTTGTGGTCTTTGTAATCATTTTGCATAATTTCAGTTTGATACAAAAATAACTGAACTTCTTGCTCAATAAATGTATTTTCAACACAGAAAATACAAACGGAACTTTCAAGGGTATTCTGATAGGACCTTAACAGAAGTGGTGTGGCGTGACTGTTGAGAAGAAAAGAACATAAATTGAGTATGTTTGTGTTTAGGCCGGTTGAATGGTCATTCTCGACCCGAGCGCAGACAGGACGTTGTTGCATTTGAAAGCTCATCCACACTAATGAGCAGCGAGCTAGATACCACCAGCTTCTTCGACTCGGATGAAGAGGATTCAGGCAGCAGGTGAATATCAACTACAAGAGCACTTCATTTGACACACGACGTGGACAGATTTTGAATGTGCAACAACACGGTTTGATGTAAACACGCGGTGTAAACAGACAATCGTTTTAATGTGATACAATGTGCATGGAAAAGGCGTTCGCAGGCATCATTATGTAATTGATTCTCTTATTGACAAAATGTATGATCTTTATCAAATTACCGCCCTAAATTCAGGATAAAGAAATCCAAATGCAGCTGTATTTGGAATATTTTTCAGAGACAGCAGATGGTGGCTAAATATTTCAGGTAGTATAATAACCAAACTAAACCAGAATTTGTGTCAGTAATGCTTAGTAAACCACAAATAACAGAGTAGGTCAATCTGAAAAAAGAACTTATACATTTTTTACTATGGATAGATGTTTCTCGAGCTCTCTCATTTTCTCACGAATTAATTTTCCATAAGTAACGAGGCTCGTCTCAGCAGTTGTCATTTACTTTGTGTATAATATTTAAAAACATAATCGTTAGAGAATCAGTGGAAAAAATCCATGATAGCTCTTCCATGTACCAAAGAGATCTTAATGCACTTTCGAATCATATGCTCTGTAAACCCTACACAAAGCTCAGTTTATTATGGTCAGATAGTCAACTCCACTTACGTCATTGATGGGGTCTTGAGTGTCACATGACTCACAGGACCAATCAGAGTTGAAAGGATTGCGCAACCTACCAAAAACTATGAAGAATATTATGTTTTCATGGTTGATTTGTGACGTTTTTATAGGTTCAGCAGTTCCACGGAGCAAAGCACATCATCTCGGCTGATGAGACGCCATCGCAGACGTAGACGGAAACCCAAAGCACCCAAGATGGAGAGGGTAAGATAGAGTGTATTTGGATGTTTATGAAACACTATTACTCAAATTGACTAATATTTGAGGTATTTGTCGCTGTGAGATCGGTTAAAGTTTCAGCTATTGTAAGATTAATAGTTTCACCACTGTGTTTCTGTTATGGTCTTTGTTTAGCCTTCTGCTGGTTTCCTAGTTTCATGCATCTGGACTGCACTCAATTATTGTTATAAATGCGGCGACAGATGGCTTTTTTTATTATTATAGCAAAAATTGTACCTTTTTAACTGAATAAACGCTTTTCGTTAAGAGTCAAATAGGCATCAACCCTTGCAGCTAAGTGAGGAACGGTGCGCTATTACTTTTTGTAAATTTGTCATATTGGGAGAGAGAAGCTGAATTCAGCTACAAATCTTCTGGCTTCTAAAACATTAAGATATTTAGTTTAACAGATTTGAATCACTTGCTGTGATGCAACTTAAGGGTGTTTAACATTTTAAAACTTTTTGACAAATTTCTGTTATACTAGATGAGGTTGACGCAACGTAACGAAGCATTCAAGTTCAGGTTTTATCTGGAAAAAAAGACATTTAAAAAACAAAACGTACCAAATATGTTCTCTCAAGTCTCGTGTCACATATAGTGATAACAATTAACCCATAGGGGTTGTTTATCTTTGAAGAAGCCAAATCTCATAGCAAATGCTCCTGAAAAGTGTCAGAAATATTGAGATGTCCAGATTCTATTTTTACAGAGAGGATTTGTCCTTGAAAATCGTTTCATTAATTAATATGTGTTTGAACCATAGCATTACCTTTCGCTGAAGTGATAGAAGTTTCAAACACATTGAACTTAGCAAACTTCTTCTTTGACTTCATTCTGTTAAAACAAGTCAACAAAATCTGCACAATTATACAGTTTATGCAAAACCCTGTTTCAAATTGGTTACACAAAAAAAGAAAATCAGAAAATTGAAACAAGAAGTTGGCAAGTTAACTTTTTAATGTTTTCTTTTGATGTCTGCAGTCATCGTCATTCAGCAGCATCACTGATTCCACAATGTCTTTGAACATCATCACTGTCACTTTAAACATGGGTGAGTATGTCCTCAAAGTCAAAGGAGTACCAAAACCTTCAGTAATAAAAACACACTACAATGAAACAGAGCTTCTTAAAAAAAATACACAAACTTGATGCACAAAGCACTTTCACATTTACTCAAACTTGATGTTCCTCAAACTTAGAGCTATGCTACACACCTCATTAAAAATAACAAGCTCTTGATACTGAGTACATCAGCTAAGTGACAAAGATGCACAGATGGTTTTTATTTTCTACCCCGTATCAAAGGTATTTATGTGCCAGCATTTGCTAACAAATAGCTTTGGTCGTTTTCATCAAAACTTTGACAAATATGCTTTTTTTCCTCTCAGATTTGTTACCCTGTGCATTGTAGAAGGCAAATGTATCCAATATTTTGAAAGCTATTATCTCATCTCTTCTTAATTATACATATCTCCTTAAAAAAAGATTTTAACATACATAGCATTTATATGTTTGATTTTAGCTGTATTGCAATAGTGTTTTGCCAAAAAAAAACATAAGTTCAAAGTTAGCGAGGGTAGCTAAGTCTAGCTGAGTAGCATATTTCAAGGATGACTCCTGATATTGTCTGCTTTCTTTTTCTTTCCAAAACCTTCTTAAATACATCTGTTTCTTAATAATTTTTCTAGCTTGTATGTTTTGGGCATTAGCGGCACAGTGGGGCAGTGGGTAGCACTGTGGCCTTCCAGGTTAAAGGTTGTCGGTTCAAGGCTCGCCGGTGACCTTCGTGGAAGGAGTTTGCATGTTCTCCCTGTGCTTACGTGGGTTTCCTCCGGGTACTCCGGTTTCCCCCACAATCCCCAAAAACAAGCAGTTTGGTTAATTGAATAATCTAAATTCCCCTTAGGTGTGCATATGTGTGTGAATGTTGCCCTGTGATGGACTGGTGAACTGTCGAGGGTGTACCCCCGCCTCTCGCCCAATGTGTGCCGGAGATAGGCACCGGCAGACCCCCATGACCCCGAAAGGGAATAAGCGGGAATGAATGAATGTTTTGGGCATGTATCCAAGAAAATGTGTTTTTTTTTTTCAAAATAAAAGATTGTTCAGTCTGGTAATAAAATAAAACAGATTAAAAAATTATATTTTTGTGGCCCTGTGCCAATTGATAGAAGTACATAACTTGTACTGAGTCATAGCTTCTTTCTCTCTTGTTCTTGCTGTAGAGAAGTATAATTTTCTGGGCATCAGTATTGTGGGGCAGAGCAACGAGCGGGGTGATGGAGGAATCTACATCGGCTCCATCATGAAGGGTGGAGCAGTGGCTGCTGATGGACGCATTGAGCCTGGAGATATGCTGCTGCAGGTCCGTACATCTATTAAAAATAAGAATGCTATCTTTTTAGATTTGCCACGGAAAATGATCTGTTCCATCTCAAGACTAAGCCTCAGGATTGAAAAATGAAGACCAGCGCGCTGATTTATTAAAATTGTCTTTTTTCATTTGGTAGCCTAAATGAAATAAATTTTAAAAGTTTAGAATATTGTAAAGGAAGCAAAACATTAATCAAAAAAAAAATTTCTACCAAATTAAACATTTTTTTGGCTCGCATGTTAAAGGAAGAGAGCTTGTACACGTCTGACAAGCATGACAGGCTGCAAAATCCACATAAACTAAGCCAAAAATTTGCTATTTAGCCAAATTGGATCAAATTAAAAATAAACTTTACAGTTTAAGTAATTTCAACGTTTAAAGCAGCTAAAATAATTGCTGTCTCACATTCTGTTCATTTAAAAAAAAATGTAGGTTAATTTAGAGACAAAAGGGAGCATGCGTGTCCGTTACAAACGCATGTGAAACCAGCGTTATACTCCATTTGTGCAATGGCAAATCAAAAGTCAAAGTATGATTAAAAAAAAGTTAATACACAATTTCAATATTCCAATTATTTATAGTGGCTCTCCGTCTCCAAAAACTACATAGAACATAATTACCCAACTATGTTTGTAAGGTCCCCTCATCAGCTCCTGGTACATTTAATTCTATAAAAAAAACAACTATGTTTGTAAGAGAAGCATTCACTGTTAGATGGACGATGTCTGACTGTAAGATCCCCCTGATGTGTGTGTCCTAGGTGAATGACATCAACTTTGAAAACATGAGTAATGATGATGCCGTTAAGGTCCTTCGAGAGATTGTCCATAAGCCCGGGTAAGAGCGGAATTCTGTGGTCACTTACTTTAAGTTATGGCTTATACTGAAAATAAAGCAGCTCTTTATGATGTTATTTATAGACCCATCACGCTGACTGTAGCCAAATGTTGGGATCCAAATCCCCGTAGCTGTTTCACGCTTCCACGAAGTAAGTGCATTTTGGCATGAAGTAGAGTGAGAATGTTTATGAAAATTTGGTTAAATTGCTTTAATGTGGTGTCATTTAAATACAGTTTACTCACTCTTTAACTGATTCCAAAAACTTGCCAAAATTTACCAAAAATGCCAGTACTTTTCAAAATACGACTCCATAACCTTCCACCTCTGGGACCCAATGGGATAAATGTTGTAGTGTGACTGGCACTTGAGACTAGGGTAAGAAAGCTTATCCCTGGAGTGCCACAGCTCTGTTTATCTTCAACCTTTATGGAACTCATCTTATTAAGCTAATTAAACGTGTAGTGTGCGATCTTTGGGAGTCAATGTTCAGGTCTGAAATCAAAAAAATTGTTCCATGGGTCGTTTTTGTTGTACGCCAATTTTAACCTCGATAATATTGTTGTGTTCTCCCAGTCTGAGCCTCCTGCTCCGCTTCATGAACAAACACGCCCCTCACCACTGATTGGCTACCATGTCTGTTTACATGGTCAGCCTGGGCCACAGATTTCCAAGCTTTTTCAGAAATCTCATACCTTTGGAGGTACTGTTTTGCATATTGGTTCAGGGTTGGATCTAAACTCTGCAGAACTGTTTTTGCCTAATCTTTGTCTATGACTTAAACCACCCCAAGTCTCCTAGTAAGTCAATAAATATTACCTACTCTCTCAGTACATCATTACTAAGTGTCGTAGTAGTGGAGTTGGTCGTCCTATAACTGGAAAGTTCGATCCCTCCAGGTCCATTCTGCAATTGTGGCCTTGGTTCTAGCCACTTTCATCCATTGTGTGACTGGTGGGGTGTATTTGGTAGGCATAAAATGCCAGCCACGTTCTGTCAGACTGCTCCAATGCAGCAGTCACCACCTGTGTGAATGTGGAGTGAATGAATAATGCCCTGAAATTGTAAATGTAAATCGAAGGCATTGCTATTATTAATAAGCAAAAAGATCAAATGAAAATGTGACTCTATAATGGTAAAATTTACCAAACCCAAGACCTTACACTAAAGGTGGGCTACAAACCTGCACCCCCATCTGTCACTAGAATGGACTTTGGCAACCCTTTGATTACACTGTTGTTTCTTGTACATCTTTTCAACTCCACTGTTTGTCCAGGTGAACCGATCCGTCCTATTGACCCTGCTGCTTGGGTATCTCACACGGCTGCCATGACGGGGGCATACCCAGTGTACGGTATGAGCCCTTCCATGAGCACAATCACCTCCACCAGCTCCTCCATCACAAGCTCCATTCCAGAGACTGAGCGTAAGTGTTTTTGTACCACCCCTTGCCATAATCCATCTCTGCTCTGCCTGCTGTCTGTCGCAAGAGGATGACGTCATCTACCAGCCCCTGCTGACTGTATTTGGACAATAACCCTTAACAACTGACCAATTAAAGAAGAACTGAAGATTAGAGAAACTATTGATGTAAATAATTGAACTTTACAAAATCAAGGAACTCTTCCCAGGTCAGTTGAGAACGGTTACAACTTCATGCCATCTTGCCTTGACCGTATAATGTAGCTGTGATTTCTGACATGGGTACTTCAGTCTGCTCTCCTCTGCAGGTTTTGAGGATTTCCACCTGTCCATTCACAGTGACATGGCAGCGGTTGCCAAAGCCATGGCATCCCCAGAGTCAGGCCTGGAGGTACGAGACAGGATGTGGCTGAAGATCACCATTCCCAATGCCTTCATAGGTAACACTTCACCCTCAGCCGTCAAAGAAAGAAGCTAAAGGCCACTGTTTTAAAAATGAGAGTTTGCTTATGAACTTTCAGGACTAAACACATATCCTGGTTACGAATTGATAATAATCTAAAAACATGTTGAACTGAGCTTCAAGTTTAACTTTAATAGAGTAAACCAAACACAAAGTGTCTAAAACAGGGGTGCTCATTACGTTGATCGCGATCGATGAAGGTGCTACTGGTCGATCACGGCGTGAAATTGAAACAATATCAGCAAAAAAGAAAAGTGACCATGCCCCTACTTTTGGGTCATGATTTATGTGGCTAACTACAGTGCCAACATCTAAGCCTTATGCGTGTAGTGAATGTGGACGCTGATTGCACTGGCATCTAATCTGTCTTTGTTCTCAGGTTCAGATGTTGTGGACTGGCTCCATCATCACGTTGAGGGCTTCACAGACAGACGAGAGGCACGTAAATATGCCAGCAACCTGCTGAAAGCTGGCTACATTCGCCATACCGTCAACAAGATCACCTTCTCAGAGCAGTGCTACTACATCTTCGGAGACCTCTGTGGAAGTAAGTCCTCTGTTGAGTACAAAGAAATTTGCTATCAATGCAATCTCCCTCACGGTTGTGCCTCGCGTTTGTCTCAGATTTGGCTGGCCTCACCTTGCATGACCATGATGGCTCCAGTGGAGCATCTGACCAGGACACTCTGGCTCCGCTTCCTCTTCCTGGTGTCGCCCCCTGGCCCCTGTCTTTCCCGTATCAGTATCCGATTCCTCACCCCTACAATCCTCATCCTGCGCATGACCCTGGGCATGGTGTTCCAGGAGCTGGAGCCAGTGCTGGCAGCCCACACAGCGAAGGTGAGACTCTTTTTTTTTTTTTTTTTAACCCCTATTCCTTTTGGAGATGAGAAGAAATATAGAAAATTTGCTCTTTTTTAATGATTTAAAATTTTCACAAAAAGTCTGAAAATAAGGCGTTGCTATGTGGGGGCGGTGCTAGCTTCAACCTAAACCTAGATTGGTCATTGAAGTCCTCCAGGCAGAAACATCAATCAAACAAAATTTGTACTAGTAGGTCAGCTGTGGCATCCTCAGGTAGACCGTTGAGTTAAAATTGACTTGTACCAGTTGTCTTGAGTTAGCCACTTAACCAATACAGGCTTAAGCTGAAGTTAGCCCCGCCCACATAGTTAGCATATGGACAAAGAAATACATAAATAAATCAAAGGAATTAAAAAAATGTATAAATACACATGGGTTGATGTCTAGAAAAATATTTTCATTTATCTATTTATCTTTAAGTATCTATTTAATAATATATTTATTTATAAACATTTTTATAAAATAAACTTTATATTTATTTACAAACATTTTATTCAAGCAAATGTATTTATTGTTTTAATTATTTATTCCTTTATAACTTATTCATGCATTTATTTCTACTTTTATTTATATATTTATGTATCTATACCTAAGTCATTTTGGTCCTCTGTAATTTCACTTAAATAATTTCTAATAAATCAATTAATCATTAAGATTGTCAAATCTCATTACCAAAGTAAAAGTTATTTGCAAGGATGAGATTATGTAATAAAATGTAAAAAATAAATCAAGAAGCATATTAGGGTCCTGCATTCAACTGTTTTTCAAAACACAATACACTTCTTTAATTTAATTTAATAGTGGGGTTGTATTTGGATGAAAGTTATCTGCAGAAACCACAAATAAACCACTCTGTCTGATGTTTTGAAATCTTACTGCTGTACTTTCTTAAGATTTGAATATGAGGTATAATAGGAGAAATTACTTTTTAAAATGTAAACAAGGCCTCTAGGGAATATCTTCAGATAACAGATGGGTATCAGCCTGACTTATTTAATGAAAAAATGCATCAAAACCATTTTTCTTTCGCTCACAGGTAGTCGAAGTAGTGGCTCCAATCGGAGTGGTTCCAAAAATGACACAAAACCCGCAGCAGGGACCCAGGAGTCTGGAGGCCGATCAGGTAGTGGGAGTGAGTCAGAAAAACGAGAGAAGGCTCCCAGCGAGCGCTCAGTGGCACCCCCTAGTGAGCACAGTGTTCGTAGCTCACAGAGCATTCGCAGCATCCACTCTCATGCCTCAAATGCAGTGTGTGTAGCACCAGTCCTTCCTCAAACACCCACACACTCTACTAGCTCTCCACCAGATCGAGACCTGTCGTCTGTGCCTCCTGAACTCACTGCCTCACGCCAGTCCTTCCGTATAGCCATGGGAAACCCCAGCGAGTTCTTTGTCGATGTCATGTGAGCTGCTTTGAGGGACAGAGCACCCATACATGAAAATTAACCCAGTGTTTCCACTAAAGTTCTCCCACTGCTTTGCATTCTTACCACATTGTTACGCACACACTACTTATCAACTAAATGATGCCAGGGTTAGAACTAAAAAGATTTGCTAAAAAAAGACAATGTTTAATTTTCAAAATACAAGCTTCATTTAAACAGCGAAACAAATGGGCAAGATGTCAGACAAATAAATACATTTTACACTAATTAAACACTAATTCAATTCAAATGCTGTTATTACCTTTACCTGGACTTGGTGCCACCTTTTTGAGGGGCCAGGATACTAATGACTCACACCAACTTTGGTACTAATTTGTCAAACAGTTTTCAAGATAAATCTTCAGATTCAACTGAATTTCTCCAGGCATTAAACCAAAATTGTGAATTCTACTGTCACAATACATATGTTAAAAAAAACACGCGTTTTTGCCAGGAGGGTTCTAATTAAAATCTGTTGAGAATTGGTTAAACACTAATTAAAATGGAGGACAGGAAGTTATGTTACACTAGTCATTTATGGTAAAAATTGCATCTTGAATATTGGGATCCAGAGAAAAAATTCAAGACCAGATTTTTGACGATAGGCTAAAGCTAACAAAAGTTTTTGGTTATTTTGACCACAAGGTGGCTAGTTTTAGAATTGGCGCCAATTTCCTATTTTGCCAAACATGCGTGACAACTTGTGTTTTTTTTTTGTCAATGCATTCACAAAAGACAATAATTGGTGACATAATTCCAAATGGCAACAGCCAAAATGACAAAATTTGCACATGGTTCATCTTGAATCTTGATGCTCACAAAGCATGATTTTGGGATGAACAGCTTAGGAGATTTTTTTTTTTTTTTCAAATCTTTGGACCATGAATTTGGACTGCACGCCTCAGATCATCGTTTTTACAACATATACCAAGTTTTGTGTCAAAACAGTAAAGTGTTAAAGTCTTTGGACCATGTACGGACATTGCGTTGAAATTGTTTGCAAGGTTATCAAAAGCTCTTTAACTTAGCAACCTGAAATATATGACTTTTTGTCAGGAGATCTGGAACAAACTACATAAAAATCTAACGAGTTACCATGGAATAATAGCAGAAAAATGATTACCGGGGTCAACTGTTCGGCTTAAGCCAAGGATTCGGAGGAAAGAATTTAGCTTTCATGACCAAAATTACTTTCATATACCGAAGTGCTACTTTGGACTATTGTTGGCGCTAGAGAGTTTGAGCTAGAGACTCTACATTTGGTCTGGTGAAAGATCTGTTACCAGTGTGGAAAATTTTATAACCTTCCTGCAAACGCTTCAGCAGGAAAAAGAAGAAGAAAACCAACAGAAACAACAATACGGGCCATTGCAGCTCTTTGCTTGGCTCCTAAGAGTAATAGTTTAGGATCAATCTCTGAGCTATCGCTAAGCTTTGCCTCAATAGAATGAATCAGCCAATCCCAAAGCAGTGTTTATATGTATCCTATAGATTATTTAAAAAAAAATAACCATGCTCAAAATGAAAACTAAATGGGTCTCCTTTGGAAATTATGTGGTTGGCCACACACCAACTTAAGACCAGAAAAGGTCTGGGTATGGATGATAGCGAATGTGGTTTTCATGCTGGCATTCAAATGAGATAGAAGTAGTGTCTACAAGTAGGTTACTCATAGAAGTTTGGTGGAAATGCTTGGGGTAGTAATGATTTTGGATGAACTGTTTCTTAGCACATAGACTAATATGGACTCAAGGCATTGTGAAATTAAGAAAGACGCTGAGGAAAACAAAAAAAGCAACATGTCCCTCCTGATGCCCCTACTGAGTCCTGTGGCTTGCACTTTCTTCAGTGAAGAAGACTGGAAGAGATCCATATCCCATCATGCCCTAGGGGACTCATGATCTCTAGTTTACGGTGACTGTTTGATGCAGTGACAGTTGGTTGGGAAGGGTTTCTTTACTTGCATTTTGTAAAAAAAACTGTTCCCTTGTTTGGCTTACTTTTTCATTACAGGCCAACGGCATCGATCCATACAAGAGAAATGCATGAGACTTGACAAGAATTTTGGATTATCTCATATTTCTACTTCTCTTGTGCAAATCATTTTTAAAGTATGTACTATATTAATGACAGTTATCCTATTTATGACTGTGTTTCTGCTTTAAAAATCTGTGAAGAGTAAGAGAATCAAAAAAGAGACAGGACTTTAACTGAAAAAGATCATGAGTGATTTTATTTTTACATTAACTGATGAGTTGTCAAAGAAAGACTTTGTTAACTGACCTATTGCTCAGCCAATTGCTCAAGAGAAGAGATCAGCCAATCATAGTAGTGCACTTTCATGTTGCTCATTCATTAAGCTAATAACATTGTTCAAGTAAATATCATGGTGTTGATCCTTGGTGTTATCACTTGCGATTATTTGACTGTAATACGCAGCTGTTCTCTTGTGGATTGTAAAGCAAATCCAAAGCTGCAAGCAGCGATCAAGGGGCCTCTGGTGCTATTACCTCTGGTGGCAAGTTTATTGCACTACGATCAATTAGGATATGTATTCAAGCAAAAATTGTCAAAACTATTTAACAACAATGGCAAAAAAAATATGAAAAGTGTCATGACCCCCAGGTGGCGCTATGAATGAGTCTGTTTTTCTGTTATTGTTTTGGCTAATATTCTTAGCACATATGTCAATATGTGCAAAAAGAATATTGATAAAAAGAAGAACCTTATCATTGTTAAATGTTGTATTTCCTGTGGCCACCTGGTGGTGCTATAACCGAGATTGTATGTTGTAGATGTGTTCAGACATGGAACATTTAACATAGTCTCTAAATTTGTGACCGATCAGACGTAGTATTACGGAGTTATAACAACCTCCTCTTCATGGCAAAATGTCGATTTTGACTCCGATTTAATGAGATCCAAAAAGCTTCGCAATTCGACATCTGATATTCTGATGGAGTTTGGAGGTGAACTGATTAAACGTCTTTAAGGAATTTGTTAAAGCATGACACCAGGAAACGTCATTTTTAGAGGTTTTGGCAAGATTCCCTGCCGCTTTTGGAAATGGAATCCATAATACTTGGTGCTCATGTTGTACAGGAATTTCATTCAACTGTTAGTGCACTATGAGACACACGTTAGGTGGTGCTATAGAGCCATTTTGCCACAACCACTTTTCGAACCCCAATCGGAAGTAAATGTTCACAAGTCCTGAAGTGTGTCTGAGCAATTCCGTGACTTTTCGAACACCTTTAGACCCTCAAAAATTCACCAAAGCTGCAAATGAATACTATTCTGAGCGTTTACAATAGGGTTCTACGCACTTTCGATGCTCAAGCCCTCATAAGAACAACATGTCACCACCTCTTGGAACTTGGATGGCCAGCAGACGACTGCATATGCTCAGAATTGATCATGGGAGGTGTGCTTCCTCCACTTTGTATTTTAAACCCTAATAATATTAACCTTAAAACGTAAAAGACTATAGAACTTTGTCACCAAATATTTTTAAAATAACATCCTGAAGAAATGTTCCATTGACTTAATTGTGAAAAGCAAGGGTTTATTTCAATATTTCCGCCATTCGCTAGGGTGTGATCAAGAAACATTTGGGCTCCTTTAGTAGACCCTGTCAGACACCCAGTTTCTACGTTTTGAAAATATCTATCCGGCACAGGTTCAAAAACCCATTTTTGGTGAATATTGGAATGGAAATTCTCATTCTGCATAAACCTTGAATCACGTAGCAGTTCTTGCAGCTTCTAGAGTTGCCAAAAGTTCAAGGGGAGGGGTTTAGCAATAGGTCAGTTGAGTAAATCATTTTTTCGATTATGATTTGATGGTGATTTAATTTGGGAGGTCTTGTGGAATTTCAGCAATTCTATTTATGGGTCTTTCTTGATTAATTATAATAATCATGGTCTCATCTATATGAATCTGATTATGCACTATTATCATGTGATGACTCTCTCTATTCCCCAACAATTTAGTACTTAATATGTTCATGTTTATCATTAACTATCAGCACTTTGCCTAACTGTTTAAACCTTCCGTCTTTGTTTTTCAAATGCATTTGTTTTGTTTTTTTCTTCATTGAAATTTAATGATATGATTATTTGATTTAGTTCTTTGCAGGACACTGTTTTAAGACAAAACAAATGTTTTTATTTATAAATATAGTTTATTGCCTAAACCCGGAGTATGTTTTTGTTTATAAGGACTTACATTTGAATCTCTGCAAAAAGAAACCCTGGTCTTTGTGGAATTACGTATGCCTTCAAAACATAGTCTGTAATAATTATATTTATACTGGGTCACTGTCTCCTGCTATTTGACAGCAGGAGTCTGCACATGCTCAGTAGTGATTGGCGGCTAAACATTGGATGTCAGGATTCATCCTAAAAGTCACTTTCCAACACTCAGCAGTCTGGATTTTAAACCAGTTACGCTGATGAAAAAGACAAAAAAAAAGACAATTGAACTTTCCTCATTGTTTAGATAACTACAGAAAGGCATTACATTTGTATTATTTTTTTCTTATTGGATAAAAAGTTTATCCTACTCTGTTGTGCACATACTGGTAATTTTTTTTGCACATTTTTGGTGTTTCCATCCAGGCTTTTTTATGCAATATTCCAAAATGTGCGAAAAAAGGTGGATGGAAATGCAGCTAGTAATGTGTCCCCAACAATGATATCTTGTATCATTTCAGTAAAATTGAAAACAACCAAAGAATGCACAGAGGTGGGATCTGGACATGGCATAGATACCTGAGTAATTTTATAGTCAATGAATGTCACTCAAGAACCCATTTTTGTTTAGCAAAAATGTTAGGCCCAAATGGAAGTGAAATCGAGCATTATACATTGAAAATGTTTTTCAGCTGTAAAGTCAGGAATTATAGCATGGCTGTCAATGGGGACCTGCTCACTTCTGGAGTCAGGCTCTAGCGGTCAGTCGATGAACTGCAAGATCAGTCACCAAGAGGGAAAGTAAAGGGTCATTGCTGGGTCTTTTTTTTTTTATTCAACAATTGTACAAATTACAGGAATGTAAATCTCCATTATAAATTATTTTATAAATTCGGTTTTTGATCAAGTGTGCGAATCTCCGCATTAACGACACACCGGGGGGTGTTCATTGGATCACACTGACTTCATGTCACGCCCCACCTCATCAACAACCAATAAGATCGACGCCCCGCCTCAGGTATGCTCATTAGTCCTGTCTGGTGATTCCCATTGGATGGAGAATGGTAGAGTTAGCTGATGCTGCAGAGGGAGGGAGGGAGCTGCTGTCGACATCTTGGATTGACTAGCGAACGTTGACCGCCGTCTAAAAAGCCTGAACTCAATAACACCGGTTTTCGTTCAGAACCGTGCGCACCGTACCTGCTTCACATAGGTGAGTGTGTCCTTTTTCCGGTCAGGAAAACCTCACAGAAGTGAGCCGAGTTGACGTTAGCTTTAATGTCTCCAGCTAACGTTAACATTGACCAAAAAAACACAGGGGTTAACATAACGTCTCTGTGTTTAATTCCTGTACAAATGCGTTAAATACCTTGAATTATGCATCTGGGATGGATTACGAGAAGAAAATCCAACGCTAATTTAACTGAACACATTAATAAGTTACGTCTATTATGTCACATTTATATGTTTAATCTGTTCCTAAGACTAAAGCTTTAAATAAAAATAATAAACAATTTCTAATATTGATAACACTGAGCAGACCGTCCTCCTTGTGTTTGTTAATGTTTTTATGTTTGCAGTCATGCAAACACGCACAGGACACTTATCATTGAGTGTTCGCTGTTAATAAGGTATAATATCTGGATATTAAATGTATAGAATTTTTGATCACGATGGACTCATTAAAAAAATCTGAAATCATCCTGATTGCACTGCCATCTTTTCTCCATAAGCAGCCATGATGGATGCTGAAGGGCACCCCGAAAATCATGTCTATTCATAATGTACAAATGATCATTGTGATATTTTCATAGTTTATATTTATTCACTCCTTTTGTTTTTCAATTGTAAGGACTCTCCTGTTAAGTAATCTTATTGATATGATATCAATTCCCCAGAAGTTACAAGACATTTTGCTACAGCAAACCAACCATTTTTCCTCTTGGTCTATGCTGTAAAAATTGTCTAGTGTCTGACGAAAAAGTACATTCTGACATGAAGTCTAAGCATTCCATATCTGTATTTCTCAGCATTGAGAACATCATTACTCCTGTAACCGTATCTCCAACTCTATTTGAAGAAATACATCCCCAAACGTCAAAGAAACCTCCACCATCTTTCACCATTATTTTACAGACAGTTATTGTTGTGCCCTTTAAACAAACAGTCTTCAGCTATATACTAATATTAAAAAAATTTTAAATATCCAGCAGATATAGCGCCTGCACGTCACTATGTTGTTTCTGCGTTTATACTACTTCAAAAGACTTGTCATTGTGTTTAGTTTTCTAGTATGGCCTGTGAACTCTGACTGAAACCAGACCATGATTGGAGGACTCTTCATCTACAATCACAAGGGCGAGGTGCTGATCTCCCGTGTCTATCGCGATGACATTGGGTGAGTGTGTGTTTGAGATTGAGGCTCTCTCTTTCTTTCTGCTTTAACAAGATAAAACATGCTTTTGAGAATAAAATCATTTTTTGGTTTTCTTTACATTTAGAAAAAAATATTCATATTTAATTTCTTGGTGCAAAGCTTAGTTTCCCACATTTGGCCAATGTTTTATCCAGAGTGACTGAACTCTCTGAATTTCATGAATGACTCTACATTTAAGCGACAGAACATATTTGGTCTTTTTCGCTTTGTCTGGAATTCAAACCCATGAAATCCCTTGGGGTGACATTGTGATGGACTGGTTACCTGTCATGGATGTACCCCTGCCTCTCGCCCGAAGTGGTCACTGGATTCCAGCAGACCCCGTGACTCTGAATAGGAATAAAATGAGAGCCCTCGGAGTGATCCTACAGGGGAAGTCAAGCTTTGCAGACCAAGTGAAAGCCCCTTCATCTCTTCATGTGACTTTGTTGAATTTTGAAGATCCATGTTACCGGCACCTGGAAACAGACTTAAACGGGTGTTAATCAAAAACTCCACCCAGCTGAGCTTTCTGTCGTGGCAGATTCTGGAATTCCATTGGCGTGGGCAGGAATTCTGCTTGTGCATTACACGTCTTATTAACAATGGATTTACTCTACAAAAATATCAGATACCGACCCTTAGATGATTCTTTAAAGCACGAGCCTCCAGGCATCCGTCAAATGCACAGAGATGGTCTTTTCTGAGCACAATTGCCATGGTTACAGTGTCCCTAAATATTAGTGCCAACTCATGCTGTCGCAGTGTGTGTATCTTTTCAGGCACACACGCAGAATTGCGTGAGAAAGTTGTAATGTGTGTGTGTGTGTGGGTTTGTGTTCGCCCTGAGGAAGGGAAGCTCTGTAAAGGAAAGGGGAGGGAAAGAATCAGACGCCTCAGTGCTTGCGTTTCCTCCCTTATATTGCAATCTTCTGTCGCATTCATTGTAGTGTTTCTGACATGGTTTTTGTAGTTTCTCATGTTGTTAAAATAATTGTTTTTGCTTCGTAGAACTGTTTTCGGGTAAATGCACTTGGTACGTACAAGTGTTTGTGGTTTATCACTTAAGACTGTTTGGTTCAGGCCCTTTAATTACATGCATGTTATGGCAACCCTGATGAGAGATAAAGCATTTCATGATTCTTATTTTTGGACTTCATACTATGACAGTAATTGCTATTTGGTTTGTCTAGATGGATTTAATTTGTGTTTGTTTTTTTTATGTTTCTCTAAAATGCTGGAAAGTTTATCTGTAAATGTAAAAAAAGGTTGATGGATACGGCTGCTTTAGATATCTTGATATTTGTACTGCCATCTTTTTTATATTAAGAAAGGATTCGGTAAACTTTAAAAAAAGTATTTTCTGGTAGTAGTACTTGCATGTTACATAGGATAAAAATACAGAATCTCTGATGTGGTTGTGTGTTTAACAGCAGTGCTGGGTCCCCTGGAACTTATTTTCATTGGGGTTATATGCACATGGCAAAAATCTTTGGCTGGTCATGTCCTATGTTTATATTTATATTATATGTTTTTTTTTTGAGTGACAGTGTTGCCAATCAATTGGTTTAACTGATAATCACGATAGTTGCTATGCCAGGGATACAAAACGTCAACAGTCTGGGGTTATTATGGGTTTCAAGTGGGCTGAATTGAACCCCCCCCCCCATCTGTCTCTCAACACAACGCAGCATGGTTTTTAGCTGTTGGCATCTTAAGTGTTAAAGACAAATAATGCTGTGTTTTCGGTTACACCGGATAAGAGCTGTTTTGTTTGCCCCCTTATTTTCTGGAGTCTTGTTTTTTTATGTATTTTCCATCCAAAACTTGAAGCAATGTACTCATCTGAATGTCATTTAATGTATCAGGCACACTAGAGTTTCTTTCTGGTTTGAGAAAAGAAAAAGCTTGTTTGTGAATCTCACATAAGCCTGATTTCTCATTTGCAGGAGGAATGCGGTGGATGCGTTTCGTGTAAACGTGATCCATGCACGACAACAGGTTCGTTCGCCTGTCACCAACATTGCTCGCACTAGCTTCTTCCACGTCAAACGCTCAAACATTTGGTTGGCAGCCGTCACCAAGCAAAATGTCAACGCTGCCATGGTGTTCGAGTTTCTCTACAAGATGTGTGATGTCATGACGGCATATTTTGGCAAGATCAGCGAGGAGAATATCAAAAACAACTTTGTGCTGATCTATGAGCTCCTAGATGGTAAGATGGGCCTATTTTCCACTTTAAATCATTACCATTGGTTTAATAACTTGTGGGTGGCAAGTTTTTTTTCTAATTCAGCTTCAGACGAGATTGCACTGTGGTGCTGTTGTTTTTTTAGGTTTTGATTTTTATGAAATTTCATTGAGAAAGTCAAAACCTAAAGAAAATATTGCGCCGACAGACATCTACTCGACTTGCTGAGATGGATCAAGACAACTGATCAAGACAATTAATGGTTTTATTCTGGCACTGGGTTAAAATCTGAAATTTAGAGGACTTCCAGAACAATTCTGAATTAAGAACACTGATTCACTTTGTTTATGTTGACTAAATTTAGTTGTCACCAATGAAATAAATGTGACAGACTGGGTCTTTGATGTGGTGAAGCATGTTGCCAGATAACTGTAGAATCTACTTAAAATATACTTGTATGTTTTGTCCATTTATTTTTGCCATTAATTCTACCTCTAACATTTTTGCATATGTTTTTCCACTGAATGTTCGTAGCGGCATGACTCTGCTTGATATTGGTTAGCTCTACTTGCAAAAGTACGTACTTAAAAATTTTTTTTGTGACCTCCTAGCAATAAAAAATGTAAAAAAGATAAGATTTTTTGGGATTGGATTTCAAAGATGCACGGTCATGATGCTTGCAGTGACTATTTTCTTCTTTCATTCCAATCAGTGAAAAGTATCACTTTGGCAAAACCTGCTTTTAGAACCACATCCTAATGGGTATTAACAAAATGTAGCTAAAGGGTACAGAATGTAGTGGAAAAACATGCAAAAAATCAGTCGAGCGTGTTGTTACAAGATACAAAAAAAAACTAAACAAAATGATCTGTTCATAAAAAAAAAGTTTAAAACAAAAAATGTATTTAACCTTATTTAAACTGGCTTTTTAAAATAACCTTGTGTCCTATGCAAATGCCACGATAGGGTTTCTTGTCTTAGACTCTAAATATCATGCTGTATTTCTACATGGATTGTAAAATGTGTACATTTATTTTTATATACAACAAAGCTATACTCATGTATGTTATTTATCAAATAACCTCACAATCATTGGACTTTGAAGCAATCTGTGCTACACCTCCCCCTTACTTCTCTCTCTTTTGGCTCATTGTAGAGATCTTGGATTTTGGGTACCCACAGAACTCTGAGACTGGAGCCTTGAAGACCTTCATTACTCAACAGGGAATTAAGAGCCAGGTGTGTTGGTGGGATAACTCCCAACATTTTAATTGCTTCATGAATGTATTGAAATCAGCGCAGATTTTTTTTTGATGCATGCTGAATTAACACTTTTTTTTTTTCCTCCTCCTCCTCACCACGTGCCCGATGATCTGAAACACTCTGCATCCAGCATCATGTAAGCCCAGCTATCTGCTTAAACACTGTATTTCTGCTGTAACGACACACTTGTAATGATAACATGAAAGAAGGCAGTTAAAATTTACTCCCATTACACCATTAATGATAAAACTTCTAATACTCATAAAGTTTTAAAAGATTTTCAAATCACACCAGTCTTCTTACTAACTTTCCCACAGTTTACCACTTAAACGGCTTGTACTGAAAGAGCTCATTGGAACGAAGTTTTATGACTTCAGAAGACATTTTTAGTGGTGTTTGTTGTATATTTTGTGAATGTTATTAGGGCAAAATTTTTCAATTCTCCTGCACTTTATTCTTAACTTGTGTGGTTTTTGTTTTTTGGTTGTTTTTTTTTTTTTTTTTTTTTAAATATGTGAGTTTTCTCTGATATATTCCCTTACTCTCCACATTCTTACTTTGTTCTTAGAGTAAAGAGGAGCAATCTCAAATTACCAGTCAGGTCACTGGCCAGATCGGCTGGAGACGTGAGGGCATCAAATATCGCCGTAATGAGCTTTTCCTGGATGTATTGGAGAGCGTGAACCTGCTCATGTCACCACAGGGTGAGTGCTGCTGCCCTCTTCTGGACAAAAAGATTTCGGTTAAGACAGTGTTTTCAAACAGGAAGTCAGAAATGGCTAATAGAAGATGGGTATTACTCTACTTCCTCATAAGTAAATGTAGCAGATGATTAAATTGTATCTACTCTTAGAAATTCTCAAATAGTGAGGGCATCGTGACCCTTGGAGTGAACATTGTTCTATTGAAACTTGGATATGCTAAAGACTTACTGACGGCACAGAGTCAGAGATGGGTGAGCTGAAGCTGTGTGTGTTGCAGGTCAGGTGTTGAGCGCTCATGTGTCCGGGCGTGTGGTGATGAAGAGCTACCTGAGTGGGATGCCTGAGTGCAAGTTTGGCATGAATGACAAGATAGTCATCGACAAGCAGGGCAAGGGTGGTACTACTGATGACACGGGCAAGAGGTGAGTTCATGGATCATTCGTTTTGTTATTGTATTGGGTGTTAGTGGGGATTCTGATTTATAAAGCAATGGTTTTGAGAAAATATCTGAAAGAAATCTTTATTTCCTCCTTTAACCATCACAAATGTGTTGCGGTAAATACTGGCAATTTTTTATTGTACTGTTTTCATTACATCAACACATCTTAATTATTAATTCTTATTTAATTTTTTTTCATCATGTTTCCTTGAGATGTACCTCGCAGAACAGAACCAAGTAAAATAATTTGTTTGATTACACTTTTTATGCTTGTTTTTAGTCTTACTGTTGTGTTACCTTAATGTTGATGTGAACTTAAGCATTACTAAAAACTACTTGTAACTTAAGCCAAATATTATTTAAATGTTTTGCTCAAAAAAGCACTAGACCTTAAAGGATGTTCCATGACCGATGAAAGTACTTTAACAATGTTTAGAATTAAATGACAGTTGGCTCTTTACTTTTTCTTCTGTTGTAATAGAAAAAAATATTTGTAATCTGGTCGATTTATGAGCTAGGAAGGTAGGTAGAGGAAGGAAGAAGCTCTTTCAGTAAAGTCGCTGAAGAGACATTGGCTCTCTTTGGACTTCTTAAGAGTTCAGTTTCTCTCTTTTTTTGCCCCTCCCTCTCTCCCCTCCCCATCTTGGTTCTCAATGCGTCGTGTATTTATCTAATGGCATTTATGATGTTTAAGCTAAATAAAGCTGTATTTTCAGTTAAAGCTTCTAAAACCTTGCATTTAGAATTTTTTTATATACCTACCATTCCATAGATGTCATGTGACTTCAATGCACCAACAAACTCCGACTAGGCATCAAGGCTTTTATACTTTAAATTTTGTTTTGTGTAGCTTGAGGTATAGATCCACAGAAAGCTTTTCATCTGGTAAGTTTTTTTTTTGTCGGCTTGTAATCATCAAATAATTTTGCAGTTCTGCACTTTTCTGTTTTTTCAGCCATTTTACAGCTTGTTTTGCCACTCGGTCCCAATGAAGGTGGCCATGCCCTGATCGAAAAGTAACCTTTAGCTGCACCCTTCTACTGTTTCGCCTTCCCCATCGTTCAGCCACTGATGCTGATGATGTTAGGCTGCAGCTGGATGATAATGGTTTACACCAGCAAGCATATGAACAAAATGGGAATTTAAATTGCATTGTAAAAATGGTCTTGGTTTATTTTATAAATTGCATTATTGCATTAATCTTCATGTTTAAAGTTCTGCAGGTATTGTAAAATATATATATATATATATATATATATATATATATATATATATATATATACATGTATATATATATATATATATACATATATATACACATATATAC
>SRMA01027060.1:35375-91953 GCA_007224835.1 Danionella cerebrum | reverse complement strand
ACATACATACATACATACATACATACATACATACATACATACATACATATATATATATGCAAATACAATTCATTGTCTGCATTTCGATCACCATTTTCCAGAACTCACACATTTCTATGGGATTTCAATTTGCCCTTTGTCTTTGTATATATCTCTTTCTTGATAGAAGCTTGTTTAATGTTTGAGGTGTCAAGCCCTTTTATTTAATTTCAGTGTTTTTTTTTTGTGTGTTTTCTGTGTGCCTCTCTCCTGTCTCCTGCTGGGCTTCAGTGAGTTGGGAGGCAGGTAGTGTAATTCTTTTCGTCACCTCCATTCTGTCATGTTTTAGCAGTTTGTCTTCATCTCATGCTATCAAACATCTAATAAAAGACGGTTTATTTGCATGGGATGAGACTTCTGGTACTTTTGTTAGCGTATGTGAATGATCATAGTTTTTTTTTTTTTTTACTTATTTGGAAAGACATTTCCCAGTCCCGTTTTATCGTTAGTTAATCAGAGTTTGTTTTTGACTTTTGTTATGTTCCATCATTCAAGATTTGGGCTATTTTTTTAAACAAATGCATCCATGTTAGAACTTTGCAGCCTTTGAAATGAATAAAGATTTTAAGCAATTTTTCTAGAGCAATTTTTTTTTTGTTCACTTTGGTAATACATTCTTGCTCAGACATTTTGGACTGAATTTCATTAAAGTCTGTATCTATAAACATGTATTTAGGACAATTTCTCTATAAACATGTATTTAGGACAATTTGTTAGTTAAGACACTTTTAAACTCTCTGTTTATTATTCTTGATCACAAGTAATTGCTTCTTGATGGCTAACCAAAATGTTTGAAATGTTACTGTTAAAAGCTGTTTAAGCAAAAGCTGAAAAGATTACATAGTTCACACTCATGTTTATCCACCACCGGTTTCTGCCATGTTCACCATTATATTTAAAATGTAGCATTTTCCTAGTCGCACAGTGAACACCATCATGCCACCCACCCCTTATGAGTAATGTGTTTTTGTATGGCTCCGTCTGTGCTAATGCATCTATGCTGTGTCTCCTCTGTGTGTCCTGCTGCAGTGGGAAGCAGTCCATAGCGATCGATGACTGCACCTTCCACCAGTGTGTCCGTCTCAGCAAGTTTGACTCAGAGCGGAGCATTAGCTTCATTCCTCCTGATGGAGAGTATGAGCTCATGAGGTCGGTGAAGAGTCTGTCAATAGCATTCGCTTGTTTGTTTGTGTATGTGCACGGGTTTTGAAACCGTTTTCGAGAATCTTGGACGCAAACTATAAACCATTTGAGATCACTGCCCTTTCCTACACCCCCTACATGTGATGATGGGATTGGGACAGCAAATACAGAAGTGTTTAAAAGCATGAATTAAGCATTTTGATAATTCTGAGTACAAATGAAGGAAATCTTCATTGCAAAACAACCAAGCGTCAATGATTTCCATGATATTATTATTATTAAGTATGAAGGTGGCAGCCACAGACAGAAGTCGCTTCATAAAAGTATAAATACACCATCTGTTTTTTTTTTTTACAGAATTTACATTTATGAAACCCAAACTGTTCTGTGGGCTTGTGGATTTTGGCAGTTGAATGATTTTGTCCATTGCTATTTGAATTGGCCCACCCTTTAATTCAGTCTGGTAAAACATTGAGGTTCAGTTCCATTTCTACTTTTTAGTCCTTCTCCTTAGGCATTTGGCAGGTGCAGGGAGGGTCTAAATAAATAAAAATGTGTTGAATTGTACAAAATAAATAATGATTGTATATTCAAGCATGTATTTGTTTAAACGTTTATTTGACAAGAATGTATTTTCATTAATTTTATTTATTTGATAAAAAGTAAATTAAATTTATTTAAATGATTCATCCATTAATTGCATTTATACTTTTTTAAATCTATTTGTATATATGTATTTCTGTTTTGGTCCACTGATATTTGTGTTTTTTTTTTTTTTTGTTTTTGTTTTCCTCTCTGTTGCTTATCACTTTACATTGATGAGCTAACAGCAAATGTGGCACAATGCTTTCGTTTAGCTCTCCATATTACTTTTCCTCAGGTACCGTACCACTAAAGATATCATCCTCCCATTCCGTGTCATCCCATTGGTCCGTGAAGTTGGTCGGACCAAGCTGGAGGTCAAGGTGGTGATTAAGTCTAACTTCAAGCCTTCGCTGTTGGCACAGAAAATAGAGGTGAAACTGACTAAATATCAAAATTTGTTTATTTTGTTTTGAGTAAACATTAATTTGTACACACGTGGGGCAAATAATGTAGTTTTGATTATTTTTAGTGCCATTCATTTGCGAAAGACGTCTTAATTTGTGATCCACGTTGGATTTTTTTTATTGAGAAGTCTGTTTGTACAGGTGCGTATTCCAACTCCCCTCAACACTAGTGGAGTTCAGGTCATCTGTATGAAGGGGAAAGCCAAGTACAAAGCCAGTGAGAATGCCATTGTTTGGAAGTAAGGCTTGACTTTTTATCCATCTCAAGATTTGCCCCAAAAAATCACTAAAATCAATCCACTTTGTTGTCTAAGAATAAAGCGAATGGCTGGAATGAAGGAGTCTCAGATCAGTGCGGAGATAGAGCTGCTGCCCACCAATGACAAGAAGAAGTGGGCCCGTCCACCCATCTCCATGAACTTTGAGGTCAGTTTCCACACCTGTAGATAAGACTGAAAAAGGGCCTTTTTTATAATATCAATGTTAGTTTGGAATTATTTGGTCATCTTAAAACATTTTAGCTCTGTCTTAGTGTAATTGAAGACCTTGACACATGAATAAACCACACTCATTATTGTTGCTGCAACAGGTTTCAGGATTTATTAGTGCATTTTAAAAATGTATATGGTAAGGTCTCTCTGTAAGACCGAGAACTTGCTGGAGCGTACTTTATGTAATCCTACTTGGTATGTCGCGTGTACTGGTTCAAGTGGTGCAAAAAATGTACATTTCCTTATTTGGTGGGAAACACGGTCCACAAAACATGAAGGAAAATTGTAAAGGTGGAAACATTTTGGGTGTTTGTGAATTATTTTAGCTAATAAAGAGATTTTGAGCAAATATGACTGTTTCTTTTCAACTAAAGGGTATATACAGTGATCTTTGAGCACACAGACTTTGATAAATGCCTTTAAAAACAGCTCCCACATCATCTGAAGCTGTTGTCCACTACACAGTCCTACAAAGCAGTTCAGTGTCTTTCGGGTTCCAGAAATGTTGCCACAACGCAGTGGAAAAGCAATTAAAACCGAGCTCAACTGGACTGAAATGCTGTGGGAAAGCACCATGTGAGGGAGAAAAAAAACCTCAGATAAATGTTCTGACCAAGTTTTAAGTAATTGAAATACTCAAGACTTAGGGAAGATTTGACTTACTTAACTTAACCTGAGAATAGTAAATAATAAAGGTTAAAGGTGTTCAAGTTAAAAAGATAAAACAGAGTTGAAACGACTCAATCTAAACTTTCTTGGGTTTCTATTTATTTATTTATTTTTTTTCAATAAAACTTTAGTGAACTACCTTAAATAGTTTCTATTTACATTAACATTTTGAGGTTGGAGCTTTTGACATCCAAAGTAGTATTAAATTGTTCTAAATATCTTCTTTTGTGATCTAGAGTCGCACAATTCGATGTACACAATTGACACTTTTTGTTTGCTTTCTGTCAGGTTCCTTTTGCTCCATCTGGACTGAAAGTCCGCTACTTAAAGGTCTTCGAACCCAAGCTGAACTACAGTGACCACGATGTCATCAAATGGGTGCGTTACATCGGCCGCAGTGGCATCTATGAGACTCGGTGTTAACAGCTGCTAGAGGAAGTGTGGGGGGGGATATTGGGGAATTAAAGAGTAGTTATTCATTATCCTATACTCCAAACATTCTCTCACTACTTAATATGGGAGAAACTCTCATAAAGGGAAACACAAAGAGCACTCTAAACATCTTGGTTTAATGAGTCAATTAAGAAGATGTTAATATAAATTTAGGGAAGAGTTATCCTAGGTTCTTTGATGGGGTTTTGTACAGCCCTTTCTCAATTTATTCCACGAAAGGCATTCCAGACCTTGTTCCCCATTGAGTTGTATTCGTGTGAGAATTGGCTCCCTTTTCACCCGGTGATCAACACTGAATCTGTGTTCGTGCTAACACACCATGACACAGAGGACATGTTTTCTGTGTCACAAGACATGTTTTTAGCGGAACCAATCATGATTCTAGAAACTGTCCTGCCTTTTTTGCGTATTGGTCGTTTCTTTGGTATCATCGATGTTCAATGAATGAATGAGTGTAAAAATGAAAGGATGAAATTGTATTCATTGTTTACTCTTTCCAAAGTGACTTTATAACTTAAGAGGTTCTATTGTTTTTTTTTTTTTTTACCAATAGAAGTACACAACTAGCCATTGAGAAACAGTCAATGATTAGTACATTTCCATTTAAACCAGTTTCACATTGTTCTTTAGTATAAATATTGAGCAAATGTGTTTTTTGTTGTTGGTAAACAATAATGTCTCATTGTGACAAACATGTGGCGTGACGGTGATTAATGGGAACATCAAATTGTACTAATCTTCCATTTGGTTGTGCAAATAAGCTGAAAAAAAAAGTCCATTGTGCGCATTTAAAAATGTTCCAGCTCCTTTGTTCAGTGTCTTATTGACTGGTGTGTGTGTGTCTCCAACATCTCTCAGGAACTGTGTGTTTAACCTTCTTTCAGTGTCATTTAGCACTTGTTTACTCGACTAAAAGCTTTATGTTGGAGTTCGTCTGAGTGCACTGAAGCAGCGCAGAGAAATAAAGTTAAACATTTCTCCTGCTATGAGTAAATAACTTCAACTAGAGGTGCTCTATTTAATGCAGACATTGCAGCGAGATGTTAAGATATTAGAAAGACCTTCAGGATGCTGCATTGATTATTTTCAAACTCTTCAACATCACACACAATATAAGGCTTTTGGAGAGTAAATCCTTTGAACACTACATGAAAATAAAATAAAGTTTATGTGTATGTTCAGTCAGGTTTGGATCAGATCCCTGGGTTTGTTAATTTCGCTCGTCGACCATTCTAGAGTCGATCAGTGCTCTCTTATTGGAAAATAAAGTGAAAAGCACATTTTCTCAACAAGGAATTAAATTGGGCTGTGATCTACAGCGTATTTTGCATCTCCAATGTGTGCTGAAATGCTTTTCTTTTAAATGTTTGTCATGAGCTAAGACAGTTTGGACTCTTGAGAGATATTGAGGCTTTTTTTCCATTTGGTACCTTTGTGACTGTTGTCTTTAACCGAATAAAATGTGTAATCAACATCTGTGTTTTTTTTTCCTCTTCTATATCCCATTGCTTTATATTCTGATGCTATACATGTCACTATTACGAAGAGTAATGTAGTATGTGGGGTATGAGTCTTTTATTGAAAGTTTGATATAAAGGGTGGGAGGAGGTGTCTTCACATATATTTGCCATTAGATTTGTAATCTTAGATTCCACTAGGAGTCACGCTAGGCTTTATTGTTTTTATTAAACACCATTTATACTTATCAATAGAGTTGGAGGAGTGACTTCATCGCGTGCAGCCACATTATTTGTAGTGTGAGCCACTGTTGCCATTACTACACTTTAAACAGAGCGACTCCTACTGATATTAATGGTTTTATTAATTATTCTAGCTTAGTTTATTTTGGAAACATTCAACCCCAAAACATGCGTGACTCCTGTTGGAAACTAGGAATGCAAAGGAAATGGCTGCTGTCACCTCCTCCTGCTCTTTAGCATATGTTATGTCACTAAATCAATTACCTTGTTTGAGTTTCCGTGATTAAGCTCTCACTCTTTGTTGGTAATTTGAGGTTTTAAACTGCTGCAATGCGTTTTTTTTTTTCAAGAACATGGTCATTAATGATTGAAGGATTTATAAGTGGTAGTGCATTTGGGTCCCATCCCTTCATGATTTGGCATTTCATATGGGTTGGCATTGATTTCTTTAAATTTAGCTAAATAGCGCTACTTAGCTTTATTTCGTTTCTAGTGATGGCCAATTGTTTAATACTTCCCGTTATCAGTTGATTAAAAATTACAAAAAATATTACTAATATAGGGTAGCACTGTGGCCTTCCAGGTAGAAGGTTGTCGGTTCGAGGCTCGCCAGTGACCTTCCTGGAAGGAGTTTGCATGTTCTCCCTGTACTTGCGTGGGTTTCCTCCGGGTACTCCGGTTTCCCCACAATCCCAGAAACATGCGATTAGGTTAATTGAATAATCTAAAATTCCCCTAAGGTGTGCATGTGTGTGTGAATGTTGCCCTGTGATGGACTGGCGAACTGAACCCCCGCCTCTCGCCCAATGTGTGCCAGAGATAGGCACCGGCAGACCCCCGTGACCCCGAAAGGGAATAAGCGGGAATGAAAATGAATGAATGAAAAAAAAATTACTAATATAATTAACAAAACCTACAGTATTTCGGTCAGTTGTTGTTGCTCACTAGTAACTTTGGTGTCACCATGCAAATATGGCGGATGCGCTGATTTCACTCCTCTCACTTGATAGAACAGGGCTTTTAATTTCCTTGTTTTTAGTTTGACAAAGTTTTCTTTTGATTTTTAAAAAATTGAGCGTAAATTGAGAGTAACTTCACTTTCCATATAATGTAGAACAATAATTCAGAATTATTGGCAAATTATTTCTCATTCTTGTTGGTGGCCCAAAGACAGTTTTCTCGTTGATGAAAGTGTGTGTGTGTGTGTGTATACTTTCCGCTCAGCAGGGTTTGTTTGTGTGGGAAGTAACTCATTAGAACGAATGTTTAGGCTGACGTCATGGCCAATCATTAAGTGTCTGAAGGAGCCGCTGATGGATCGATGGCCAATTAAACTCTCATCTCTCAGCACCCCCGTCCCGCTCCTCTTTCTCTTCATCGTCCTTCCGTCTTTCTGCTTTTCTCTTTCTCTCTTTTTTTTCCCCACAGTGAGTGACAGGGAAGGGTCGAGCAGCCCCTGGTTCCGCAGTCACCTGGAGCTCAGCCAAAAAAACACCCTGGGCCTCTAGCCATTGCCGAAATCTTCTGTGGAAGATACCAAACTGCCTTTCAGGTGCCCTTCAGATTTATACTTTAAACTTGCTACAAAAATGTCAAACTTAATGTATAGTTTTAAAAAAGTATCCAACATATTTATAAGATAATCATATGAAAAGTATAATTTGAGCCCTCTGTTGAGCCAGACATCATTTCTAAAAAATGTAATTTTGCTAAATAATGACGGTCTCTATACTATAATGACCTAAATGCATGTTAAACAGAACTACATTTGAGCTTATTGAAGAAATCAGCATTTAACTGAACTAAACTGAATCGATGTTAGCTTAAATGAAATTAGCATTGAGCTAAAAGTAGTCGGCGTCAAGCTTTGAGGTAGTCTGTGTTGAGCTTAAAGGAGGGCAAAAGGGGATTGTCATCAAGCTATACAAGGGAATCGCTGTTGAGTTTAAAAGAATTGTTGTTGAGCTAAACGCAATCAGCACCAAGCTAAAGGTAGTTGGTGTCAAGAAAAAGGTCTGCGACGAGCTAAAGGTAGTCTGTGTTGAGCTAAAGGTTGTTTGATGGAACTAAAGGGAATTGCTGTTCCCTTGGTGATAAATGGTGATAAATCACCATAGAGGGAAAGGTAGTAAGTGTCAAGAAAAAGGGTGGCAATGAACTAAAGGTAAAATGCACAGAGCTAAATCGAATTGGCATTGAGTTAAATGTAGTCAGTGTCAAGAAAAAGGAAGTCTATGACAAGCTGAAGGTAATTGGCATCCAGCTGAAGGGAATCTGTGTCGACCCGAATGGAATTGGCCATGAGCTAAATGTTGGTGTCGAGCTAAAGAGAATCTGCATTGAGTTTTAAAGAATTTGCAATGAGCTAACGGTAGTTGGTGTCGGGCTAAAGGTGGTTGTGTAGAGTTAAAGGGAGTTGTCCTTGAGCTAATATGAGATAAAGATGCATTGAGCTATGAGGGAAGTAGTGGCAGTGTCCGGCTATAAGGGCATCGTAGTTCTGTTTTTAAAAATCTGCATGAAAACTATAAGGAAAGTGGTGTTTGGCTTAAAAGAAATGGCGGAAATCTGGGTTTAGCTATAAAGAATCTGCGTTGAGCTGAATTGTAACTTAAACAGAAAATTCCCTTAAACGATCAACTCCCCCTAATTTACATGAAATCAACATTTATTCAAACTTTGTTATTTCTTCTACCGTTTAATTATTATTTATACATTTGTTCAACTCATTAATCAGCAGCTGCAAAATTAATTCTTAAGCACTTTACATCTTAAGTTTATTTGCAGGACAAAAGGCATAAACTTTTTAAATATTTTGTTATATAAATATTGACATTATATTCTGTATCGTCACAGAGTTATTAAGTATTAAAAGAGTTAAAAAAGTTCAGTCACTAAGTAAGGAATATAAATGTTTTCTGCATAACGTAACTTGTACTGCCAAATTTCAAGCTTGATTGCTTGTATGGTGCACCTTGCCACTAGATTTACTAATATTACATTTTTAAATCTTAGTTGGAGATTATAGTAGTTGCTTTCTGAGATACATTTTTTTTCAGCTTTTCGATACTGAAAGGTGAATTATTTAAATGAAAAAGTGCATTAATAAACAGCCTGTATGTTACATTGACCTTGAAGGTCAAAGAGAAAATCCATCTTAAGGGACTGGTTTGAGGGCTAAAATAAAGCAGAGAGAAAGCGAGGCTGTTCCCAAACCCTGCGAGGTCATCCAGACTAATGAGGTTAGAGCTCTAGTCTCTGGGTGTTTGGAATGAATGCCATGTTCTCTGCCAAAATCTGCATTTTTGCACAATGGATTATTTTTAATGAGAGCAGCTTTTTGCGTGGTTAATGTGAGGCTCTTTTAAAATGCTCCATTATCGGTTGTCATAAGATTTGAGCATGATACTCTTGAACTGATTAAATAAACTTTTTGTGTGCGTGGAAGACTTTTGAAAACAACATCCTGTTAAAAGTTAATACTAAATAGTTTAATAAACAATATAGTAACCATAGTTTAATAAACAAAAAGAAAATGGATGTGTTCATGTTGATAATTTGTCTTGCAAATAATTACACGACTATTGAGATTTTATTGTATTGTGAATTTCTGAAAAATGTTTCATTTTAATTTTGGTCCGCAATTAAGACAAGGAATCTTTATGGCTTTTATCAGTGGCAGAATAATACCAAAAGTTTGTTATTTATGTAATTAAATGGTTTTGCCGCCCATAATACATTGCAAAAATACATTGCATCAACAATCCCTTCTTTATTCACTCTGTTTCCAAAAAAAATAGTAACATATTTCATTTACTAAGCTAATTAAACATACTAAAACGTTTTAACTGTATTTTAATGATCAATGTCAAAAACACTTTTTTTCTTTGCCACAAACATGCTCAAGACTAGAACTAATCTTTAGTAGACCCATCATTCTGTGTAGCTGCTTAGAAAGCATCTGCAAAAAAGATGTATATAAAAACATTTGATAATGAATGTATATGTTAAAACAAAATAAGTTTAATTTGGGACCATTTTTCCTTAAGTGTATGGAATTTTCCCAGCAATATGAATGTTTATAAGTTCCTTATGTTTTTAAATGTTCACATTTTATTTGAAACAGTACATTAACCCTTAGAAGTTTCTAATTGACACACATCGGCTGTGTGGCATGACTCAACCCACCCATTAATTTCAAACATAATGTGGAGGTTTCAAAAAGGTTAGTATATTTGATTTTTTTTTTTTAAACTAACGTTACAAAAATCTGCAATTTAAATTAAAATGTGAGTTTCGGTTTCATTTAGCCATCTAGTAGTGAAAAGAATTGAAAACCCTTGGAAGTACAATACCTGTTATATGGCTTTGATTTTCAAAGTTCTTGCACAACAAAACAACTGTGTATAAGGTGTTTTTGAAAGAATTTTCACAGTATTATGACCTTGTTTTTCTTTTTTGAGGGATTTATGCATTTTTTTTTGCTATTAAACATAAAAAACTGTTTGTTATCTACTATTTTGCAGTAAAAGATGATAATTCAATACTCTGAATTGTATTTTTTTTGTGCGATTTCGGTTCTGCTGTGGAATTTTCGGCTAAATCAAAAATAATTGTTAAAACAAAAGAAGCTGGGGTTGAAATTAAATCAAGCATACCAGAAAAACTGTTTTAAATATAAATCACTAAAGCAAATTGTAACATAGTAAAAATACTCAAAAAGGCACCGGACTTCTAAGGGTTGGCGAACCTTCTGTACATTAACGAACTGACGACGAAAATAATGCCATCGTGACGTCACTCAGGTGACTGCACCTGAAGCATTAAGGACGTGTGATGTTTTTTTTTTGTTTTTTTTGTGGATATGTAACAATATAAAGAACTTTGATGTCTAAAGAAAACGGTATATATTTTGGCGGTAAAACGAATACGTTATCGTGTTAAGCGTAAAAATAAATGTCGCCGTTTTACTAAAAGCGTTTTACGTTGTGCGGAGTTGTCAAACAGGCTTTACATAGTTAAGAGTAAACGCATGAGGGAGATGTATGGCTTGGGTGGCATGTGGTGGTGTATTTGGGCGGTGCTTTGCCCTCCTGCCGAGCCTCTCCTTCACTCATCGGAGAGGGAAACTTCATATCAAGAAGCTGAAGTGCACCGAATTATCTCCGGTTTGTTTTTGTAGCCCCGCGCGAATCTCCCGCCTGGATGCGTTCAGTTTCAGGGGGTTTGGAACACATGGAAGAAACACAGAATCAAATGAGAAGCTAACGCTAGCTTTCGGAGTGGAAAGTTGTCTGTGAGAGTGTTTGAAGATGCACTGGGTGTGTTTCTTTCTGCTGTTGCTGCTGATGGAGCTGGACAATACTGTGACTAGTTCTTCCCGGAGAAAACGCACGGTAAGAGTTTACTGCACTATAAACCACAAAAGTCTGCGTTTTTCCTCGTAAAAAGTCCTGAAGGTGAGCTGATTATATATTTTGTTAGCAGCCACCTTTAGGGAATCTGACGTTTTCTTAAAAGCATATAATTTTAATTTAGCCTTAATTTTTTTTGCAATATTTTCATAATTGACTCTATGAAGATGTGACCAAAGACATAAAAAACTTTTTGGCATCCACTAAAATAATTAACAGGGTATTATTTGCAGTTGGTTTAAATTATTGGGGTTGCAATATTAATTGAAAGTGTTTGCTCCAATGGACTTTCGTGTTAAAAGTGAAATATTTTAATCAAAATAAAGTACTGATTTAAAATAGATATTTTTATATTCTAACAACTGCAATATTTAAATTGAAAATCCTTCAGAATACATTTTGTTTGTTTTAAACTTCTTTTTGAAGTTTACTTGTATTTTTGTTAAGATGTATAGACATCATAAAGTACTGTGACATGTTTTTGCAATGAATGCATTTCAATTATCAAATTCAGGCAACATCAGGTCAAAAACTAAAGAAAAATTAACTAACACAACTTGTACTAAATTTTATGTCCAAAATTATAAATGAACCAAAGAGCTGCCATGTGTCACTCTCTTCCTGATTTTTCTGTACGATGCACACCTGGAAAATAGTCTTCAAATTTACCAAAACTCTCCAGAAGAATAAAGATGTTCATTGTAATGGATCCAGAGTCTGAAAGGGTATCAAAATCAAAAACTACTGCACCGTTCCACCAGTCACTATCATTAAATAACTTTAAAAAATAATGAAAAAATATATATTTTTGACAGCTTAATCTCTTTCTGTGTATTTTGTAAAATGTTATTAGAAAAGCTAATGAATACATTGAACATAACTGTAAACACTGGTGCTACTCAGCTATGCTGCATTTTTCAGTAAAGAGCAGTAAAAAGTGAACAAAGATCAAAAGCAGAAGAGCAGAGCTGAAGGTCAGGAGGGTTTCACCCCGTCTCTTCTTCACATCTGGATGACAGATACCTAGAAACTCAACAACTCCCCCTGCTCCAGAAGTCAACTTCTGAAGCCAAGCCGACCAATGAACCACTTCATTCACGTTTATGTGCAGTTACTCAAGAGAAAAGCTGTTGTTAACTCTCGCAGAAATGCGTTTTAAAGTTGTGGTACATAAAAACAAGTTTGTCATGACATTGTGGCTCTGTTCTGGCTTAGTTGATGGAGCATGGTGCTCTCAATGCCAAGGTCATTGGATTGATTCCCAATGGAGAAGAACTGATCAAAATGTATTTGCTGGATCCAGTTGTTTTGGTTTAAGTATATGTGGTAAATGCAAAATTTATTGGTGTATTGAAGAAAAAAATTGCTTGTTTTTTTATGTAATTTAAGACAGAAGAAAGCTCTGCTTTTTGATTGGCCAAAATTTGCATATTTATGTTTGCCTTTGCTTCATGCCCCGTCTGGCTGATGAGAGCAAATTTAACTAAGCAAACCTTTAGAGTTTAGGTTATAAATAGTTGCAAATTATATGTGCATACCATATATTCATGAAATAATCCACTGAAACACTGCGGTTGTTCCAAAATTTCAAGACTTTTAGTCTGTTTTACAATTTTGACCAATGTTACTGGTACATCCTGGAGTATTTGCCGATGTCACGTAACTGCCATCTGAACATGGCACCATTGCAAGTTTTCTTTCTATTATTTTCTTCTTTGAGATACTAAAATCTTTGCTGAAATTCAAAATCGTTCTCCAGGATTGTGCTTTCTGCAATGTATACATTAGCACAGCTCAGATTCTGCATATACTGTGCACCATCTTTCACTGTGCACTCATGTCTTGCTCTCAGTTGGCCAGTGTCCAGTTAAATAAACCCTGTGTTGAGAAAACTTCAGCCGTGGAGCAGAGAAGTCGTTCCAAACGCTACGCCATCAACCCTCTTGGCTACAAATGGGTGCACTTCAACCTCAGCTACAGGTCAGAGATACAATGGCTCAAAACAGGAAAACAATTAAAAAAAATAACTTTCAGACCCTGATGCTGGTGCTTTTCTGTCATGAGATGGTGGGCCAGAAAACTGGAACAAAATACTTAACGTCACTTCACTCATTTCACTGCATTCCGTTTTTTTTAAATCTCTGTGTATAATGCTAAAATATAAACCATAACTAGATGGCTAGAGTTCTTATACAAACCTTGATGTTGGCTTGTAAAAGTGCAGATGGTTCACAAATCACAATGTCACTATATGAGTAAAATAAACCAACTTACATGTCTTTAGCATTTTCCTAGGCTTAGGTAAAAAGTTGCTAAGTTGGTTGCTATGGTAAACAGTCTAGTTACTATGGAAGGGTCAGTGACATAATATAATGGTCCCTGTGTCACCATGAGTGCCATAAACCAAGCGCAATGTCTCAATGATTTTCTAAATCTGAGATACCGATTTGACATATAGGTTGCTATAGTAAACAGTCTGGTTGCTAAGGTGTCGGTGATGTATATATATATATTTTTTTCTATATGTTATTTATGCCAACCCACACGTCTCTATCATTTACTAAAGCTAAGAGTTCAGTAAATTTGGTTGCTATGGTAAACAGTTTGGTTGCTAAGGAAAAAGTGTAAGTTGTGATGTTTCATCCTGAAGTTAACTGGTATCCACAGACAGTTATATAGCCACAGCTATTATGATCCTTGTATGTTTACAAATCCAAGCGTTTTACTGTAAAAAGGAGGCGATGATGAAATAAGGAACTGTTTATTGGTTCCTCACCCCATCCACAAAAATCAGTTTGTTTTCTTATAAAAAAATTGACATCATGAAGTATGCAGGAAAGCAACAGATCAATCTGTGCTGCAGATGATTCATTCTTTTGAGGAGGGCAGATAAATAATAAATCTGTGTCTGGTTAACAGCATATTTTTTCATTTTCGCATGGAATGCACTCTCTTTCTCACACAGAATCACAAAATTCCCCAACACGCTGAACAAAGAGGATACCCGCAAAGCCATCAGCATCGCCTTCACTAAGTGGAGTGATGTTTCTCCTTTAACATTCACCGAAGTCACCAGCACCAACACAAGCGCGGACATCACTATCGGTAACTCAAATCAAGCAGTCAAAGAGGGGACTGTTTTCCTACATTTTTCAAGGTATATTCCACATTTCCAGGCAGCCTCAGGTTTCAATCGTCTGAATTTGCTTTATACACATAGCATTTCCTTCACATTTCTAAGTAAGTAGATTCTAGTTTTGACATCCATTGATGATTTTTACCATTATATCTCTGTTCAAATGAAAGACAAAACAAGTTTCCTATAATTTCAATGACCAGAAAACAGCATACAATAAAATTGGACCTAAAACTGTCCTTTCTGGCATGCCATACTTTAGTGCAGATTAACTGAGTTTTGGCTTGAAAAAGTGCCATTTATAAGTATGGAATGGTTGCTAAGGTACTTTTTTTGTTTCTTTGGAGGAGTCAGGGACATAATTTACTAATTGTCCTTTTGTCGATTTGAGTAAAATAAACCAACCCACGTCTCTATGATTTTCCTTAGCCGATGATAAGCTATGTTAAACAGTCAGATTGCTGTGGAGGGGTTAGTAATATAATGTTCCCTTTGTCAATTAAAGTTATATAAACCAACCCCTTTTTCCTTTAACAAAGCTAAGATGGAGTTCATAAACTTTGGTGTTCCCAAACAGGAGACCGTAGTGAGGTGGGAGGGTCTTCAAGCTCTGGCTTCTCTTTCTCTGTGTCCATTTCTCACAGCTACCCGGCGTGCAGCTGTGCTTCACTCAATAGCGTCCGTGCGGAAACTCGCATAGGAACATTGTTCCACTGCGCTTAATATCGCACTAATAAAACATTTATATAATTTAATAAAAATACTGAATACCGAAACGGTACGCAAGTGTACCGAACCGAACAGGCCGTACTGAAACGGTTCAATACATCCCGTGAACCGTTACACCTCTACTGTAAAGGTATAGCAACCCAAGTAAGACAAGTTTGGATATCTTAGCAAAGTAGGGTGGTGGGCAAACCAAAATAATATGTTAAATATTCCACTGATTTTGAACATCTGAGGGTGACTTAATAGTTTGAACGCCTCTTAGTTGGTCGATGATTGCCATTTTTATCCAAAAAGGAGATGGTTTCAGCATTGTGTCCCAGCAATATATCAGCTTGAACTCTTAGTTTTGTACAGTTCACAACCTGTGTATTGTATCAGAATCAGAACTAACCTTTTTGTTGGGTGCAGGTTTTTACACCTACAATCACACTGATTGCTGGGGCTCTCCACTGCATCCGTGTTTTGATGGACTGAACGGTGAGCTGGCCCATGCTTTCCTGCCACCGCGGGGAGAGATTCATTTTGACAACCATGAGTTCTGGATCCTGGGCAAATCTCGCTTCAGCTGGAAACAAGGTGCTAATCCAATCCAATTATTCAATGTGCCCCAGTATACAGGCGTCTGACAGCCACATAAAGTCTCTTTCCACCCATTAAAAATGAAGGCACCTCTGGTTTACCTCATAGGTTAGTCAATTGTGGGAGACAGAATCAAGAAAAGAGTCACATTGTTTTTTTGTTACCACCTACCAACCCGGAACAATTCTGCTCTGCACAGTCTGTTTGTTAATAAGCATCTATCATTCACTTGGATTAATTGCATCTGTTTGACCATGGAACTTTTACAAAGCTACCAGTCAAAACTACTCAAAAACTATCCTAAGACCAAGGAGCCTTCTACGGATACCAGGGACAAAATTGTAGACCTGCTCAAGACTGAGATGAATTACAGAACAATAGGCAAACAGATGGCAACAACTGTTTGGGCAATTACTAGAAAATAGAAGAAATATAACATGACTTGCCTGTCATTCTAAATAAAGACTACAGCCATAGCAAAATCTCCGGTGATCCTGACTACACCAGCAAGGTATTCCCGCTCAAGCCAATACCCATCTATGGGTTCATATCTGCACATCTGAGGTTTCCATCTGGATTGTCCAGGAGAGAGCTGGGAGGTGGTTAGATTAAATCAAAATATACCAATTTGAAGGAAGAAGGATGAGAACCACCCTAGGAACATGACGGCAACCATGAAGCATTGGGATGGACGCGTCATGCTTTGTTGGTGTTTTTCTACAATGGGGAACAGGATGTTGGGTGAAGGATGGATGGGGGTCATGTATTGTGAGATTTTGCAGAACAACCTCTGTCCCTCAGTAAGAGCATTTAAAGACGGGTTGTGACTGGATCTTCCAGCAAGATAACCACCCCAAGCACCTCTCCATTCTCATAGTTGCTTAAAGGGAGAAAATCTCTGTGTTTCTCTTTCAGATATTACCTTTTATAAAAACTAAACATTCAAAAAAGTGACCTGTATGTTCCCTCCCTTTATTTGAAAGTTTAAAAAGGTTTTTAAAATTGTTGTTTAGGAAATGCTCTACTGCACACGTCATGTTTGCAGTAGAGCATCTCTACGACAGCCGTCTCACCCGAAAGGGCCTCCGCATCACAGGAGATCCCACCCACCCTTCACACCGTTTCTTCAGTCTGCTGCCATCAGGAAAGAGACTGCGCAGCCTCCGGGCCAGGACCAGCAGACTGAGGGACAGCTTCATCCACCAGGCTGTCAGGAAGCTGAACTCTCTCCCTGCTTACTTTACCAAAGGAACTCTGTGCACCAGCCACTTTTACCCTGTCATGTCACACCAATCTCATATAAGCTGCTTTACTTAAACTATTCCTGGTCTGTTTACATTATGCACCGCATTATCTTGCACCATTGCATCTTTTGCACTCTCATACCAGTCTCAATAAGCTCTTATAAGTTAAACCATTCCTGTTTATATTATGCCAACTGCACTGTCTTGCACTATACATCTTTTGCACTCTTACTGCATTTGTGCCTTCATTATATGTCCTGTATTTTGTGTGTGCCTCATTGTAGGTACATTTTTTACACTTTATATTTAACTTTAGTTTTTAGTTATATGTTGCGGAGTGAAGAGAAACGCAATTTCGATTCTCTGTATGTCTCATATAGCAGAATTGACAATAAAGCTGACTTTGACTTTGTTTTACCGAAATAAGGTCACCTTTTGAACTTCTTCCCCATGCACCATTTCTTGGCAAGGTTTACAACCAAATCAGAGGTGAAACGATCAATCATTTTTCTGTAGAATCCCCCAAAAATTACTCCTTTCAAGAAATCTGTTGCAGTTCTCTTTAAGCCAAATCTTAAACTCTTTTTACAGAGTTTAGTTATTATAGCTTGAACGTTCCAGTAAAGGTTGTCGTGCTGCTCAAATAATCCATCAAAACTGTGGCCTTAGTGGGAATCGTATATTGTATATTGTACATTATATGTATGTATATACTTGTATTAAGTAGTTAAATTGTAAAATAAACAACCCAAAAATATTTTAGCCCTTGTTTCACCAGTAAAAATGGTAATGAATTCAGACAATGCTAGTTATTGCTTGTGTTTCTCTCCACAGGCGTTTGGTTGAACGACCTGATTCAGGTTGCCGCTCATGAGATCGGTCATGCTTTAGGGCTCTGGCACTCTCAGGACCCCACCGCACTGATGCACCCAAATGCCACATACACAGGGCAGCGCAACACCGCCCAAGATGACATTTGGGGTATCCAGCGACTCTACGGTGAGTATGAAAACTGAACAAATCAGATGTTTGGTCTGTTTTTGATTTCATATATCTGAAAAATGCATATCCTGCATAAAATACAGGTAACATGTTTACACTTTAAGTACTACCAACATTGTAGACTCCAGCTAAAGACGTCACAACTCTTAATAACAGGTTTTATAATTCAAATCCCACAAGTAGTCCTCCTTTGCACAGATCGCCACTCTTTGCATTCTCTTTGAGCTTCATGATGTAGGATCTCAAATAGATTCAATATATATAGATAAAGGCGTTGGCTTTAAACTGGTTTTTATTGGGATTAGGTCAGGTTAACGGTTAACTAGAGGCCAAACTCTCTTGGAGGTGTGTTTGGGAACGTTGTCCCATTGAAAAATGCAGCCAACTAAACACAAAACAAGTGAGATGTGGCAGTCATCCTGGTTCAGTGTGCTTTCAATTTTGAATCGATCCTCAAAAGGGTCACAAGTAAAGCACCTCCACACCATCACATCTCCAACTCCACAGTGAGAATCATTGTTGCATAGTGGGTGGAACCAAACATCTCAAAATTCCTCGTCCTTAGCAGCGTTTCCTTTGTAGTTATTTGGTCGTGAGAACTTGATCACAGCCAACTTGTCCCCAGAGCATCTTGTTTCAAGCTTCTTCATATGTGTTTACATCAGGATGCCAGGATAAGAAGCGAGTGTGTGATCCCTGGGCTCGCTTGGGTTTCTGTGAGCGGAGGCGGAGCTTCATGAGGAAAAACTGCCCGAAGCGATGCGACCTGTGCTACGGTCAGACACACCACTCCTAAATCAAGAGCTAATGTCTGATTGATCTGTTCAGCAGATATTTTAGGCTAAGCACAAAACTAAAATCCGCGCAGGCTTCAATTGCTAGCCAGTTCCTTAACACTTTAATTACAGAGTGGGAAACTGTGGTGCATTGATTTTGTAGGTTACCTTGCCTCAAACATGCATTAGTAAACTATTGCTCAGGTTTCTGACCCTTGCAATTATAATAAGATGAACATATTAACATAAATAATATTGACACTGATGGTGAATAAGCAGAAAAACTCACTGTTTAGAGAATCTCCGTCTCTCCTCAGAACCTCTAGATGCCATCTCTACTCCAACTCCTCCTCCAGAAAATGTCAAGATCAAAATTGTTCCTCGTGGGAAAGTTGTGGGGTTCCGCTGTGGGATGAAAAGCACCAGAGTGCCTCCAAAAGTGAGGTAGAGAAGCTTACATTTACTTGCGCAAAAGGATTTTTTTACTGTGTGTAAAAATCAACCAAACAATTTTTAATGTTCAAAATGTAGCAAACTTTCTAATATCCTTAAGAATTGTTAATTCGAACAATCAAGGCATTTTCGTAATTATTTAAGTTATCACCGGCCACTTTATTAGGTACACCTTGCTATTACTGGGTTGGACCCCTTTTAGCTGCCTAAATCCATTGTGGCATAGGTTCAACCTGGTACTAGAACTATTTGTCGGCCATGATGTGAATCTTCCATTCCACCACATCCCATAGGTGCACTACTACTGGTTTGAGATCTGGAGGACTGGAGGCCATTTGCCTACAGTGAACACTGAGTAGCCCTCAGAAGATTCGTACACTGTGGTCTTAAAGGGATGGACTCAGGGAGGCTGTGGCATTGACGCAATACTCACTTGTTACTAATGGGCCCAAGGTGTAAAAAGAAAATTTCCCCCACACCATTACACCACCACCACCAGCCTGAACGGTTGTATCATGTTGTTGAGACAAAATTCTGACCCTATCATCCAAATGTTGCAGCACAAATAGAGACCAGGTCATCAGTCATCAGACCAGGAAACGTTTTTTTCAATAGTGCGAACTGTAGCCTCAGTTTCAACACATTGACTTGTGTGGCATTTGCATTGAGTTGCTGCTATGTGATTGGCTGATTAGAAATTTGCATTAATGAGCAGTTGGATAAGTTTACCTAATAAAGTGGCAAGTGAGTGCATATCATACCTTTAATAAATAGATTTTTCACAGTAATGGTACAATCTGTTAATGTAACGCATGCATCGATTTCGTCTCTGGCAGCTGGTATAAGGATGGCGAGCAGTTGCTAACGTCCATTCCTGGTTACATCGTCATAAAAGATCGAGAACTTCGGCTGGTGGCTAATGAATTTAATGAAGGCACATACACATGTCGCATCCACCGGCGTGGGAATATTGTCTCGGCAAACTCCTGGAGCATTCGACTCAAGCCGGAGTCATTGTCCAGCAACAGCTGATGTAGAAGAGAATGGTTCTCCTCCAACTCCTCACGAAGCAAGGGAATGAAGACAGAAACAGACACTGCTGCATGAAACTCTGAGGTACTGTGAATAATGTTCCTGCCACTTCTAAAAGGAGTTCATTCAGCATTGATCAAGGTGCTTTTTTAACATTAACTTTAATGCCATTTTTGGGCTTTTTTCACTTTTTAAGATAGTTGTATCATCGATCAAGGTGAAAATTTTAATGGACTTGACAAACCTTTAAAAAGGTCAAATATGAGAATTATTCTTGGCCTTAAGGGTTGGAAATTACTTTTTTTTTTTTTTTAATAAAACCACCTGAATGTCATGGAACTCGAGTCCTGATTTTAAAGAGATCATAAACTCAGAATCCCAAAAGTGTTTGATCTTATGACAAATATCAGCTAATGGAACAGGAATAAAACCTTGAAAGTTTCAGAAATCAAAATGTATTGTTTATTGTTAAAAAAACTTTTATTGGATTGAGCAAAAAAAAAAAAAAAAAATTTTTTTTTGGATTGAACAAAAAAAAACTGTAAAATGTGTTGAGTTTTACTTTTTCTTTTGAATGCTAATCTTTTTAGCCCTCCTCTTGCAAGATAGATCGGCAAGACATAAATTAAACTGAAGATGAAAAAAACTGGACCAGTAGCATTCTTGAGATTGGCGCCCGCGTGACGAGTGAATTTGCTATGAAGTTAGCATTGAAGGAATTTTAAGGAAACACCTTCAAGTAATGCTTGAAACGTTTCCCAATTTGCCTCATAATGGTTACTGACCATTTGATAAACCTCCAGTAAGTATTTTCTTATAATTCCTACTACAGCTCAATCTTGCATGCAGTTTCATCTCTTATTAGATAATTTCTTCCTAATTTGACAGAATATTTAAAAGTTAAAATTCCTGCTGAATACTGTTATATAACCTCAAGGATTTGCAATTCTCCTTCAATATTTTATATTCTTACACAGACATCAGGAGATTAATAATGCTTTAATCCCAAAATATAACTGATTTAAGCTACAATGCAGTGGCTTGATCCAGCACAGCTGTAAATCAAGAGGTTACAGAAAGGTAACTAGCGGCCACGGATTGAACTGCTGCAAGCTGACCATAAACGGACTGTCCTGGAGGTTACAAAAGTACGAAAACCTCCAGGACTTCAACTGGGACTTTATCAGGGGATTTCCTAGGACTACTTCCTCTGTAGACTCAGGGACCAGAGAGTCTCCGACACTTGGGAATCCAGAGCTGAAGGACACTTCATGGAACATCGAAAAGGACTTGATTTTGGGACGCAATCTATAGACTCTATATTTTATTCTTCATAAGTACTGTTTTCTTTTTAAATTGTTGTCATAAAAAATAACCAATTAAAAGAAATTTAATTGATTACCTATTAACGTTAAGACTTTTCTTGAAAACAAACCACAGAGGGGTCTGACCAAGTTTTAAAAAATTGCGTAGGAAAGATTTGACTTTCTTAACTTATCCTGAGAAGAATAAATAATAAGGTTAAAGGTTAAGGTTAAACTTACGGACACCGATTTTTATTGAGATTCGCACAAATCTTCGGATGACTTCTCCCCAGGGTACTCTTTATCTGGGTTGAGGTAATATTGATGCAATGATCACGTTTACGATACGACAGCGAACAAATCAAAGATTGTTACTGTTGGTGGCTTATAATAGGGAGCTTTTTAACAAAATATGGAGAAAAGAGGATTTTTTTCCTGTATAAAGTCACTATGAAAATGTAGGATGAGCGCCACCGAGTGGCTCTTTTATTTCTGCTCACGTCATCAAAAGAGCCAGCTTTCTTTGGTCATTCTCCTCGCGTAAAATGGATCTGATGTGACTTTTTCGTGGCACCGCTCATTCGGCCAGATGTGACAGCGCCTATGGTTTTTTATCTAAACCGTATTGTTGCATGAAACTTTGCACCGAAAGGTCTGATCAGTGTGTAGAGGCCTTTAATCATCAGTAGCACTATTGAATCAAGCTTTGAAGACTGCTTTTAAAACTAGGTATCTACAAGTCTCCATAATGTGAATTTAAGACTTTTTTTTTTAACATTTAACAACATATTTTGACAAATTGGCAGATATATCAAAGCCGATAACCCTGATCCATTACTTTCTCATGCCGTTTGGAGATTCAACCCATTGTTAAAAGCAGTATTCAAATACAACTGAATCTCTTTAAATATTCAATTAATATTCAAGGAATTTTAATCGATTTTTCTTCTGAATATTTGGTAACCCTACAGGTGTCTTTGGTCTTTTTTTTTTTTAAATATCTGGCAACCCTAACCTGTACTTTCAGTGTTCGAGTCAAAACAAATGATGAGTTCTTTTGTTAGCTAGGATAAACAAAGTCTTTTCAAATTGGAAAACATATGTTTCCTTACTGGGAATGATTAAAGAATTTCAGAATTAAGTTGTTAGCTTTTATGTGACAGAGACACATTAAAATAGGCAGTTTGAAGCTGCTCAAACTCCTGCAGATGAATGAATGTTAAGAATATGAAGTTTTGAATCAAATGTTTCCTGATGTAAACATCCCAAGAGCAGCACTGTGAGGGGCAGAGAGACCCTGCAGCCGGGTGCTTTTTCAAATAATTTTGAAGACATTTGAAACACAGATTTAAGACTTTTAAAGGACCACAGAAACCCTGTTAGAAATGCTCATTATTGTGAGATTTTCTTTAAAACTGATGTTACAAAGAGTAGAACAGAAGGAAAGCATGCCAACTCACGGCCCATTTAAAATTATACAAATTAAAATACAGTAATTAATTTTTTTTTCGAGTAATGGACAGATCTCTTAATTAGTTTTTATTTACTGATATGACCAGACAGAAATCAACTCTGTAAATTGAAAGTGTTGCATTTTACTATGGAGACGTAAAAGCTTAAATGGTACTGGTTTAATAAAAACATGATGGGACGCTAAAAGTGCAATAAAAGAGTGTACATTGTTCCCATGAATAGTGACTCAAGGTTCAGAAGTGTGCTTTTAAAAGTCATGTTAACACCCTGATGATCCTCACCAATGCAGGAACAACCCACCATTATCTTCTGTGCCAGTGCCTAACTACATATGTGCCAATGTAGCCATCAAAAACCCAATATCTAAATATGTTCTGAATCATCTCTAACATTCTCTTGCTCTAGGCGTGTGTCAAGTAAACAGGCTTTGGAGTCTAATAGACGAGCCAAAAGCCATCACTGTCAGATTTGAAAATGTTTAACACATTAGAATGAGGAAAGAGTGACTTTTAACTCCAAAAGTATGTCAGATGTACATAGAAATGGTCAAAATTGAAGTGAACCAGACTAAACACAGCAAGAGATGCTCAAGAGATGGAGAGAACCCTTGTGTTGCTCTCTGGAGCTGGAATGAGCCTCAGACGTTGGCCCCAGTTCAAGAATGAATGAAGGCAGGTGAAGTTAGGGTCAGCTTTACCCATGGCTCAGCTTGTGTCGAGGTGTTGAACTAACAGTCCATGCTTTTCTAAGAGCCATTCTGCAAACGAGCACGAACAATCCTCAGGGATAAAGCCAGGCTTGATTTCCAGTTAACTGAAAGAAAGTTCAAACACAAATGTTACCTCACTCTTGTGTTGATCCAGACCTTTTCTGTTCAACATTAAAACATTTATCTCAAAGAATGTTGCAAACCAGAAATACATTTTCTTATGGGTCCAACAGAAGAAAGAAACTGGTTTAAGCCAACATGATGGAAAGATAATTTTTTTTAAATATTTACTTATCCCTAACCCTTGGAAGTAAAGTATGGCATTAGATTTGGGTCTTTTTGGAAGAAAAAATTACACTAAGCATTGCAACAAAAAATAGGTAATAAGTAATTTATTAAAGCAAATTGTAAAGTAGTAAAAACACCCACTAAAAAACCCCGGACTATGGAATGAGATTTGTGCCTATATATATATATATATATATATATAATTTTTTTTTTTTTTTTTTTTTTTACAATTTTGTAAATAAAAAATAAGTGATTTTTTTTTATGTTCTTGTTCTCCCCCCAAAAAACTTTTTTTTAAATGCTTTTTAAGTTTCAGTTTTTTCAGTTGGAGTTGTGACACATTTCTACTTCCTCATAGGTGGTCTGCATCTAAACCAAAATCTATCTACTCTAACAAAAAGACAGCTCATCCCCTCTTACTATTCCTTTAACCAAAGAGGAGTAGTGTGTTCCGCTTGGGTTGTGAAATCCACAGACCAATGCAGACACACCTGCTAATGCAGACCACCTATGAGGAGGCAGATATTTTAGCCCCACCTTGAAATGGAAACTGAAAAAAAAAATCAGTAAAATGTTTCAAATTACTTATTTACTTTCAAAGTTGAAAAAAAAAATCTGTTTGCATTCAAAGCTGTTTTTTTTTTTTAAATAAATTCACCAGAAATCTTATTCCAATGGCTGAGCATTTTTGGGCGTTTTTACACTTTTACCATTTTGTAAAATAATGTGCAATTTATATTTATATAAAACAGGTGAACATCTCCCAATCCTTATAAACTGGTCCAAGCATTTTTTGTTCTAGAAGTTTGCAATAAACAATGCATGTTGTACTTCAGAGGGGTATCATTATTTCCCCCAAAATGGACTTGAAAGACGGTTGCACATTTTCTCACATTTGATTTTGAATGGAATGGCAAAGCTAATAACCTTTTTGAAAACCTACACCGTATATTGGGAATCAAAATTATACTAATGTTGCATCATTCCTACCTAACTAAAAACAGCTGTTGTGATTGGCTCATGCACCGCTGCATGCAGAAACTTGTAAAGGTTTAATGTCCCATTAAAAAGAAAAAAAATTCTTGGTGTTTATTTTAAAGAATTTAAGCAGATTTATAAATTCTGGGAGAATACACACTGCACCCATTTCCAGAATTGTGCGGTTTGTTTGTTTAAAGATATTCTGCAGAACAGAAACCATACAACAGCGTTCACCTATTCCTCCTCCTCGTCCTCTTCATCTTTGCTGAACGTGTGTGTGCCGCTGTGATGAGGAACTGGAGAAGAGAAAGGTGAAGAGGTAAAGAAGGGGATGCGGAAGGAGGGAGATGCTGAGCGCTCCTCTCTGATTGGACTGCTGCTTGGGCTCTGTCTGGGACTGATGGCCTGGATCATCCGACCCTTCCCCTCCTTCAGAATCAGCTTCTGTCAGACACGACACATGGCATCAATGACATAAGGTTTTGGGAGAGATCACATGACTCAAAGGTGATGCTTTTGAAGAATATTAGAGTTTCTTAAAGTATTGACCTCTGCAAAACGCACAGTAAGCAGCTCCACTTTACTCACAACGCTGTATTTGAAATGATTTCATTTACTTGAACCAAGCACGATTGTTCACTTTGAGGATAATCAATTTAAGTTAATATTATAAACTTAATAAACTGATTAATCTTCAAAATAGAGGGATAGGGCGAGCGAAATTCGTTTTTTACATTCTATCATCTGGGGAAGAGTCCATAGAGGAGAAAATCCCCTCTTCTAATTGGCTGCAATTTGTTGGCGTCAAAGGATGAATGTTGGAATGTCGATGCCACTTTACTTTAACCAAATGTACAAAGATGATTCAACAAATTTAGACCATTTTACCATATGCGTTTTATGTCAAAACACCTTCCAAAACTTCATTTGCATAATATGTGGCCTATATAAATCAGTAAAAACATGCACTGGTATGTGCGACTTCTTTTGGAAACACTTAACGCAGAGGTAAAGTTTGTTAAAACATAAACAGTGAATCTACAATTTGTTATGACAAATTTAAACCAATTTCTTTTTCTTGAAATAACTTTAGCGTGACGCAAATCATTTCCACACTAAAGAATCTGAGCACAGCAGAAACTTTTTGATTTCCTGCTCTACTTTGAACTATAATCTAATTACCATTCTGAAAGTTATTACTGCCCAACACTGGAATTGGTTCAACAAAGTGGGGTTACCTAGTAAAACCATCCTTTACCAAGGTACATGTAACCAACAGCTGCAAATGTTCATGAATATTTTCTAGTTGTCTCATTACCTCTTACCCCTTGAAACTGAAAATGTATAGCTTAAAAATTATAGGGGACACCCCTAAAAAAACAATGCATCATAGACTCACCAGTGCACCATCTGGACCAAACATCTGCAGGAAGTTCCCGATGAACTCACGAGACTTTTCCTCCCATTTCTGAATGAGGTCAATGCTCTTCTCCTCCACCTTCTGTACAAACTCCTTACTCTTCTCCTCTACATCGCGGACCTTCTGCTTCACCTTATCCACATGTTCCTGCAGGTGGTACTTTTTTTCCTGGTCGTGAAAAATATACTTTGAATGAACTTTTTAGCACTGCCACTTCCACTAAGTACTGCTCGACTTAGCCTGCTTTTAGAACTTCATCCAGCTGGGATCCACATGCAATGCTTGACAACAAAGCAGTGGTACCTTGAGATATGAAATTAATCCATTTCAGGGTGGCATTCATATCTCACATCCAAGTGAAACCATGGAATGGCTCTCAGAAACAATTGTTTAAATTGGAAAAACTTTTCTTCAATCTGCAGTTTTTAAATCTAAACATTGTTAATGTAATAAATGCTAATGAAACAATGAAAACAGACTAACACAGAATAAAATAAATGTAAACGAATATGTACACAAATGAGAAACCTTATCTTGCGAGTGAGGCAATGTGTGTTCACGAATTACAAAACCAAACTACTAAAAGAAATAACGATAACTTGGAATGTGCCGTTCTGTAGTGCAAGTGAGAGGGGAAACCTTTAGCTTTCGTTTCTGAAATGCAGTTTCCACTTTATAAACGTGATTTTCTTAAGACACCTGGAGTCTAACCTCTATGACAAATTATTGGTAATCTACGCATGATGTTTTGCTTAATTTAAAACCGATTTAAAGTGTTTTTGGTTTAATAATGATAAAAGTTTCAGCGCATTTTACCATTGGCTGTCAATGGGACAGTGGAGTGCCAAGACCCAGAAGCGCCGTGCAACGTTAACAACTTAAAAAGCGGATAGGAAAGCTGAACTGTTGGTGTGTTTACTGCAGTCACGTGACGCCCAGCGTTGACATTTCAAATTGATCTGATTGTGTTTTTCGTATCTTGAATTTTTTTTCGGATCTTGAAGCAAATTATATTTCCAGAGAGACCTTCCGTATCTTTTATTTTTTCGGAACGTGAAGCATTCGTATCTGGAGGCACCACTGTACATTAAGATTTACACATTAAGATGCACTTACGTTAATGAAGCTGACATTCAGTTCTTTAGCGGTGTAGCCCCTCTGAAGGTTACGGCGTACATAAACATCATAGTCACGCACGATTCTTGTTATGATGTCAGATGTGGAAACGCCCTCAGTTCTCTGAGTTGGAGCAAACATGCCTTGAAAACAAACAAAAATATTTAGAGCTTTTTGATTCCTAAAAACGGAGAACAGCGTAAACCTTTACCTGCATCCTTTATATGCTGATAAACATCATCACTTTCTGCCGAGACATATGGGATGTCGTCGTGAGCAACAAAGTCTATCTGGGGAAAATGTGTGATCATTTTACACACCACATACAGAATATGAGCAATCTACATTTTAAGCAGTTTTCGATGCTTTGCTTGCATTTAGTTTAATAATTTACAGCAATATTTGTAAAGAATTAACCCTAAACACACAATAGCGATGAATGTTGTTATAAAATATGAAACCAAGACTCTGAAAGCAAGGTTTAAGAAGATTTAACAGAAAACGTGGCTTTATTTAACTTAAACATTAATTATAAATCAGCTAAACATACACAGCATTGAGAAGAGAGAGAGAGACAAAGAATATTCTACTCAGTAAGAAACAGGATCTCTCTATTTAAGGAGCTTGTCACATCCTCTTTGTGATGTATTTCCTGTTCTGTCTCAGAAGTTAACCAGAAAAAGGAGTAGAAATATTTGTTGATATTACAATGTGGTCTTTTTTTATGCTAAGCTTTCTCTAAATCTCAAAAACAGAAGAAAGAATGGAATAAAAGTATTTTTAGCATGCCACACGAAAAATAAAACACGAATCTATTCATTCATCCAGATTCAGTTTCTGTAATGTTCACCCGACTAGATTATTTGGTTTTAGAGCTAGTTTTTTAGATGTATTTCTCCAATTAAATCGAATATTTTGCATTGAAGGTAAACACTATTTGTACATGCAAAAACTTTCGAGATGCTTTATTGTATAAAAGCGTTCCATGTACTTACTCTGTGTTCAGAGAGAAACTCTGGTGTCAGAGTCCATGGAGCATTACGCACCACCTCATCAACATAACGACAGTGACACACCGCATCGTAACGTTCATCCTCATTCATGACTGTGAAGCCCTTGAATTTATGAGTCAAGTCATCACTGCACACTGAAAAACAAACACACGACGGTCACCTATTTCCCTGAGAACAAGGATGTTTCCATTGTTAACCAACTGGGATTTTTGGTCCAGGTTTTCCCTCTCTTCCATCCAGGTTTTCCACACTTTTTTCACTGTATAAACCAGATCCCCATGCTTTAGTGTACTTGTGCTTTTTCTTCCTCCAAATACAGCAAGTAGACTTAAAATGAGATTGTTTTATTATGGTGTTAATTGTAAAAATCAACTATTTAATGCTGTTTTCTTATTTGCAGGAATAATTATAAGTAGTAACAGCCTTTGAAATGAATTGAAATGCTCAGGGAGAGTCAGAATTCCTGCTGTTTGGTAGGTGATAAGAGTAAACTATAAGCAAATATTGTATAGTTATTATCCAACACTCTCTTGCAGTACACTTGAATAATTTTAAATCCTGGAACTCACATATTCTAATAATTACACCAGTTGGTTGGTGATCAAATGCATATTTCATGCAATTAATAACAACTTAACTATTTTGTATTGAACATTGGGCAGAACGGTCCATTAAATGTCGATCTATCTCTAGTTATTGGCTGCTTTTTCAAACAGTGGCTTGAAAACTAGAATGGAGACCTCATCAAGAGTCTGTTTGAAGTGACATCCTGGCTCTGTTGAACCCTTCACCAAATAACTCTTAAGTACTGCACCAGGAAATGTAACCATTCATTAGTGGTATCTTAGTTAAAAGTGGTTCTCAGCCCAAGGTCACCCCTCCAGGCTTTGTCCCAGACACTCAACAGAGATGCAGATGAGAGCGGACATCTGCTCAGACTCACCTCCCACTATGAGGTGTGTGTTGGGGAAAAGGCACTTGGCTTGCATTAACGCACGAGCGTGTCCCGAATGAAACATGTCGAAGATCCCATCAGCATAGACACGCACTGGACGCTTTTCTGAAGCGAGAGCAATAAAACAGTTACTGAACAGTTAGAGCACACTACGAGAGCACTTGTGTTGAAAAGTCACCTGGAGTGCCACGACGGGCCTCTTCCAAACTGACCCGAACATACGGTGAAGTTATAGCAACCAGTTGATCTGCGAATGGTGCAGGTTCCCTCAGGGCCTGGAAACAAAAACCTGCGGATGAGTTCAGGACGCTCACATAAGAGTAACATAAGCTTTAGAAACTATTTTATTATTAGCTACTGAACTATTACTTTTTAAAAGTTTTACGATCGTAAAGCTTGGAACTCCAGGGCTTACATAAATACGTTCATCAATAAATGTTTGGCTTTTTTTTGGTCGACTTTTGGGCAATTTTTTCTCTCCACATATTTCTGTCCTCAACGGCTATTTTGAGTTCTGCAATTGTGCTACTGGCACAACTTTGGCCGGCAACATTGAAATTTCCAGCCGAGAAAGGATTACGATTGCATTGACGAGTCCTGTTTTCATTGCAATATTCAGATCCTTGCTTTCCCAAATCTCACCCACTCCTTGCATTGTGATGCGGCCGATCTCCCATCCAGAACCGCCGTTTGGTCAACTTTGAAACCCAGATGATATCTTTGACTGACTCGATCTGCTTGTTCGATAGCTTCAAACAGCTATTTTAGAGATTACTTCCATACTCCTCAATACTCACCAGAGACCTCTGTGGTATCTTTGGGCAACATTCTCCCTCTGTGATCTCTCCATTTATCTCCTCTCTCTTCCTCTTCCGGCACTGTCCTGAAATCAGCCCCTCCATTCCTATATTCAAAAACAAAATATACAGCCAAAATCTTCTTACTTTTCAAAACGGTCAAACCTCTTCCCTTAATTACCTCTGTATGCGGAATTATGGCTGCCAACGAATGGCTTGATGAATATCTTAATAAATGAGTAAATACAACGAATTGTGTCAGGGTGAAGGGTACAATCAGCTTTGCTAGGTGGTGCTCATCAAGGCTCTGGCTTTTAAGCAAAGGCGGAGCTGAGGAGTGGGAGGAACTCCAGATCAGATTGCGGGAGATCAGATGCCGGATCTTATTGCTGCCTCGAGATGACAGGTCGGCTCGGTAGTGGCCTCAGCACCCCTGACAGGTGAAACACTGCGAGATTTGACTAGACAACATTACCGGCGAGGTCAGCTGCTGTGCTCACCCGAGTGTGGTGAAGGATTTATGAACATTGTGGGTCCTTCCTTTTTAATTTGGTGCACTATTTGAAATCAACGCCCAAGTAGAGCTTGAACTGTGAGTGTGCCTGATTATGTGTGTGTCTCTCTCCTGACAGCTGTGACAGAATAAATAAGCATAAATGAATGAATGAATATATAGGCCTAAATAAACTAAGTTCCCCAGCTCTCTCTCTCTCTCTCTCTCTCTCTCTCTCTTCTACACTGTGATGCCCACACGTACGCATTTTTAGACATAAAATAAATTACATTTAATATTTACTAAGAGACAATAATCCTTTACTCACATTTTAAACAAGAAAGATAACCAAAATCCCCCTAGTGGATAGATGGTATAAAATGGTATACAAATCAAACAAGACCAAAGACTCCTTAGCTTTGTGGTCTCAAAATGTTTTTTTTTTTTTTTTTCAATTATGTTTTGTAACATAAACAGTTTGAATAGTTGCTTAAAAGTAGTGTTGTAAAATATTGTGATTCATATCGTATCGTTACACCGATAATATATATTCTATTTTTTTGATTTGGCAACAGAAGTAAAATTTCCAGTAGAGGAAATTCTCAATGGAAATGAACAGTCATTGTGTGATAAATCTGCCAATCATGTTGCAGTACAGAGACAGCCACGCTGACCCAGATCAGTGTGGTGATGATTATGATGATGCAAGACAGTACTGTAGCTCTCTCCTGGAAGAGGCACTGGAGCAGAAAACAATTAGTGTTTTCAATTTTCACTCTTCCCCCTAAAAACCCTCCATTGTTCAGTGAGATGACACTCAGTGTTCAGTTGAATGTCTTCAATATGTTTATATAGGACCCCCAGAGAGGGTCTGATACAGTGAGCAGGCTGAATTAAACGGTTTAACTGCAAATATTTCCATGACTTACATTCTTTTATCCAAAGCGCCTTACAAATGATTCATCACAAAGAGCCTGATTATCCCAAAACTGCTTAAAATGCAATGCTAGAACAATAAGTGCCATAGACGATTTACTTGTAGCGTGTGAGCAGCATTTTAAGTATTAAAAGGATGCAATAATTTGAATCAAAATGAAAGTTGATTGAATTATGAATAAAGTAATTACTTCATTATATAAAATGTTACTTTAGTATTTTCAAAATCGTCTGAACCTCACTGATAACAGACTCATCATATAGACTTATTTATGAAGGGAATACACTGCAAAGTCAACCTAAAAGTTTTATTAAGGTCCCAGCTGGGAAACAGAATCTACAAAAATTTTGTTCCAGTAGCAAAAAGTGAGTTACCGTACTTGTTCATTGTTTATGCACATATGCATGTCTTACGGTCTCAAATAATTTATTTGAAAATTTTGGTTTAATAATAACACACATCACACAGAAACATGTACTTCTTCATGCTTCTACATAGCCGTAAAAATAATGTCCAACAACCCAGCAGAGAATATGTTAATATAATAACAACATAATTAAATAGTTTCATCTCTACACCGCTCATTTACATATTCAATTATGCAAATTATTTGTTTATCATATTTGTGGATTTTTAAGATCCCTCATGGCAAGTCTGTTTAATTAAAACTTTAATATTAGATCGTTAAACCGGAATAGTTACATAACAATGATAAAAATGTAAAACACTTTAAGAAAGAAGTTAATCGTATCTGGATTATAAACTATTAAAAAAACTTAAAATAACTTCTCACCTAGTGTGCAACGTCCTATTTGCACGCGGATTTCGTCATGAAGTGATAACTAGACTTCTGGTCTTGTCTGTAAGCCCCATTTTCTTTTTCAAAGACTTTATAAAGGCGACAATGTTCCATATGTCTCGGACCTGCTGTTACACCCACATCATCAGCGCTCTGTGACAACACGCACACTTCCGTTCACGTGACCTACTTCCGCTCTGAATACGTAGTCTTCTAGTTGTGGATGGCCATTATGGCCAAAACCTTAGTGCAAGAAAAGTTTATTGGGTTATTCTATGACTTGCTCAACCCACATCTGAAATTCAAAGTTCTCTGCGCTTTTTTTGCATTTTTGTCTGATAAACAAAAACAAATGAGCAAAACCTACTGTCAGTGTGCCATAAAACACTCCACCGTGGCTGACATCTCTTTTTATGCAGCAATATGGTTCATTTTAATAAGTTCCAATAAAAAGATACAGGCAACTGGGTATTTGCAGAACAGATTTTCTTTCTAGTTAAACAGAATGTTACAGGTTCAAAGCCTGGTTTTCTAGGCTTTCATTTCCCCAAATCCTTCACACGTGATCTTTGATGGATTGCCCTGCACTTTGTCCAAATGTGATAGCTCACCTTAAAAAGATTGTTATATTTTATATATTAAATATTTCTATCAACCCATATCCTTATAAGCAGGTCCAGTCCTTCTTTTGATTGACTCCGATTTTGCGTTCCCCATTTTCCACACCGTTTACACTGGGGTTAACGCATATGAGGTCTCGTAACCTCCACACACGGTCACAAACTCATAAAATATAACTATTTTATTCAACCATACATAGATCAAAACCTTTACAGATCAAAATCTTTACAGTAAAACACAAACATAGTGTTTGTGGAAGGATTAATATGTAAGGACTATTTGATTATTTTTCTTCCAATAGAATTATGTTCAATTAAAGACAGAAACAAAGTTTAGGGACAAAATATGTAAGTGGGCCAAAATATTCACGTCTGGGGTGGATAGCTCCTCTTTAAAAGAACCATTATGGTTAACTTGAGCTCATTCTTATTAAAAAATGGCGATTTTTGCCTCTAATAAGGTTCAAGACTTACTTTCTAGGAGATATTTCTTGTCACAGGCCTCTAGATGTTTTAGAAATGTGCTGTCCTGCATTTTCCCAAAAGCGATGGCACAGTCTTCAGTAACCCTTATTTACACTGACTGGCCACTTTATAAGGTACATCAGTCCAACTTCAAATTACCTGAAATACTACTTGAGTATTGTTGCTGATCATGTCCATCCCTTTATGACCACATTGAACCCATCTTCTTATGGCTACTCCTGGCACGATAATAATACCATGTTATAAATCATAAATCATCTCAGACTGGTTTCTTGAACAAGACGATGAGTTCACTGTAATCAACTGATCTCAATCCAGTAGAGCACATTCGGGATGTGATGTAATGGGAGATTCGCATCATGGATGTGCAACTGACAAATCTGCAGCAGCTATGTGATGCTATCATAGACCAAACTCTCAGAGAAATGTTTCCAGTTCCTTGTTGAATCTATGCCTCAAAGGATTAAGGCAGTTCTGAAGGAAAAAGAGCTGTGAACCGATACTAACAAGGTGTACCAGTCTAAATTGATTATAAAGTACAGAAGAGAACAATATGAGACGTTTGACATATCACAAGCTGTATTTACCAAGGAATTCACTGTACAGTCAGTCAGGATCTGAGTTACACAGCACTCGTACATTTGTTCATTCACTCTTGCCGTGTGTCAACCTTGTACAGAGGCTGTGAGAGAGAATGAGAGTGTTCTTCATGCACAGCAGGATCAATTTACAAAGAATCTCATTCATGCAACCTGATTCGTTGCTTTTCCATGTCATCCCTTTGAGCTTTGGAGAAATAAGCCCATTGCTTTTCAAAAGCTTTAAATGTTCTTATTTCACAACAGAAATAGATCATTTTTGGTCTGTACAGAGGAAATTACAATTTGTACAGGTCCTCACGCCACTGAGCTGACAAAGCTAGTGCTTCAGGATCTGAAAGTTTAGCTATACCCAACATTTTAGATGTGAGAAAAACTTAAAGCCACATAAAAGCTCCTGGACCACAAATTAAGCTTTATTAATTGCAAGGTTTGTGCTTTCTGCTGATTCAATGACCAGAGCTGTCTTTCTTTTAATAATTTTGTAGAAACATTTCCAATTTGCTTATCGCCCTATGTGAGAAAAGCAGCAGGTGTAAGAATGTTCATGAATAGGAATGTGAGCCAAGGACATTAAAAGCACAGTGTCACCAAAAATGGAAATTCAGAGATCCTCATATTTCAAAATGCTTCAAATACTTTTGTTTTTGCTCTTAAAACACCAAAACATTTAGTGAAAATCAGAGATTTTTGTTTCACTGATGCTCTCCTGACTAAAGCAGCTCAGATACCTTTTTACCAATCTTCACTCACAGGGCACTTTATTAGGTACACATGTTGAATTCCTCTGTAACGCAAAATTCAAATCAGCCAATCACATGGTAGCAACTCAATGCATTTACGGATGTAAACCAAGCACCTGAATGGGGAAGAAATGGGATTGGTGTTTTATTGTGTGGTTTTATATTTCTATGCTTTATCAAACTTTTATTTATTTTATGTTACATCACTATTTTTATTAGCCCTACACCTCATAGGAGTTTTTAAAAAGTGCTATATAAATAAAGATGGATTGGATTGGATTGGATTTAGAAACAATGGATCCATCCTGCCTTGTATCAATGGTTCAGGCCGGGGGTGTAATGGTGTGGTAGATATTATCTTTACACACTTTGGGGCATTTAGTACCAATCGAGCATTGTATCAATGCCACACCCGACCTGAGTATTGTTGCTAACCATGTCCATCCCTTTATGACCACAGCCTACCCATCTTCTAATAGCTACTTCCAGCAGGATACCGCACCATGTCATAAATGGTGAACCATCCCAGACTGGTTTCTTGAACATAATAATGAGTTCACTGTAGTCAAATGGCCTCCACAGTCACCAGATCTCAATCCAGTAGTGCACTTTTGGGATGTGGTGGAAGAGGGGATTCGCATCATGAATATGGTGGACCAAACTCTCTGAGGAATCTTTCCAGTTACTCGTTGAATCTATGCCACGAAGGATTGAGCGGTTCGGGTAAAAGGGGGTCTGATCCAGAAATATGTGTACCTAATAAAGTGGCCAGTGAGTGTAGTTCCATGTTCCTCCAATAAAGTGCTAAAGATGTTATCGTGCAAAAAAACCCCAAAATAAAAACAATCTACTTGTTCAGCTGAATTCAACGAGTCTTTTACCTTTTCACAAAACCTTTGTTTTTACAGGAAGTTGATGTTTAACCAACCACAGCCAAGAGTCTAGCTCTAGCCTGTCTCACAGTTTGACAGGACACTCATTGGAAGGTGTCACCTGTAAAGGCAGGGTACAAGATAGAAGGTTTTTCAGAAAAAGACGACCCAAACACACTTGTAGCCAATCAGCAATAGTTAGCTTGCGCTTGTACAAAAGTAAACCTGGCTCTCATAAATCTAAAGCCTGTCCTTTATTAATTAAAAATTATGTATGCATCTTTTCATGAAATAAGAGAACCGACACATGTGCACTGGTAGACTTTCATGACCCCTTCACTCAAAAAAACATATAAATGAGTAGTTCTTGTAAACCTCAGACCCTGAAGCACCAATCCTCCGCTCACATTAGCTCTGTGCAATGGGGCAGTCGTTTAGTGCAAAGGAAAAGTTGCATAAGAGTTCTTCTTGCAGTTGTATACTTAACTTCCATTTGTCACCACACTGAGACATCTACTGCATCCCCTCTGCCTGTATAGGTTATTCTATTGCATAAAAATAGGATTTGTACCAAAAAAATTAAACAAAAGCATGAGACTCAAATGAAGAGAGATTCTAACCAAGATTCAGAAATCTCATTAGAGATACAGTACACACAAGCGGAAAACAATAATCCAGAGCAGGGGTGTTTTCTTAACGCATTTAAATGATGTCATTTTCTGAAAATACATGACAATTCTGATTGAAAACGTCAAAGCTCCATCTTATTGGCTTATATATCCCTTCAAAGAAAGAGGATCACTGCATCTAACATTATCAAAAGAACTGATCGGGAGATTGACCCACATACACGAGACTGGAAACCATTACATTTCCACTTTCCAACACACACGCACAATGATATTTACTTTCGACATGTATGGAAAATAACTGCAAAAAAATCATCTGCAGCTTGTGCAAGAATACAGATGAACTGTAACAAAACTAAATGGATTTGTGAGATCATTCGCAGAGTGCTCTAAAGCAATTTTCGCTTTTCTTGCAATATATATTTTTTGCTAGCTATGGGCTTTCTATGCTAGTTCCTGCATTGACACACAAGTCAAAAAGACACATTTAACACAGGTCTGGCCAATCAGGAGAGACAATCACAAACACCTATATGTATATATCATTCAAATGGCATCTTACTTCATCATGTATCACCTGCTATTCGAGTCTCTGTGAAATAGAAATGTGTTTAAACTGAAAAATATCTGGAGTTTTACAAAACTATCTGCTCTGTGCTTGGAAGACTTTCTGAGTTGAAATAAATATGGCATTCATGGCGGATGCAATGTGCACATGCATAGAGATGCACACCTGACAATTAAAGAGCAAGTGGCTTCACTTTGAAATGCTGAAAAAAAAACCTGAATGAAACCAACCCAGATCTCAGAATCCACCCTCGTCTTGTGAGCTGTGTATCGTAGTTTCAAACCTAGGGTTAGTTAAACCTTTTAGGCATGCTCTGATATGTCACAGGGCTTTAAAATATATAGTGGCAAACCACATGGAAGAGCCTTTAAATAGAAACCAACACGTGTAGAGTATAAAAGAGCAAAATAACTTACAAAACAGACAAACCATGTTCTTCGGGGAAAAAAAGACCAACTTGGAGAAAAAATTTGGCATATTTCCATTCCCTTCAAACAGAGATAGTTGAGACGTACAATATACAGAGACAGGGACACACACAGGTACTAATGGTTCATGTTTTTCAACAGATGTACTAGAAAATTAGTTCCATTTAATCCTCTGCTTCCCTTTGCAATCAGCTCTTTGGGCTGGTGGAGCTCATGATTTGTCATAGATGTGCCTCTGGAGGGTGTTCACTTACACATGAGCACCGTGCACCTTCGTGTTCTTCCTGATTCAGCTGGACAGCCAGCGAGGCATTAAGGGAGTTCACAGTGACACCTTCCGTTTTTGAATCTGGTGGTGCACTGGATTCCCAGTCCGGGCGTTGTTCCTCACTTGGTGCAGTGCTCATTTCTTCTTGCCTATCTTTTTCTCAGGCTTTTCTCCTTTGTCTGAGCGCACAGACGTCCCATCTGCAGATTTCTCGCCTCTTTCCGACCCACCAGCTCTGCTGCCCTCTCTGCGTGTGCCCTCGTCGGTGGATGAGGTAGTCAGATGAGTCTGCCCACATTTGCCCATCTCTTCATGCTCGCTTATACTGCTGTTTATACTGGTGATCCAGCTTTTCAGATCATCCTGTGGGAAAAGTGAGAATCAATAGGGGCTTTCCTGGAAAAAGAAACCAGCCATTGCAAGTGACAGCCACACTACATACAAAGCTGTAAAAGAGGACAACTGTACATATATTAAATTCTGTTTTAAACAAAAATTAATATCCTTATATTGAACTATAAATGTTATAGTCTTTTGAAGGCTTCAAATATGCTGTGAAATAACTTAACCAAATCAGTTATGTAGCCTAATCCTGCTTATTTTTTTCATTAAGTACCAACTTTGACCTCTTCAGCTATGTGATATCAATCAATCAATCAAGCAATCAATCAACATTTAATCGATTAATCAATCAATCAATTAATTAAACCTTTATTTATTTATTTGTCACATACAATATTACATGCAGTGAAAGACGTTGTTTAGAGGTTGTTTCGCATTTGGAAACAGGAAAATATGTGTACAATGATCAAAAACTTCCTTCCCAAATGGTCCACCAGAGGGCAGTGTGAGATCAGGGAGTTAAATAACCTTAACACAAGCAAAAGACTAAAGACAAAACATTGCAGGAGGGGGGTGGGGTGGAGTAATGTGGATAATTCCGCATGTAAACAGCCATCTTTTCTACAGCTAATAAGCGCTGCTCGGACCCGTTCAATTTACACTAGAGGCTGTTAGCGTTATCTTGTTCTAACTGGAGAGTTGTTTTGTCTCCAAAAACACACTTGCCTCTGGCCATCTCTTCAATGTTGCATTTTATCCATGTTGCGTTGAAGTCAGATTCTCACCAATGATGTGCCATTTGAAGATAACAGAGTGAGTCCCTACAGCTTTTCACACTGCAATTTCAATGCAGCCAGCTATGTCGGGTTTTCAGCACTGACCAGATTTTATAATCACCGATAACCAAGAGTTTCTCATAGTCCAATCAGCAGAACCCCTGATATAACAGTTCTGAGTAGGTATATATATTCAACATCCTCCAGGGACAGAGAACCCAGGCACACGATGCACCACTTCTCCCAACCATCTGTCGGGTAACCAGTAGCAAAAGTTCCCAGAGGATAGGTGGGCTCCCCTAATCCCATGCTCCTTGTCGAAAAAATGTCGAGAACCACCTTTACTGTTGCCTGCATATATTCATCGTTGCACCACTCTCCAGCTCTTCAATGAACAAAATTCCTTCTGCTACAGCCATATATATTTCACATAAGACTTTTTGGTTGTAACTTTTCCATGAACTCCACTTTGGGACAGACTTCTCTGGATAATACCTGTGGACAACTGGTTGGACCAGCAGGTGGCACTGCAGGACATGTTCCTTTTTTTAAAAGATATTTAGATGGATTTATTTCCAGACCACTGCGTTAGTCCTCACAGTTGCCTGTTTCTTTACATTTCTTCAAAATAGCTAGAACAGCACATCTTGAAACCCCAGCCTGCTTTGAACTTTTCTCCAGGAGAGACCTTGTTAATGTAGCATAACTACCTTGTGTCTTGTTGCTATAGCTCGTTGTTGTAACAGTTTAACCAGCTTCTGGACTAAACCTTGACAGTCTCCGCTAAGAAAAGTGACTACACACAGCTCCTACTGTACTCAGCTCTGGGAGCCCTAATTTTGCTCATTTTTATTAGTGACATGAAGTGATGACACAGCCATGTTTTGTGAATTGATGTGTCATATTTCAAAATGTGTAGAGAGATTCAATTACTGAATTACAATGAAAAACTCACCTCATCTTTTGCATGGAACAGATACTCACTTCCATCCTTCGTTCTAAAATGACAAAGCAATACAGACATTGAAAATAGCGAATTCTCCACAAGCAGCGAGTGTACTTGGATTAAATGCAAAGAAGTACTTAAGCGTGAAGACATTCTTCTTCTTTTTGTAACCATTGTTGATGTCACAGGCACAACGGTTCAGACTAATGAGTGCCTCGTTGTTGTAAGGGGTCGAGGTGTTCTTTGCATCCTTATAGAAGCCCAGCTCACCTTTGTTTAACACACAGTACAGGTTCACCCAAGATCTGCTGTTGTATGGGAGAGAGATCAGAAGATATGGATGTTAGAACCCATGTGATGGCATAAGCCTGGCTACTCACCAACATGAGTCTTGGATGAACAGCCCTTGAGAGACTGAGCAAGACCCGACTGCTACAGAGACAACTGGACAATGGCATTGCAAAGGGATGGACACACCATGACTTACCTTTGTGGAGAGGCAGGAGAGCAGTCAGCGACAAGGAAAGCATGGGAAAAAATGAGGTTTTGGTTAGTGAGATGTATTTCTGTGTAAATCCATAAACTATAACTAAATCCCTTCAGGTGATGAGCAACTAACATGAACATGCTAGCCATTGTTCCTTAAAGGAAGAATTTATGTAACAAAATTCTGTCATCATTAACTCTCTTTCTTTTACTGTTTAAGAAACATGATAGATCAATATTACTTCAGCCGTTGAACATCAAATACTTTTGCAACATTTTATAGTTCATGGTTTTGACGTTCATGGCTACAATCTTGCCCATGTTTCAGAGAGCGACTAATGACAGAATCAAAAAATGTGGATAACTTTCCCTTTAATCTCAACTGTGAGGTGATGGTGTATCTGGTCGAGTAAGAAATGGCTGCTGAAAGCTTTGAAAGGTGAAGGCTTCATACCTTGCGAGCCATAACTTCAGAAACCCAGCATCTGTTGGTCTTCTGATACAGCAGCAGCGTCCGCCAACCAAGCTGCTTTTTGTGCTCCCATGCAATTGGCAAGCAAAGCTAACAGCTAGCTTTAGTCAGTGTTAACATAAAGTGCTAATAGCTAGTGATAGTGCTAGGTGCCTAGGTAAAGGAAGTTTAATTGCCAGCTATGTTTTGAACCAACAGTTTCTAGTGTTGCTATATAAGAGTTAGCATGCTAATATATGCTAATTATTAGTGACATTCAGTGATAACACTTAGTGGCAGTCAGTGGTAATAGCTAGTCATATTCAGTGCTATGTCTAGCTAAGTGTTAATATAAAGCTATGTTCAATCAATGCTAACAACTAGCAACGGCATTGGTAACATCTATTGACATTCCCTTTTGTTCAATCACAAGAGACAATCTATGCTGATTCAATGCGAAGTGTAAATGTCTAGATAATATAATGAAAAGCTAGCTAAATTATTAGCTACTCGCTAGCCTGTAGCTACATTTAGAACATAGAGGTAGCTCAGCTAGCTGCACCAAGTGCTAGTAGTTGGCTACTGACTGTTAACTGCGAGTGATATTCAGTGCTAGTGTCTAGCTAAAGGAAGTTGAATTGCCAGCTATGTTCAGAACCAACCGTTTTCAGTGTTTTATTCAGTCTTTAGCATTAGCAGGCTAAAATAAATGCTAATTGTTAGGGGCATTCAATGCTGACACTTTGTGGTAGTTAGTGTCAATAGTTAGTCATATTCAGTGCTTATGTGCTAATATAAATCTATGTTTAATGCTAACAGCTAGCTAGGGTCACTGCAAATAGCTTAATTCCCTGTTATATTCAATGCTCTGTGTTAATGCTTGGCTAATATCATAAAAAGCTAGCTAAATCATAGCTACGTTTAGAATGTAGAGGTAGCTGCTCCAAGTGCTACTAACCCCTGACCCTGACTGTTAATTGCTAGTGCTAGTAGCAAGGGAAATTCTGTAATAATGTTAAAAAGTGTTAGAATATCAATTCATCACTACTGGACTTGCTATAGTTCTGGCTTGTGAAGCAATAAAGCAGATCCTAGCTTGACGTTAAACTTGGTTTAAGAAATTAAAGGAATTTTCACCCAAAATGAAATGTTTAATCACCCTTTGTGGTTCCAAACTTTTTTGCGTTTTCTTCTGTTGTAAGTTTCAAAGAGCAATAGATAAATATAAAATTCAACAAAAGAAACTCAAACCCTTTAGAAGCACACCTGAGTGCATAAACATAAAAATTACAGAATTTTTGGGTGTACTTTCCCTTTAAAAAGGTGCCTTGTTATAGCATGTGGCTCTAGGATCAGTACTCAATGCTAATAACAATATTAGCATAACTTTTTAAACCAATCATATTGATTGGTGTTGCTGGTTTAGCCATTTCCATGCTACCCCCATGCCATTTGTTTATATTTTCAGAACACAAAGTCCCACCTGTTTGAACTCTTCTTTTGGGCCTCAATGTCTATTTTGCGAAAGAGGAACCCTTCATGCTGGGCCTTGTGGGTAGGCGCTGATGGTACTGATGGGCTGCCTTGGGCTGGTGCGGATCTAGATCTGCGTGTTTCACCAGCTGTTGAATCCTTGGGGCGTGGTCGTCTCCTCGGTTTGGGTCTGTCGCGAGCACGTGGACGATCTGGTCGAGAGGATTTCTCAGGAAAGCCATTGGGCAGACGGGGAATCTCTCCTCGAGCCTGGGAGAGCAATAAAGAGTGATGTGTATTCCAAACTGTACATGTAGCTAAATATAAAAATACTTAACCTTCTACAGACCTGTGCTGCTTCTCTTTCCTGGAGCTGCTCCACAATCTCAGCTAGTGTGGTTCTTTTCTCCCTGCAAACAAAACATTCATTCATTCGTTTTCCTTCCAGCTTAATCCCTTTCAGGGTCATGGGGGTCTGCTGGTGCCTCTCCAGCGCACATCTGGCAACACACATTCACACCTAAGGGGGAGTTTAGATTATTCACTTAACCGAACCACATGTTTTTGGGATTACAGGGTGAACCGGAGTGTCGGGAAGAAACCTACTCAAGCACAGGGAGAACATGCAAACTCCTTCCAGGAAGGTCACCGGCGAACCTTGAACCCACAACCTTCTAACCGGAAGGCAACAGTGCTACCCACTGCTCCACCATGCCGCTCAAGAAAACAAAACAGAACTGTAAAAAACCTAAATCCCCATTTTAAGAAATCAAATAGAACAAATTTGTCATCAAATTCATTCCTGCCCTAATCTGCCATTTCCTTGCAGTGACCCATCGCCTGTACTCACCCTCCCGCTGACCGTCGATCTGACTGCTCCCTGGCCTCCAGCTCGCTGCTCTCTTGTCTCTCCAGACGCTGCCTGTCTCTACGACGCAAGTCATGACCTTCCTGCTCACTGGACGTCTGTCTCTCAAGCCTCCTCTCGGCTCGTTCCCTCCAGACCTCCTGAGGAAGCTCATCTCTTCTAGCCTGTATCAGCTGATCAGCAGAAAGCTGAGTCTCTAAACGGGATTCCCTCGGCGGGGGATGCTGCTCCACCAGTAGCTCAGATCGACTGCTCCCACTGCCAATCACACTGTTTAAACGCTCTCTTCGTCCTCTTCCTGGCTCCTGGAGGACCACCTCTGCCATCACGTTCTCGTATCTCTCCTGTTCCCTCTCGATCAGGGGTTGCACCGCCTCGTGGATGTGTTCAATTTTTGGCACTTGATTTTTAAAATCTGTTCGCACTTTATGCTCCATGACAGTGCCCAGTCCTGCAGCCACACCAACAATCCCAGCATTCCTGGCTTCCTGAAGGCGATATGTAGCAGCGCCGTTCATGATGGGGGCGTAGTTGGCCACAGTTGAACCTAGTCTTCGGACCACAGTGGAGGGGGATGGCTGTGGGGCAATGGACTCCAAACGAGGCTCCCCTTGCTCATAAATAGTCTGTCTAATAACAGAGGAAGGGCTACTGCGTGCCGGAGAGGAGTCCTGAGGGTCCAAGAAAACCTTTCGTCCCAATAAAGGGGTTGGGGGAAGCTGGTTCTGCTCTGCCTTTATCTTCTCAACCTGAATTATAGAAGAAGGAAACAAGTCAAACGTTTATTCTGTTTACTTGTTGCTTGTTGTTTATATATGACTTGAGTTGAGCTTATATGAATGTTGCCTACATGTGTTTAGTACCCTCTTTTAACCATTTGAGAATTGTGTTACACAGAATCCCATGCAAAGCAAAATGCTTTGGTGATTAAGCTAAAATTGATGGGTTACACTGTTGGTGGTACATTTGTATTGCTGTGAGATTCAATATGGTAAAACTGTTCAAAAAAGAATCTGTACATGATCCAGGAAGCCCACACAATCTGCAGGCATGCATGCACGGACATCTACGTAGTGGAAACATCATGTTTTCCCTGCATTTACGGCAGGGGGTGTTGTCTATTTGTCAAACAGCGCCCTCTATCTAATTAGAGAATTAGATTCCCGTCTACGGTTAGAGTTGAAGGTTTGTGTTAGCTATTGAAACACTAGAGGACGCTGTTTGACAATGCTTGCCTAATTGTGTGGGGGCCCCACTACAGCATTGCAGCTGAAGGCTACTCAAAGCTTTGGCACTGGCAGGAAACAGACTGAAATTATATGTGTCTTTGTGCATTATTTCGAACCACAATATCTGTAGCTAATTGTACTCCCACTGTTAACAATTATCACCAGATACTGTAATTGAACAATTTCAAGAAGAATCTGAGCAAATCTTTCATTTCTGCAATTTTCTAGGATGCCTATTTTCATGCAAGGCCTAAATTTTTCATGGCTGACCACCCCCGATTTCCAAACTGAGGTATAAATTCATCCTATGTCTCTTTTATAGATAAGTTTTAAAGTCACTTTGATCTAAAATCAGTTTTATCTAAAATATAAATATATTTTCTGTGATTGAATGGCGACTTTTCCAGGGTGTACCACCGCCTCTCGCCCAATGTGTGCTGAGGCAGACCCCTGTGACCCCAAAAGGGAATAATAAGCGCTGTTAGAAGATGGATGAATGAATGAATGATGAATATGATTTGGGCTGGACCGTATCTCTGCATGACAAACATGATCTCATTTACCGTGGTAAGCCTACGCAACGAGCTGAAGCGTTCTTCCCATGTAGCGGCAGCTTTCCGAAAGGCTTCATGTCTACGAATCAGCTGCTCAACTTCATCCACGCTGCCTCCCAGTTCCTTACTGTTAATGAATGGTTCCTGAGCGGTGAGCCAAGCCTCTGCCACCACAGCTTCCTGAGCAAACTGATGCACCTCCAGCACTGAGAAGGCACAGCAGAACATTTAGGAAACATGACACTACTCACACTGTTTGTACATGACACACCATCACTTTTATGTGCTTTTACCCCCCGGTGTGGGTGAGCCCTGGGCCCCCACCCTGTTGCAATGCTTTATCTAAGTCTATGTGATGATGGAGTGTGAAATGTGGAGCTTTTTCCACTTTGATCTCACGCTGGAGCCCACTAGGTTATCTCTTACGTCATCTGTGTTTCCCCGTGTCTGTATTTTGGTTGGAGGGGTCCAGTAATAACAAACAAAGACTTCATTCGACTCACTTTGCTGCAACTCTTCCCAGTGTTTTTCCCATTTCTCAGTCAGTTCTTGCTGCTTGGACAGAACTGCCTCTAGCTTTTCTTTGATCTAAAAAAGTTTGGGATTTCTATGAGTCTCACAGAGTCATAGCTCTTGAACAAGTAATGTTAGCTCTGTTTTGTGTCACCTCTTCTGATGCAGGGTTCCGTGCAGCAAGCAAAGTCTTTCCCAGTTCAATGCACTGATGGACACTCTTATTTCGGGCCTCCACCTCACTCTTGAGGCTCTGGTGATAGTTCATCAAGACCTCCACGGACGACACGTCCCTGCAAGCACCAGAGACCCCATATCCCATTAAAGCTCTGAGGAAAGAGCTGACAGTGAGAGGAGAGAGAGTTACTTGTGCAAGAAAACATGGGCCAGATCTGCCCGCAGAGAGAAAGAGCAACAGAAGGCCAATCTGGCAACATAAAGCTGGTCTACGACGCCTCCTGAGATTTTTCTGAAGTCTATGATCTTTACAAAATTCAGGGATGAAACAACAAATAGATTTTCAATAATAAATGATAACTAAATGGCTAAAGATTACACAAATTTTGATGTCGGCTTACGAAAGAGTAACAGAAACCAGCCCCCATGTCTCCATGGTTTTCATAAGCTGAGATATATATATTCCAATTGGTTACTATGGAAAACATTCTGGTTGCTATGGAAGGGTTAGAGGCAGAATAAAATGTGCATTATGTCACCATGAGTGATATAAATTGAATCATGTCTTTAAGTTTTCCCAAATCTGAGCTATGGTTCTGCCAAATTGGCTGCTAGGATAAACAGTTTGGTTGCTATGAAGGGGTCATTATGATGCTATAATGTTGCCTTTGTCTCTACAAGTTATGCAAACCAACCCTAGTGTCTCTATCATTTACAAGGTGTAGATAAAGTTCAGGAAATGTGGTTGCTAGTGTAAACAGTTTGGTTGCTATGGAGCTGTCAGTGATGTTATAGATTTTTTAAAAAGTTGTTACTAAGATTATCCACTTAAAAGGGTTCAAAAAAATTTGAACAGTGGCTGGTATGTGGTCATAAACTTTAAGATTCTGTGAGGTTCTCAGTTTGAGTTACAGTTTTGAAAAGTTTAACCCCATGTTAAGTCAATGGAAAATTTTCAGCAGCATTTTCAGTGTTTTCTTTTAATCGTACCAGTCTGAAATGATATAGCAACTTGAGTAAGACCAGTTTGGATGTCTTAGCTAAGTTTGGTGTATCGAACGGTATTGGAGGAGAGCTAGCAAAAAACATAATAATAATAATAATAATAATAATAATGCTAATGATAATGATGATAATAATAATAATAATAATGCTAATGATAACAATAATAATAATAATAATAATAATAATAATAATAATAATAATAATAATAATAATAATAATAATAATAATAATAATAATAATAAATATAACTGCAAGCAGTGATACGGGGCCAAGCGGCCATCAGAATGAAGAAGGGGAAAAGATGAACAAAGGCTGAAAAGAAACAAAAAAGGTATTTTAAGTTTCGTCGAGAGAGCTGAAGTACATGTGAGCAAAGAAAAATTGGGCAAAAAAACTATATGGCTGACATCTAATTAACTAACATAGTAAACGTTCAAAGAAACTGACTCAGCATGATGCTTCAAAAATATGAAATTAAATTTTAGGATTTAAAAAAAAAATCATTTTTCATATATCCTGGCCACTAGGGGGCACCGAATTCAAACTCCACAAGGAATCTTAACACGTGGCTCTTACAACACTCACCAAATTTAGTCTTATTTAACTGAACGGTTTGAGAGAGACATCCAATTGACCTTTTTACTAGTTTCACAATGTTTATTTATTAATTTCTCTAAAACCATTAGACAAAAAAAATTTCTAGTGATAACTTTTTGTCAATCGGGTCTGTAGATTATATTTCATGAGTTTCATGGGAATTGGATGAACAGTTTAGTAGGAGTTAGAAAAAGTTGCAGTTTTAAATATTCAAAATGGCGGCTAATTGGATAATTGGAACAAGACGTCATGGTGTTCGTTAAAATTGATATTGACCATGGAATCAGTTGCAAAAAGAATTTTGTCCTTAGACCACACATTTCATGAGTTATTTGCATTAATGTTTGTGAAATTTTGGACAAGTGGTGGCGCTATAGAGTATGACCTAGAAACTCCAGATTGGGTCATAGTACTTATAATAGCCCACTGTATCAGCGTGTCAAATTTTATAATTTTCCTGCAAGGTGTTCATAAGGCATTTGGACAAAACGTTAATTTTTTACAAAAAACAAAATGGCTGACTTCAAAAAATGGCTGACCTAGTAAAAATGCACATGTACCGACTCAGTATGATGCCGTGAACACTTTAAGACCAACTTCATGAATTTTGGACAAAGTGATATGAAGTTATTAGCCAAAAAAGACATTTTTTATATCTCCTGACCACTAGGGGGCACTGAATTGAAACTCAGCAGGCAACCTCAGGACATGACTCTTATAACACACAGCAAATTTGGTCTCAATCCACTAAATGGTTTTAGAGATATAGCCACATGGCCACTTTTGCTAGTTTTATATTTTATTTATTCGTTAATTTCTCTAAAACCATAAGACCAAATGAATTTCTTTTGATAACTTTTGCTCAATAGCGTCTATAGATGATACTACATGAGTTTCATGGGAATTGGATGAACGGTGTAGGAGGAGTTCGAAAAAGTTGCAATTTTAATTATTCAAAATGGCGGCTAATTGGATAATTGCAACATGAGATCATTGAGATCATTGGAATCATCATGATCCATGGAATCAGTGGCAAAAAGAATTTTGTTTTTACACCATGGAATTCTTGAGTTATTGGCATTTACATATGTGAAACTTTGGACTAGTGGTGGCGCTATAGAGTTTGAGTTAGAGGGTCCAGATTTGGTCAGATTTCTTATGATGACCATTTGAATCCTTGGGCCAAATTTCATAACTTTCCCGTAATTGGTTCATGGGGCTGCCATTGACTTCAATGGCGGAATAATAATAATAATAAATATAACTGCAAGCAGTGATACGGGGCCAAGCGGCCATCAGAATGAAGAAGGGGAAAAAGATGAACAAAGGCTGAAAAAAACCAAAAAAGGTATTTTAAGTTTCGTCGAGAGAGCTGATGTACATGTGAGCAAAGAAAAATTGGGCAAAAAAAAACTATATGGCTGACATCTAATTAACTAACATAGTAAACGTTCAAAGAAACTGACTCAGCCTGATGCTTCAAAAATATGAAATTAAATTTTAGGATTTTGAAAAAAAATCATTTTTCATATCTCCTGGCCACTAGGGGGCACCGAATTCAAACTCCACAAGGAACCTTAACACGTGGCTCTTACAACACCCACCAAATTTAGTCTTATTTAACTGAACGGTTTGAGAGAGACATCCAATTGACCTTTTTACTATTTTCACAATGTTTATTCATTAATATCTCTAAAACCATTTGACCAAATAAATTTCTAGTGATAAATTTTTGTCAATCGGGTCTGTAGATTATATTTCATGAGTTTCATGGGAATTGGATGAACAGTTTAGGAGGAGTTTGAAAAAGTGGCAATTTTAAATATTTAAAATGGCGGCTTATTGGATGATCGGAACCGGACATCATGGTGTTCTTTGAAATTGCCATTGACCATAAATTCAGCTGCAAAAGATTTTTGTCCCTAGACAAAACATTTCATGAATTATTGGCATTAACTTTTGTGAAATTTTGGACTAGTGGTGGCGCTATAGAGTATGACCTAGAAACTCCAAATTGGGTCAGAGTACTTATCATGGCCAACTGTATCAGAGTGCAAATTTTATAATTTTCCTGTAAGGGGTTCATAAGATATTTAGACAAAACATAAATTTTTGAAAAAAAACAAAATGGCTGACATCCAAAATGTCTGACCTAGTAAAAATTTACATGTACAGACTCGGTATGATGACCTGAACACTTTAAGACCAAGGTTATGATTTTTGGACGAAGCGATATAAAGTTAGAAGCCAAAAAAGACATTTTTTGTATCTCCTGACCATTAGGGGGCACTGAAATGAAACTCAACAGACAACCTCAGGAAATGACTATCATGACACATGGCAAATTTGGTCTCAATCCACGGAACGGTTTTAGAGATATATCCATATGGCCACTTCTGCTAGTTTTCTATTTTATTTATTCTTTCATTTCTCTAAAACCATAAGACCAAATAAATTTCTTCTGATAACTTTTGCTCAATAGGGTCTGTAGATGATACTGCATGAGTTTCATAGGAATTGCATTAACGGTCTAGAAGGAGTTCAAAAAAGTTGCAGTTTTAAATATTCAAAATGGCGGCTAATTGGATAATTGGAACAAGACGTCATGGTGTTCGTTAAAATTGATATTGACCATGGAATCAGTTGCAAAAAGAATTTTGTCCTTAGACCACACATTTCATGAGTTATTTGCATTAATGTTTGTGAAATTTTGGACTAGTGGTGGCGCTATAGAGTATGACCTAGAAACTCCAGATTGGGTCATAGTACTTATAATAGCCCACTGTATCAGCGTGTCAAATTTTATAATTTTCCTGCAAGGTGTTCATAAGTCATTTGGACAAAACGTTAATTTTTGACAAAAAACAATATGGCTGACTTCAAAAATGGCTGACCTAGTAAAAATGCACATGTACCGACTCGTTATGATGCCCTGAAAACTTTAAAACCAAATTTATGAATTTTGTACAAAGTGATATGAAGTTATTAGCCAAAAAAGACATTTTTTGTATCTCCTGACCACTAGGGGGCACTGAGTTGAAACTCAGCAGGCAACCTCAGGACATGACTCTTATAACACACAGCAAATTTGGTCTCAATCCACCAAATGGTTTAAGAGATATAGCCACATGGCCACTTTTGCTAGTTTTATATTTTATTTATTCGTTAATTTCTCTAAAACCATAAGACCAAATAAATTTCTTTTGATAACTTTTGCTCAATAGGGTCTGTAGATGATACTGCATGAGGTTCATGGGAATTGGATGAACGGTCTAGGAGGAGTTCGAAAAAGTTGCAATTTTAATTATTCAAAATGGCGGCTAATTGGATAATTGGAACATGAGATCATTGAGATCATTAGAATCATCATGAGCCATGGAATCAGTGGCAAAAAGAATTTTCTTTTTACACCATAGAATTCTTGAGTTATTGGCATTTACATATGTGAAACTTTGGACTAGTGGTGGCGCTATAGAGTTTGAGTTAGAGGGTCCAGATTTGGTCAGATTTCTTATGATGACCATTTAAATCCTTGGGCCAAATTTCATAACTTTCCCGTAATCGGTTCATGGGGCTGCCATTGACTTCAATGGCGGAATAATAATAATAATAAATATAACTGCAAGCAGTGATACGGGGCCAAGCGGCCATCAGAATGAAGAAGGGGAAAAAGATGAACAAAGGCTGAAAAGAAAAAAAAAAGGTATTTTAAGTTTCGTCGAGAGAGCTGAAGTACATGTGAGCAAAGAAAAATTGGGCAAAAAAACTATATGGCTGACATCTAATTAACTAACATAGTAAACGTTCAAAGAAACTGACTCAGCATGATGCTTCAAAAATATAAAATTAAATTTTAGGATTTAAAAAAAAAATCATTTTTCATATCTCCTGGCCACTAGGGGGCACCGAATTCAAACTCCACAAGGAACCTTAACACGTGGCTCTTACAACAGCCACCAAATTTAGTCTTATTTAACTGAACGGTTTGAGAGAGACATCCAATTGACCTTTTTACTAGTTTCACAATGTTTATTCATTAATGTCTCTAAAACCATTAGACCAAATAAATTTCTAGAGAAAATTTTTGTCAATCGGGTCTGTAGATTATATTTCATGAGTTTCATGGGAATTGGATGAACAGTTTAGGAGAAGTTCGAAAAAGTGGCAATTTTAATTATTTAAAATGGCAGCTAATTTGATAATTGGAACAAGACGTCATGGTGTTCTTTGAAATTGCCATTGACCATTGAATCAGTTGTAAAAAGAATTTTGTCCTTAGACCACAAATTACATGAGTTATTGGCATTAACGTTTGTGAAACTTTGGACTAGTGGTGGCGCTATAGAGTATGACCTAGAAACTCTAGATTGGGTCAGAGTACTTATAATAGCCAACTGTATCAGCGTGTCAAATTTTATAATTTTCCTGCAAGGTGTTCATAAGGCATTTGGACAAAACGTTAATTTTTGACAAAAAACAAAATGGCTGACTTCAAAAATGGCTGACCTAGTAAAAATGCACATGTACCGACTCGGAATGATGCCCTGAACACTTTAAGACCAACTTCATGATTTTTGGACAAAGTGATATGAAGTTATTAGCCAAAAAAGACATTTTTTTGTATCTCCTGACCACTAGGGGGCACTGAGTTGAAACTCAACAGGCAATCTCAGGACATGACTCTTATAACACACAGCAAATTTGGTCTCAATCCACTGAATGGTTTAAGAGATATAGCCACATGGCCACTTTTGCTAGTTTTATATTTTATTTATTCCTTAATTTCTCTAAAACCATAAGACCAAATAATTTTCTTTTGATAAATTTTGCTCAATAGGGTCTGTAGATGATACTGCATGAGTTTCATGGGAATTGGATGAACGGTCTAGGAGGAGTTCGAAAAAGTTGTAATTTTTAATATTCAAAATGGCGGCTAATTGGATAATTGGAAAATGAGATCATTGAGATCATTAAAATCATCATGAGCCATGGAATCAGTGGCAAAAAGAATTTTGTTTTTACACCATAGAATTCTTGAGTTATTGGCATTTACATATGTGAAACTTAGGACTAGTGGTGGCGCTATAGAGTTTGAGTTAGAGGGTCCAGATTTGGTCAGATTTCTTATGATGACCATTTGAATCCTTGGGCCAAATTTCATAACTTTCCCGTAATCGGTTCATGGGGCTGCCATTGACTTCAATGGCGGAATAATAATAATAATAATAAATATAACTGCAAGCAGTGATACGGGGCCAAGCGGCCATCAGAATGAAGAAGGGGAAAAAGATGAACAAAGGCTGAAAAGAAAGAAAAAAGGTATTTTAAGTTTCGTCGAGAGAGCTGCTGTACGTGTGAGCAAAAAAAAATTGGACGAAAAAAAATAACTATATGGCTGACATCTAACTGACTAACATAGTAAACCTTCAGAGAAACTGACTCAGCACAATGCTTCAAAAATATAAAAAATTTTTTTTAGGATTTTAACAAAAAAAATAAATAATTTTTAGTATATCCTGGACACTAGGGGGCACCGCATTCAAACTCCACAAGGACCTTAACAGGTGGCTCTTACAACACCCACCAAATTTAGTCTTATTTAACTGAACGGTTTGAGAGAGACATCCAATTGACCTTTTTACTAGTTTCACAATGTTTATTTATTAATTTCTCTAAAACCATTAGACCAAAAAAATTTCTAGTGATAACTTTTTGTCAATCGGGTCTGTAGATTATATTTCATGAGTTTCATGGGAATTGGATGAACAGTTTAGGAGGAGATCGAAAAAGTGGCAATTTTAATTATTTAAAATGGCGGCTAATTGGATAATTGGAACAAGACGTCATGGTGTTCTTTGAAATTGCCATTGACCATTTAATCAGTTGCAAAAAGAATTTTGTCCTTAGACCACACATTTCATAAGTTATTGGCATAAACTTTTGTGAAAATTTTGACTAGTGGTGGCGCTATAGAGTATGACCTAGAAACTCCAAATTGGGTCAGAGTACTTATTATGGCCAACTGTATCAGACTGCCAAATTTTATAATTTTCCTGTAAGGGGTTCATAAGATATTTAGACAAAACATAAATTTTTGACAAAAATCAAAAAGGCTACCATCCAAAATGTCTGACCTAGTAAAAATTTACATGTACCGACTCGGTATGATGACCTGAACACTTTAAGACCAAGTTTATGATTTTTGGACGAAGCGATATAAAGTTAAATCCAAAAAAAGACATTTTTCGTATCTCCTGACCACTTGGGGGCACTCAAATGAAACAGACAACCTCAGGACATGACTCTTATGACACATGGCAATTTTGGTCTCAATCCACGGAACGGTTTTAGAGATATCCATATGGCCACTTTTGCTAGTTTTTTATTTTATTTATTCATTCATTTCTCTAAAACGGTAAGACCAAATAAATTTTTTTGATAACTTTTGCTCAATAGGGTCTGTAGATGATACTGCATGAGTTTCATAAGAATTGCATGAACAGTCTAGAAGGAGTTCAAAAAAGTTGCAGTTTTAAATATTCAAAATGGCAGCTAATTGGATAATTGGAACAAGACGTCATGGTGTTCGTTAAAATTGATATTGACCATGGAATCAGTTGCAAAAATAATTTTGTCCTTAGACCACACATTTCATGAGTTATTGGCATTAACGTTTGTGAAACTTTGGACTAGTGGTGGCGCTATAGAGTATGACCTAGAAACTCCAGATTGGGTCAGAGTAGTTATAATAGCCAACTGTATCAGCGTGTCAAATTTTATAATTTTCCTGCAGAGTGTTCATAAGGCATTTGGAAAAAACGTTAATTTTTGACAAAAAACAAAATGGCTGACTTCAAAAATGGCTGACCTAGTAAAAATGCACATGTACCGACTCGGTATGATGCCCTGAACACTTTAAGACCAACTATATGATTTTTGGACAAAGTGATATGAAGTTATTAGCCAAAAAAGACATTTTTTGTATCTCCTAACCACTAGGGGGCACTGAGTTGAAACTCAGCAGGCAACCTCAGGACCAGACTCTTATAACACACAGCAAATTTGGTCTCAATCCACCGAATGGTTTAAGAGATATAGCCACATGGCCACTTTTACTAGTTTTATATTTTATTTATTCGTTAATTTCTCTAAAACCATAGGACTAAATAAATTTCTTTTGATAACTTTTGCTCAATAGGGTCTGTAGATGATACTGCATGAGTTTTATGGGAATTGGATGAACGGTCTAGGAGAAGTTCGAAAAAGTTGCAATTTTAATTATTCAAAATGGCGGCTAATTGAATAATTGGAACATGAGATCATTGAGATCTTTAGAATCATCATGAGCCATGGAATCAGTGGCAAAAAGAATTTTGTTTTTACACCATAGAATTCTTGAGTTATTGGCATTTACATATGTGAAACTTTGGACTAGTGGTGGCGCTATAGAGTTTGAGTTAGAGGGTCCAGATATGGTCAGATTTCTTATGATGACCATTTGAATCCTTGGGCCAAATTTCATAACTTTCCCGTAATCGGTTCATGGGGCTGCCATTGACTTCAATGGCGGAATAATAATAATAATAAATATAACTGCAAGCAGTGATACGGGGCCAAGCGGCCATCAGAATGAAGAAGGGGAAAAAGATGAACAAAGGCTGAAAAGAAACAAAAAAGGTATTTTAAGTTTCGTCGAGAGAGCTGATGTACATGTGAGCAAAGAAAAATTGGGCAAAAAAAACTATATGGCTGACATCTAATTAACTAACATAGTAAACGTTTAAAGAAACTGACTCAGCACGATGCTTCAAAAATATGAAATTAAATTTTAGGATTTTGAAAAAAAAAAATCATTTTTCATATCTCCTGGCCACTAGGGGGCACCGAATTCAAACACCACAAGGAACCTTAACACGTGGCTCTTTTAACACCCACCAAATTTAGTCTTATTTAACTGAATGGTTTGAGAGAGACATCCAATTGACCTTTTTACTAGTTTCACAATGTTTATTCATTAATTTCTCTAAAACCATTAGACCAAATAAATTTCTAGTGATAACTTTTTGTCAATTGGGTCTGTAGGTTATATTTCATGAGTTTCATGGGAATTGGATGAACAGTTTAGGAGGAGTTAGAAAAAGTTGCAGTTTTGATTATTCAAAATGGCGGCTAATTGGATAATTGGAACAAGACGTCATGGTGTTCGTTAAAATTGATATTGACCATGGAATCAGTTGCAAAAAGAATTTTGTCCTTAGACTACACATTTCATGAGTTATTTGCATTAATGTTTGTGAAATTTTGGACTAGTGGTGGCGCTATAGAGTATGACCTAGAAACTCCAGATTGGGTCATAGTACTTATAATAGCCCACTGTATCAGCGTGTCAAATTTTATAATTTTCCTGCAAGGTGTTCATAAGGCATTTGGACAAAACGTTAATTTTTGACAAAAAACAAAATGGCTGACTTCAAAAATGGCTGACCTAGTAAAAATGCACATGTACCGACTCGATATGATGCCCTGAACACTTTAAGACCAAATTTATGAATTTTGGACAAAGTGATATGAAGTTATTAGCCAAAAAAGACATTTTTTTGTATCTCCTGACCACTAGGGGGCACTGAGTTGAAACTCAACAGGCAATCTCAGGACATAACTCTTATATCACACAGCAAATTTGGTCTCAATTCACCGAATCGTTTAAGAGATATTGCCATATGGCCATTTTTGCTAGTTTTATATTTTATTTATTCGTTAATTTCTCTAAAACCATAAGATGAAATAAATTTCTTTTGATAACTTTTGCACAAGAGGGTCTGTAGATGATACTGCATGAGTTTCATGGGAATTGGATGAACGGTTTAGGAGGAGTTCGAAAAAGTTGCAATTTTGAATATTCAAAATGGCGGCTAATTGGATAATTGGAAAATGAGATCATTGAGATCATTAGAATCATCATGAGCCATGGAATCAGGGGCAAAAAGAATTTTGTTTTTACACCATAGAATTCTTGAGTTATTGGCATTTACATATGTGAAACTTTTGACTAGTGGTGGCGCTATAGAGTTTGAGTTAGAGGGTCCAGATTTGGTCAGATTTCTTATAATGACCATTTGAATCCTTGGGCCAAATTTCATAACTTTCCCGTAATCGGTTCATGGGGCTGCCATTGACTTCAATGGCGGAATAATAATAATAAATATAACTGCAAGCAGTGATACGGGGCCAAGCGGCCATCAGAATGAAGAAGGGGAAAAAGATGAACAAAGGCTGAAAAGAAACAAAAAAGGTATTTTAAGTTTCGTCGAGAGAGCTGATGTACATGTGAGCAAAGAAAAATTGGGCAAAAAAACTATATGGCTGACATCTATTTAACTAACATAGTAAACGTTTAAAGAAACTGACTCAGCACGATGCTTCAAAAATATGAAATTAAATTTTAGGATTTTGAAAAAAAAAAATCATTTTTCATATCTCCTGGCCAATAGGGGGCACCGAATTCAAACACCACAAGGAACCTTAACACGTGGCTCTTTTAACACCCACAAAATTTAGTATTATTTAACTGAATGGTTTGAGAGAGACATCCAATTGACCTTTTTACTAGTTTCACAATGTTTATTCATTAATTTCTCTAAAACCATTAGACCAAATAAATTTCTAGTGATAACTTTTTGTCAATTGGGTCTGTAGGTTATATTTCATGAGTTTCATGGGAATTGGATGAACAGTTTAGGAGGAGTTAGAAAAA
>SRMA01027060.1:0-30863 GCA_007224835.1 Danionella cerebrum | reverse complement strand
GAGGAGTTCGAAAAAGTTGCAATTTTTAATATTCAAAATGGCGGCTAATTGGATAATTGGAACATGAGATCATTGAGATCATTAGAATCATCATGAGCCATGGAATCAGTGGCAAAAAGAATTTTGTTTTTACACCATAGAATTCTTGAGTTATTGGCATTTACATATGTGAAACTTTGGACTAGTGGTGGCGCTATAGAGTTTGAGTTAGAGGGTCCAGATTGGGTCAGATTTCTTATGATGACCATTTGATTCCTTGGGCCAAATTTCATAACTTTCCTGCAATCGGTTCATAGGGCTGCCATTGACTTCAATGGCGGAATAATAATAATAAGAACGCCAACAGATACAATAGGTGCCATCGCACCTTCGGTGGCTTGGCCCCTAATAATAATAATAATAATAATAAATATAACTGCAAGCAGTGATACGGGGCCAAGCGGCCATCAGAATGAAGAAGGGGAAAAGATGAACAAAGGCTGAAAAGAAACAAAAAAGGTATTTTAAGTTTCGTCGAGAGAGCTGAAGTACATGTGAGCAAAGAAAAATTGGGCAAAAAAACTATATGGCTGACATCTAATTAACTAACATAGTAAACGTTCAAAGAAACTGACTTAGCATGATGCTTCAAAAATATGAAATTAAATTTTAGGATTTAAAAAAAAAAATCATTTTTCATATATCCTGGCCACTAGGGGGCACCGAATTCAAACTCCACAAGGAACCTTAACACGTGGCTCTTACAACACTCACCAAATTTAGTCTTATTTAACTGAACGGTTTGAGAGAGACATCCAATTGACCTTTTTACTAGTTTCACAATGTTTATTTATTAATTTCTCTAAAACCATTAGACCAAAAAAATTTCTAGTGATAACTTTTTGTCAATCGGGTCTGTAGATTATATTACATGAGTTTCATGGGAATTGGATGAACAGTTTAGGAGGAGTTAGAAAAGGTTGCAGTTTTGATTTTTCAAAATGGCGGCTAATTGGATAATTGGAACAAGACGTCATGGTGTTCGTTAAAATTGATATTGACCATGGAATCAGTTGCAAAAATAATTTTGTCCTTAGACCACACATTTCATGAGTTATTTGCATTAATGTTTGTGAAATTTTGGACTAGTGGTGGCGCTATAGAGTATGACCTAGAAATTCCAGATTGGGTCATAGTACTTATAACAGCCCACTGTATCAGCGTGTCAAATTTTATAATTTTCCTGCAAGGTGTTCATAAGTCATTTGGACAAAACGTTAATTTTTGACAAAAAACAAAATGGCTGACTTAAAAAAATTGCTGACCTAGTAAAAATGCACATGTACCGACTCGTTATGATGCCCTGAACACTTTAAGACCAAATTTATGAATTTTGGACAAAGTGATATGAAGTTATTAGCCAAAAAAGACATTTTTGTATCTCCTGACCACTAGGGGGCACTGAGTTGAAACTCAGCAGGCAACCTCAGGACACGACTCTTATAACACACAGCAAATTTGGTCTCAATCCACCAAATGGTTTAAGAGATATAGCCACATGGCCACTTTTGCTAGTTTTATATTTTATTTATTCGTTAATTTCTCTAAAACCATAAGACCAAATAAATTTCTTTTGATAAACTTTGCTCAATAGGGTCTGTAGATGATACTGCATGAGATTCATGGGAATTGGATGAACGGTCTAGGAGGAGTTCGAAAAAGTTGCAATTTTAATTTATTCAAAATGGCGGCTAATTGCATAATTGGAACATGAGATCATTGAGATCATTAGAATCATCATGGGCCATGGAATCAGTGGCAAAAACAATTTTCTTTTTACACCATAGAATTCTTGAGTTATTGGCATTTAATATGTGAAACTTTGGACTAGTGGTGGCGCTATAGAGTTTGAGTTAGAGGGTCCAGATTTGGTCAGATTTCTTATGATGACCATTTGAATCCTTGGGCCAAATTTCATAACTTTCCTGCAATCGGTTCATAGGGCTGCCATTGACTTCAATGGCGGAATAATAATAATAATAATAAATATAACTGCAAGCAGTGATACGGGGCCAAGCGGCCATCAGAATGAAGAAGAGGAAAAACAAAGGCTGAAAAGAAACAAAAAAGGTATTTTAAGTTTCGTCGAGAGAGCTGATGTACATGTGAGCAAAGAAAAATTGGGCAAAAAAACCATATGGCTGACATCTAATTAACTAACATAGTAAACGTTCAAAGAAACTGACTCAGCATGATGCTTCAAAAATATGAAATTAAATTTTAGGATTTTAAAAAAAAAATCATTTTTCATATCTCCTGGCCACTAGGGGGCACCGAATTCAAACTCCACAAAGAACCTTAACACGTGGCTCTTACAACACTCACCAAATTTAGTCTTATTTAACTGAACGGTTTGAGAGAGACATCCAAATGACCTTGTTACTAGTTTCACAATGTTTATTCATTAAGTTCTCTGCAACCATTGGACCAAATAAATTTCTTTTGATAACTTTTGCTCAATAGGGTCTGTAGATTATACTGCATGAGTTTCATGGGAATTGGATGAACGGTCTAGAAAGAGTTAGAAAAAGTTGCAGTTTTGATTATTTAAAATGGCGGCTAATTGGATAATTGGAACAAGACGTCATGGTGTTCGTTAAAATTGATATTGACCATGGAATCAGTTGCAAAAAGAATTTTGTCCTTAGACCACACATTTCATGAGTTATTTGCATTGATGTTTGTGAAATTTTGGACTAGTGGTGGCGCTATAGAGTATGACCTAGAAACTCCAGATTGGGTCATAGTACTTATAATAGCCAACTGTATCAGCGTGTCAAATTTTATAATTTTCCTGCAAGGTGTTCATAAGGCATTTGGACAAAACGTTAATTTTTGACAAAAACAAAATGGCTGACTTCAAAAATGGCTGACCTAGTAAAAATGCACATGTACCGACTCGGAATGATGCTGTGAACACTTTAAGACCAACTTCATGACTTTTGGACAAAGTGATATGAAGTTATTAGCCAAAAAAGACATTTTTTGTATCTCCTGACCACTAGGGGGCACTGAGTTGAAACTCAACAGGCAATCTCAGGACATGACTCTTATAACACACAGTAAATTTGGTCTCAATCCATCGAATGGTTTACGAGATATAGCCATATGGCCACTTTTGCTAGTTTTGTATTTTATTTATTCGTTAATTTCTCTAAAACCATAAGACCAAATAAATTTCTTTTGATAACTTTTGCTCAATAGGGTCTGTATATGATACTGCATGAGTTTCATGGGAATTGGATGAACGGTCTAGGAGGAGTTCGAAAAAGTTGCAATTTTATTTATTCAAAATGGCGGCTAATTGGATAATTGGAACATGAGATCATTGAGATCATTAGAATCATCATGAGCCATGGAATCAGTGGCAAAAAGAATTTTGTTTTTACACCATAGAATTCTTGAGTTATTGGCATTTACATATGTGAAACTTTGGACTAGTGGTGGCGCTATAGAGTTTGAGTTAGAGGGTCCAGATTGGGTCAGATTTCTTATGATGACCATTTGAATCCTTGGGCCAAATTTCATAACTTTCCCGCAATCGGTTCATGGGGCTGCCATTGACTTCAATGGCGGAATAATAATAATAATAATAATAATAATAATAAGAACGCCAACAAATACAATAGGTGCCATCGCACCTTCGGTGGCTTGGCCCCTAAATATAACTGCAAGCAGTGATACGGGGCCAAGCGGCCATCAGAATGAAGAAGGGGAAAAAGATGAACAAAGGCTGAAAAGAAACAAAAAAGGTATTTTAAGTTTCGTCGAGAGAGCTGAAGTACATGTGAGCAAAGAAAAATTGGGCAAAAAAACTATATGGCTGACATCTAATTAACTAACATAGTAAACGTTCAAAGAAACTGACTCAGCATGATGCTTCAAAAATATGAAATTAAATTTTAGGATTTAAAAAAAAAAATCATTTTTCATATATCCTGGCCACTAGGGGGCACCGAATTCAAACTCCACAAGGAACCTTAACACGTGGCTCTTACAACACCCACCAAATTTAGTCTTATTTAACTGAACGGTTTGAGAGAGACATCCAATTGACCTTTTTACTAGTTTCACAATGTTTATTTATTAATTTCTCTAAAACCATTAGACCAAAAAAAATTCTAGTGATAACTTTTTGTCAATCGGGTCTGTAGATTATATTTCATGAGTTTCATGGGAATTGGATGAACAGTTTAGGAGGAGTAAGAAAAAGTTGCAGTTTTGATTATTCAAAATGGCGGCTAATTGGAACAAGACATCATGGTGTTCGTTAAAATTGATATTGACCATGGAATCAGTTGCAAAAATATATTTGTACTTACACCACACATTTCATGAGTTATTTGCATTAATATTTGTGAAATTTTGGACTAGTGGTGGCGCTATAGAGTATGACCTAGAAACTCCAGATTGGGTCACAGTACTTATAATAGCCCACTGTATCAGTGTGTCAAATTTTATAATTTTCCTGCAAGGTGTTCATAAGTCATTTGGACAAAACGTTAATTTTTGACAAAAAACAAAATGGCTGACTTCAAAAATTGCTGACCTAGTAAAAATGCACATGTACCGACTCGTTATGATGCCCTGAACACTTTAAGACCAAATTTATGAATTTTGGACAAAGTGATATGAAGATATTAGCCAAAAAAGACATTTTTTGTATCTCCTGACCACTAGGGGGCACTGAGTTGAAACTCAGCAGGCAACCTCAGGACATGACTCTTATAACACACAGCAAATTTGGTCTCAATCCACCAAATGGTTTAAGAGATATAGCCATATGGCCACTTTTGCTAGTTTTCTATTTTATTTATTCTTTCATTTCTCTAAAACCATTAGACCAAATAAATTTCTTTTGATAACTTTTGCTCAATAGGGTCTGTAGATGATACTGCATGAGTTTCATGGGAATTGGATGAACGGTCTAGGAGGAGTTCGAAAAAAGGGCCATTTTAATTATTCAAAATGGCGGCTAATTGGATAATTGGAACATGAGATCATTGAGATCATTAGAATCATCATGAGCCATGGAATCAGTGGCAAAAAGAATTTTGTTTTTACACCATAGAATTCTTGAGTTATTGGCATTTACATATGTGAAACTTTGGACTAGTGGTGGCGCTATAGAGTTTGAGTTAGAGGGTCCAGATTTGGTCAGATTTCTTATGATGACCATTTGAATCCTTGGGCCAAATTTCATAACTTTCCCGTAATCGGTTCATGGGGCTGCCATTGACTTCAATGGCGGAATAATAATAATAATAATAAATATAACTGCAAGCAGTGATACGGGGCCAAGCGGCCATCAGAATGAAGAAGGGGAAAAAGATGAACAAAGGCTGAAAAGAAACAAAAAAGGTATTTTAAGTTTCGTCGAGAGAGCTGAAGTACATGTGAGCAAAGAAAAATTGGGCAAAAAAACTATATGGCTGACATCTAATTAACTAACATAGTAAACGTTCAAAGAAACTGATACAGCATGATGCTTCAAAAATATGAAATTAAATTTTAGGATTTAAAAAAAAAATCATTTTTCATATATCCTGGCCACTCGGGGGCACCGAATTCAAACTCCACAAGGAACCTTAAGAGTACTTATTATGGCCAATTGTATCAGAGTGCCAATTTTTATAATTTTCCTGTAAGGGGTTCATAAGATATTTGGACAAAACATAAATTTTTGCAAAAAAAATGGCTAACATCCAAAATGGCTGACTTAGTAAAAATTTACATGTCCCGACTTGGTATGATGACCTGAACACTTTATATCACTTCGTCTAAAAATCATAAACTTGGTCTTAAAGTTATTAGCCAAAAATACACTTTTTGTATCTCCTGACCACTAGGGGGCACTAACATGAAACTCAACATACAACCTCAGGATATCACTATCATGACACATGGCAAATTTGGTCTCAATCCACGGAACTGTTTTAGGGATTTATCCATATGGCCACTTTTGCTAGTTTTCTATTTTATTTATTCTTTCATTTCTCTAAAACCATTAGACCAAATAAATTTCTTTTGATAACTTTTGCTCTATAGGGTCTGTAGATGATACTGCATGAGTTTCATGGGAAATGGAGGAACGGTCTAGAAGGAGTTCTAAAAAGTTGCAGTTTTGATTATTCAAAATGGCGGCTAATTGGATAATTGGAACATGCCGTCATGGTGTTCTTTGAAATTGCCATTGAACATTGAATCAGTTGCAAAAAGAATTTTGTCCTGAGACCACACATTTCATGAGTTATTCGCATTAACGTTTGTGAAACTTTAGACTAGTGGTGGCGCTATAGAGTATGACCTAGAAACTCTAGATTGGGTCAGAGTACTTATAATAGCCAACTGTATCAGTGTGTCAAATTTTATAATTTTCCTGCAAGGTGTTCATAAGGCATTTGGACAAAACGTTAATTTTTGACAAAAAAGAAAATGGCTGACTTCAAAAATGGCTGACCTAGTAAAAATGCACATGTACCGACTCGGAATGATGCCCTGAACACTTTAAGACCAACTTCATGATTTTTGGACAAAGTGATATGAAGTTATTAGCCAAAAAAGACATTTTTTGTATCTCCTGACCACTAGGGGGCACTGAGTTGAAACTCAACAGGCAATCTCAGGACATGACTCTTATAACACACAGCAAATTTGGTCTCAATCCACCGAATGGTTTAAGAGATATAGCCATATGGCCACTTTTGCTAGTTTTATATTTTATTTATTCGTTAATTTCTCTAAAACCATGAGACGAAATAAATTTTTTTGATAACTTTTGCTCAATAGGGTCTGTAGATGATACTGCATGAGTTTCATGGGAATTGGATTAACGATCTAGGAGGAGTTCGAAAAAGTTGCAATTTTTAATATTCAAAATGGCGGCTAATTGGATAATTGGAACATGAGATCATTGAAATCATTAGAATCATCATGAGCCATGGAATCAGTGGCAAAAAGAATTTTGTTTTTACACCATAGAATTCTTGAGTTATTGGCATTTACATATGTGAAACTTTGGACTAGTGGTGGCGCTATAGAGTTTGAGTTAGAGGGTTCAGATTTGGTCAGATTTCTTATGATGACCATTTGAATCCTTGGGCCAAATTTCATAACTTTCCCGCAATCGGTTCATAGGGCTGCCATTGACTTCAATGGCGGAATAATAATAATAATAAGAACGCCAACAGATACAATAGGTGCCATCGCACCTTCGGTGGCTTGGCCCCTAATAATAATAATAAGAACGCCAACAAATACAATAGGTGCCATCGCACCTTCGGTGGCTTGGCCCCTAAATATAACTGCAAGCAGTGATACGGGGCCAAGCGGCCATCAGAATGAAGAAGGGGAAAAAGATGAACAAAGGCTGAAAAAAAAAAAAAAAGGTATTTTAAGTTTCGTCGAGAGAGCTGATGTACATGTGAGCAAAGAAAAATTGGGCAAAAAAAAACTATATGGCTGACATCTAATTAACTAACATAGTAAACGTTCAAAGAAACTGACTCAGCATGATGCTTCAAAAATATGAAATTAAATTTTAGGATTTTGAAAAAAAAAAATCATTTTTCATATCTCCTGGCCACTAGGGGGCACCGAATTCAAACACCACAAGGAACCTTAACACGTGGCTCTTTTAACACCCACAAAATTTAGTCTTATTTAACTGAATGGTTTGAGAGAGACATCCAATTGACCTTTTTACTAGTTTCACAATGTTTATTTATTAATTTCTCTAAAACCATTAGACCAAAAAAATTTCTAGTGATAACTTTTTTTCATTTTGGTCTGTAGATTATATTTCATGAGTTTCATGGGAATTGGATGAACAGTTTAGGAGGAGTTAAAAAAAGTTGCAGTTTTGATTATTCAAAATGGCGGCTAATTGGATAATTGGAACAAGACGTCATGGTGTATGTTAAAATTGATATTGACCATGGAATCAGTTGCAAAAATAATTTTGTCCTTAGACCACACGTTTCATCAGTTATTTGCATTAATGTTTGTGAAATTTTGGACTAGTGGTGGCGCTATAGAGTATGACCTAGAACCTCCAGATTGGGTCATAGTACTTATAATAGCCCACTGTATCAGCGTGTCAAATTTTATAATTTTCCTGCAAGGTGTTCATAAGTCATTTGGACAAAACGTTATTTTTGACAAAAAAACAAAATGGCTGACTTCAAAAATTGCTGACCTAGTAAAAATGCACATGTACCGACTCGTTATGATGCCCTGAACACTTTAAGACCAAATTTATGAATTTTGGACAAAGTGATATGAAGTTATTAGCCAAAAAAGACATTTTTTGTATCTCCTGACCACTAGGGGGCACTGAGTTGAAACTCGGCAGGCAACCTCAGGACATGACTCTTATAACACACAGCAAATTTGGTCTCAATCCACCGAATGGTTTAAGAGATATAGCCACATGGTCACTTTTGCTAGTTTTATATTTTATTTATTCGTTAATTTCTCTAAAACCAAAAGACCAAATAAATTTCTTTTGATAACTTTTGCTCAATAGGGTCTGTAGATGATACTGCATGAGTTTCATGGGAATTGGATGAACGGTCTAGGAGGAGTTCGAAAAAGTTGCAATTTTTAATATTCAAAATGGCGGCTAATTGGATAATTGGAACATGAGATCATTGAGATCATTAGAATCATCATGAGCCATGGAATCAGTGGCAAAAAGAATTTTGTTTTTACACCATAGAATTCTTGAGTTATTGGCATTTACATATGTGAAACTTTGGACTAGTGGTGGCGCTATAGAGTTTGAGTTAGAGGGTCCAGATTGGGTCAGATTTCTTATGATGACCATTTGAATTCCTTGGGCCAAATTTCATAACTTTCCCGCAATCGGTTCATAGGGCTGCCATTGACTTCAATGGCGGAATAATAATAATAATAAATATAACTGCAAGCAGTGATACGGGGCCAAGCGGCCATCAGAATGAAGAAGGGGAAAAAGATGAACAAAGGCTGAAAAGAAAGAAAAAAGGTATTTTAAGTTTCGTCGAGAGAGCTGCTGTACGTGTGAGCAAAAAAAAATTGGACGAAAAAAAATAACTACATGGCTGACATCTAACTGACTAACATAGTAAACCTTCAGAGAAACTGACTCAGCACAATGCTTCAAAAATATAAAAAATTTTTTTTAGGATTTTAACAAAAAAAATAAATAATTTTTAGTATATCCTGGCCACTAGGGGGCACCGCATTCAAACTCCACAAGGAACCTTAACACGTGGCTCTTACAACACCCACCAAATTATTCTTATTTAACTGAACGGTTTGAGAGAGACATCCAATTGACCTTTTTACTAGTTTCACCATGTTTATTCATTAATTTCTCTAAAACCATTAGACCAAATAAATTTCTAGTGATAACTTTTTGTCAATCTGGTCTGTAGATTATATTTCATGAGTTTCATGGGATATTGGATGAACAGTTTAGGAGGAGTTCGAAAAAGGGGCTATTTTAATTATTTAAAATGGCGGCTAATTGGATAATTGGAACAAGACGTCATGGTGTTCTTTGAAATTGCCATTGACCATTGAATCAGTTGCAAAAAGAAATTTGTCCTTAGACCACACATTTCATGAGTTATTAGCATTAACGTTTGTGAACCTTTGATTAGTGGTGGCACTATAGAGTATGACCTAGAAACTCCAAATTGGGTCAGAGTGCTTATTATGGCCAACTGTATCAGCGTGTCAAATTTTTTAATTTTCCTGTAAAGGGTTCATAAGATATTTAGACAAAACATAAATTTTTGACAAAAAACAAAATGGCTGACATCTAAAATGTCTGACCTAGTAAAAATTTACATGTCCTGACTCGGTATGATGACCTGAACACTTTAAGACCAAGTTTATGATTTTTGGACGAAGCGATATAAAGTTAGAAGCCAAAAAAGACATTTTTCGTATCTCCTGGCCACTAGGGGGCACTGAGTTGAAACTCAACAGACAACCTCAGGACATGACTATCATGACAGACGGGAAATTTGGTCTCAATCCACGGAACGGTTTTCAAGATATATCCATATGGCCACTTTTGCTAGTTTTCTATTTTATTTATTCTTTCATTTCTCTAAAACCATGAGACCAAATAAATCTCTTTTGATAACTTTTGCTCAATAGGGTCTGTAGATGATACTGCATGAGTTTCATGAGAATTGGTAGAACGGTCTAGAAGGAGTTTTAAAAAGTTGCAGATTTGATTATTCAAAATGGCGGCTAATTGGATAATTGGAACAAGACGTCATGGTGTTCTTTGAAATTGCTATTGACCATTGAATCAGTTGCAAAAAGAATTTTGTCCTTAGACCACACATTTCATGAGTTATTCGCATTAACGTTTTGTGAAACTTTGGACTAGTGGTGGCGCTATAGAGTATGACCTAGAAACTCCAGATTGGGTCAGAGTACTTATAATAGCCAACTGTATCAGCGTGTCAAATTTTATAATTTTCCTGCAAGGTGTTCATAAGGCATTTGGACAAAACGTTAATTTTTGACAAAAAACAAAATGGCTGACTTCAAAAATGGCTGACCTAGTAAAAATGCACATGTACCGACTCGGTATGATGCCCTGAACACTTTAAGACCAACTTCATGATTTTTGGACAAAGTGATGTGAAGTTATTAGGCAAAAAAGACAATTTTTGTATCTCCTGACCACTAGGGGGCACTGAGTTAAAACTCAGCAGGCAAGCTCAGGACATGACTCTTATAAAACACAGCAAATTTGGTCTCAATCCATCGAATGGTTTACGAGATATAGCCATATGGCCACTTTTGCTAGTTTTATATTTTATTTATTCATTAATTTCTCTAAAACCATAAGACCAAATAAATTTCTTTTGATAACTTTTGCTCAGTAGGGTCTGTAGATGATACTGCATGAGTTTCATGGGAATTGGATGAACGGTCTAGGAGGAGTTCGAAAAAGTTGCAATTTTATTTATTCAAAATGGCGGCTAATTGGATAATTGGAACATGAGATCATTGAGATCATTAGAATCATCATGAGCCATGGAATCAGTGGCAAAAAGAATTTTGTTTTTACACCATAGAATTCTTGAGTTATTGGCATTTACATATGTGAAACTTTGGACTAGTGGTGGCGCTATAGAGTTTGAGTTAGAGGGTCCAGATTTGGTCAGATTTCTTATGATGACCATTTGAATCCTTGGGCCAAATTTCATAACTTTCCCGCAATCGGTTCATAGGGCTGCCATTGACTTCAATGGCGGAATAATAATAATAATAAGAAACAGATACAATAGGTGCCATCGCACCTTCGGTGGCTTGGCCCCTAATAAATATAACTGCAAGCAGTGATACGGGGCCAAGCGGCCATCAGAATGAAGAAGGGGAAAAAGATGAACAAAGGCTGAAAAGAAACAAAAAATGTATTTTAAGTTTCATCGAGAGATCTGCTGTACATGTGAGCAAAAATAATAATAAAAAACGATATGGCATTCAAATAAACCGACTCAGCATGATGCTCCAAAAAAATTAAATCAAATTTAGGATTTTGGACAAATTGATTTTCACTTAGAGGCCAAATATACATTTTCCGTATCTCCTGACCACTAGGGGACACTGAATTGAAACTCAGCAGACAAACTCAAATCATGGTGATTACATCTATCAATTTCGATTTTCATACACTAAAGCAATTAAGAGTGGCCTATGATCATTTTAATGAGCAATACATTAAGATTCTTCGCTAATTACTCTGAAACTATTTAAATCAAAATTCTTTCAATAACCTTTAATCAGCAGGGTCTGTGGATAATATTGCATGTGTTTAATGAGAATTTGATGAACGGAGGAGGAATTTGATAAAAGTACATTTTGATTTTTTTTAAAAATGGCGACTTACTCAATAATTGGAATACGATATCATGGAGTTCTTTTCATAAACCATGGAATCAGTGGCAAAAGGAGTTCCTGGACCATACAAATGAGTTTTTGGCATTAACAGACGTGAAATTTTGGACTAGTGATGGCGCTACAAAGTTTGAGGGTTCAGTTGTTAAATTACTCATAATGGCCAAATATATCAGTGGGCAAATTGCATAACTTTTCTGCAAGCGGGTCATTGGGCTGCCATTTACTTCTATGGTGGAAGAATAAGAATGCCAACAAAAACAATAGGTGCCAACACACCTTCGGTGACTTGGCTTCTAAATATAATAGGGCTAAGGGGCCATCGAAAACAACAAATAAGGTTTGAAGTGGAATCAAAAGGTTTTCAAATGACTTCATTTAAACGGTTTTTAAAATTAAGCATTTGAGCATTAAAGGCATACTGCAAGCTTAGTCAACAGATCTTGGGTGAATCAACCAAAATATTGGAAAAAAAAAAGGGTTGAACAGCAAAATGTCTCAAATAGAGGAGATAGAAATGTTTTATTATGTATGATTTTTCATAATACATTGAAATTTAAACTTTATGAATTTCAGACAAAAGTTATAGGAACCATTAAAAACATTCAAGTACTTTCATTAATTTGAGCTGTCATTTCACTATAACTACTAAACACTTTGTAATATCTGCCTACAAGTGTAAAATAACAAGATCCACAGTTTAAGTGATCAATCATATTTATTTGAAATAAAACAGCTTACAATCCACACATTCACAAGTAAAAAAAAAAAATAAAAATAAATAAATAAAAATCAGTGCTCTTGAAAACCCAAACTGCAAGCGAAAAAATTTTGGACTTCTAAGTCCTCCACAGACCTTATAGATTTGTCGTCAGAGCAGCCTTCCCCAGCATTCACAAATTCTGCCCTGACCATCAACCCTTGAGTTAAAAAAACTTTTAAATTGTCATGGGTCAGGATTTCGCCTGCTAATGCGTCAGTGTCTTGCTCTATGGTTTTTAATTTAAGCAGGTCAATCAACAAATCATGGTCAAAGTAAATTTTTTTTAATTTTCCTTTGACATTGACTGTAATGTGTCCCTGAATAACAGGGACTAGTTTCGATGTTTTGCAAAAAGCTTTGCACTCTGTGCATCTGGTCATGTGAGTGGATCTGTTGACCTCTGATATGGTGTGAAATCGTGAACACAGATACGTCATATTAATATCTGTGTCCACGATTTCACCCTCCATACACTCCAATTCAGGCATTGAAGCTGTTTGTCCACAGTCCTCAATTTCCGTTATTATGGTCTGAGCAGTTGTGCTGAGACATGTATTGTTATTAAAAATGCGCACAGATACATGGTCGAATTGGTACCATTTGCCCACTGCCACAATCGTTTGACCCCAAACGGAAATTTGCATAACTTTAGATGCATCTGCCACCGTGAAAATTGTTTGCAGCATTGATTGCTTGCTGCGGGTAATTGCTTGTTTTGACCTCATAGTCTCCAGGACCTTGACCTTAACAGACACCTAAAAATAAAAAAATAAAAATAAGACAATATTAGACAAACAAAAGCACTGGTGACTTCTTAAGCAATAAGCCCATTAAATAATCACATTCTAACAGTCATTTTATGAATATAATAGAAATTTGTGGTATGCTTAAAGTGCCTGGTCTGCATGCTAGGGCCTGATCACCCTGGTTTAAGTGTTCCGGGAACAAGTTATTTTATTTTTCTTTACCCTGTTGGGTCACCAGTACATCTCAGGGCAAAATAAAAATTCACACAAAGGAGAAATTTAGATTATTAATATTTGTGGGGGAAACCAGAATACCTTTGAAGAAAAAAAAACCCCATGCAGCACGCTGACAACTTCTTCCAGTAAACTTATTAACGAATTGCAAAGTGGCCTTTCAGTTAGAAGGTTTAGAGATTCAAGTAACAAATTTCAGACCAAAAACTCATTTACCAAAGACTTCAATCATACAATTAAAATAATTGTATAGTTTTTTCAAGTAATAGTAAAGTATATATTTTTTAAATGCAAATAAAGAAAAATCACTTAAAACTATAAACTACTAAAATATGCTTGGTAACTGCACATATACATATAAAATAAATACATATTTAAAAAAAAAAAAAAAGGGTTTACCCTCTGATACTCTCGAACATCCTGACAAATTTCTGTCAAAGACTTGACGATTTCTTCTTCATGGATGTGGTCGTCAAATGCAAAGTTAACATGTTTTGCCAGGGACAATTTCGACCTGACATTAAAAAGAATGTCGGAGGAGTCCTTTTTTTGTCTGGACTTGGAGAAGGCCACCCCCGTCAACTTCACTGGACTTCTAAAATGAAAAATGCATGCAATTACTTTTTTTTTTTCATCATCACCCACAGAGAATAAGGCTCACACATTTAACATAAGTCTATCAAATTTAAGTTTAATACTGTTGATTATGACTAAACAAATATCCAGAGAATTTTTACTTTAAAATAACTGGAAAACACACGCACACCTAACAGAAATTAGGTTCACTCAACCTGACATGTTTTTCGAATTGAGGGGGAAACCGTAGTACCAGGAGCAAACCCACACAAGCATGGGAAGAACATGCAAACTCCTTCCAGGAAGGTAACCAGCTAGCCTTGAACCGACAACCTAACTGGAAGGCCACGGTGCTACCCAACAGTCTACAGAATTGATATTAATCTAATGGAATGTTATTATAAACATTATGCCACTGACCACTTCCTAAATTATTTAAATAGGCTTCTTTTGACCCCCAAATTGCAAAAAATAATAATTTAAATCATTAAACATTAAAATGATTCAGATTTCAAACTGGGTCAAAGTTTACTGTAAATGACCAGTTCACAAGATTACAATGTTTTTCTTCAAACTTTAAATCTACAGTTTCTGAAAATTGCTAATGTGAAATAATATTAATTACTTGTCCTTCTCAGCACACCAAAACTCATTGTGCCTTTGGACATCAAAGACAACCACTCTGCTGTTTTGGGTGGCTTCCTGCAAAATTGCAGTAAAATACTTGCACTCGTTTTCACCTCCTTTGGTAAGAGGAGAAACATCATGCAAAAAGCCTTCAGCTTCACAGCAAGCAGCTTTGTTCTGCATTTTAATGCTTTTGAATGAATCTAAACAAGAAAAAAAAAAACAATAAAAATGAAATGTCAAAATAAACATTACAATAACCCAAGGCTCTATAATATTTTGTAAATTTAGAGTGTACGCTAATCAGCAGTATTCATGCAATGAGTGTCAGTTATAAACACGAACCAGAATTATAGTTAGACACACAAACTAGGGGCCAAAACATGGACCATTTGATATTTACAAAAACAGATGTAGCCATTCAAAGGGCATATTTAACTAAACAAAGTGTATTTAAACTAGGCACTTGAAAGTTTTCAGAATATTCGTTTAGTTTATAATATATTTTTTTGAAAATTATTTGACCTTGATGCTAATATTTACAAGTTATGTAACTTTGTAAACTTATTTGTAAATGTATTTCACCAACAACAGGAAATATTTCGGTAACATGAACTATTATTATTACTAATAATATTATCATCAATCACCTCACAATTATGTAGTTCAATAGACTTACCAACAAACCGCGCTCACTACTATGATAATTCTCAAGCAGAGATCTTGTTTAGGAGCAGACAGCTTTTTATATCAATGTCTAATTGGATTTCTCCATTTTAATAGGACGTGGGGGTAATATTTTAGTTGGCAGAAGGCTATTAGGCCTGAATGTAACAATTATCTGTCTATTAGTGAACATGCCCATGTTATGACATTCTATAGAATGAAAAAAATGAAAATAAAAAACAAAGAGATAAAGTATATTGATACATTAAGACTTGATTCACCCCCATATCTAGTTAGAATGGATTGATCCAATTAGACATAGGTATAAAAAGTTGTCTACTCAAAACTTGATTCTGTTTTAATCACACAGGAAGAAAATGGAATCTTCAAGGTATTCTAAAAACAAAAGGAGAAGGTGTTAGAGACACACAGTATGCCATCAGTGAATATCAGAAGAACTGATTCTTTATGTGAGAATAAATACTCACCATTTGAGTGTATGTATGAAAGCTCAGCCACTTCTAGCTAGAGTGGCCACATGCCCAGAAATTTCCACTGAATGTTCAACATAGGTAGAGTTATTAAAATTCAGATTAAATCTACACATCTATTGAAATTGTTATTTATTATTGAGGATAAAATAGATTGAGATTTGAAGTTTTTTGTTAATAACAGTACTTAAACATATTTAGTATGATGCATTTTAATATTGTGTATGCGTGCATGTTTGTGCAAATAAGTGACCAATTTAAAGTAGTGAGGTGTCCTTCAAGAACGATTCGTTCTTTTTGAACGAATCTTTATTGTGACTCCGTATGAACGAGTCGTGTTGGAGAGGGATTCGTTCATTGGCGCATGCGCATCATTCTTGTGGTTTTCCGAGCGTAACCCGTTCATCATCAATGACAGAAGACCGAAAAGACCCGAATGACTCGAAAGATGAACTAATCTTTTCTGTTTCCGGCTCATGCTGCATTGGTTAACATTACGGAGCGGCCATGAGCCGGAACCCGAAAAGATTAGGTCTTTTTGCGAGTCTCTCCGAAAGATTAGGTCTTTCAGCGAGTCCGGGTCATTTCATTCTTTTGTCACGTGACCGCGCCACAACGTTAGGCAAAGTCAGTATGCAAATATTAGTTCATGATTAGTGAACGATTACTATTATTTTTATATTTATTACTGCTACTGCTATTAACAGTTTTTGGTGCTCAACACATAATGTGTTAATAAAGACTTAATTTGTTCATAAAATCATTTTTAGATATTATAAATACTTTATACACACTCTTGGATTGTTTATTTTTTTTAAATACAACCTTAAAAAGATAAATCAAAATATACTTATACAACAGAAGACATTTAGAGTGCAAAACAAGCTGTAGAGTTATACAAATAAGTTTTAAAATAAATAACACGTTTGTGCCAAAAGAGCTATATAATAATAATGATAAATAAAAAATAAATTAGAATCAAAAGATACTAAATAACATTAACATATCAACACTAAAATCACAATGTAACAAACATTATTGGACATTTAGCAAATTATGAGCCGGAAAGAGAAAAGACCGAAACGACTCGGAGACTCGCAAAAAGACCTAATCTTTTCGGGTTCCGGCTCATGGCCGCTCCGTAATGTTAACCAATGCAGCATGAGCCGGAAAGAGAAAAGACCGAAAGGACCCGGACTCGCTAAAAGAACGAATCTTTCCGGATCCCGGCACTGTAGCGGTCACGTGACAAAAGTGCTAAAGAAGCCAGTCCGGACTGAGTGCACGGACTGCACACGTTAACGTCAGAGTGAAGTAATTTTGTGTCGAACAAAAGAGATTTAAATCTAAAGAAGACAGATCAGAGTTTGGGTAAACCAGACTAAAAGACCCAGGTAGGCTTTAGTAATATATTTATATTCATTTTAAATTTAGCATTATAGTTTTGTCTTATTTGTAGTGTGATTCGCGTTTGTGTATAAAACACTAGTAGATGTGGAAGTACACACAACATTTATTGATATTTTAGTAAAATGAACGAAATGACTCGAAAAAAGATCCGTTCATTTTACTGAACGAGACTCAAAGAACCGAATCCGTAAAATGATCCAAACTTCCCATCACTAATTTAAAGCAGCTATCAACTCTGATTTAAAAAAAAAAGTTTGTGTACCGTAAAAGCATTTAATACATATATCAGAACACAATATACAATTAAAGCTGCAAGCAGCGATCAAGGGCTCGAGCACCTACGTCGCATCGCCTCGGGTGGCCAATTGGTTACAATGCGCTCTACGACCGATCCTTAGTTAGAATACGTATTCAAGCGAGAACTGTTCAAATTACCTAATGACACAGGCAACTCAAGTAAAAAAATCCCTTCTCAAAGCGTCATGACCCCCAGGTGGTGCTAACGAGTCTAAATATTTATGAGTTGAAATATTTTTTGGGACTGTTTTGGCCAATATTCTGGGAACCTGTCAAAATTGGTAAAAATGCTGTTCCACCTGTGATCACTTGGTGGCGCTATAACCGATGATTAATGTTGTAGATGTGTTAGACAGGGACTTTTAGTATACTTGGTACATTTGGGATCGATCAGACATTGTATGGCTGAGTTATAATAACTTCCTGTTTATGGCGAAACGTCAAATTTCGATGACTGGTGTACGTACATCGTTTATCAAAGTAATAAAAGCTTCGGAATTTAACATCCCACATACCTTAAGAGAAGATTTCTGGAGTTTGAAAGTGAGCAGATAAAATATCTTAGGAGGAGTTCGTTGATTTAATAATAAGACTAAATAAAACTATCTTGCTTGGAAGTAATTTAATATATATAATATAATATAATATAATATGCGTGATTGGACTGGTGCTGTGTCATGAGAAAGAAGCTTCGTGACATGGATTTTATTTGAAGGTTGACTCCATTTTTTATTTGAAAACAAGAACATAACATGAATCATGGAAATCACGAGAGTTCGAAACAAGGCTTTAATGAAACCATCAGCTGGGCTCTAGAGAAACCCTTTAATATATTCGTCCAGTGCTTCCAGGCAGAGCAGGACCTCCAAAGAGACTCCTATTCTCACAACCTTCAGTAATGGACCTTCGTTCATCAGTGAAGTGCACAGCCATGAACACCTCCCCCAAACAGTCCCATGCTACAACAGTCCCAGTATCCGAGACAATCTTGGAATCTCAGGAAATACCAGCAATGAAGCTGCTGCTGCTGATGATGATGATGATGACCAGGTTGGAGTCTCCACCGTCAATCTCAAAGGAGAGAAGACAAACATTTAGTTGCAGAACTGATTGCAGATCCACGACAGCAAATGTGTTTGTACTACACTGGTGTCTTCAACATCATTACTGTTTAAACTTTACCTGTATTTAGCATTTGCTCTGATTTACTTGTTTCACCATCAGTATTACATTCAATCCACTGTTTAACAAGTTTTATTATTCAAACTCTAGCAATAAAAAACCCTAGCATTTACATATGCACTGTTTTAACTGTACTACAGTGAAGAAGGTTAACATTTCTTTGTAATTCTGATATTGCTGTCGAATATATATTCCCCACAAGTACAACTATAAGTTATATTTTACTTTAATATATGAGTATACTGTAATAAAAACTAAAGCAAACCATAGTTTATTGCTTCACTAGAACCAAGTTAATCTATAGTTAATTTAAGATTACTTAGAAATACAACAATATACTGTATAAATCTGAAATTTCTAAATTAAACAAATACAGTAATTACATTATATGATTACAGCATTTTTAACATGTTGCTTTAATTGTTAAAAACGAAAGTTATTTATCTTTTTATTAAAGTCCCGTCCGTTCGTTAGGTTAGGAGGTTCTTGGTCATTATTTACACAGAATTTATCATGAATACTGACCAGAGACAGACGCGCGGGTTTCCTGCTGGAGCTGCCCGTGCAACAGGTCAGGGAGGTGGGGTTGGATCAGTCGAAGCTCCCGCTGAACGCGACTGGGGTTCAAACTGAAGCTCCTGTGGAAATGTAGGTGAACCACGCCGAGCAGGGTTCCTCTTTGTAGGATTCTAAGCTCCTAGCCACAGCCCTGAACACGCTTTTGATGTTGTGGAGCAATTTAAAGCTTGGTGATGCAGATAGAAACTTAACAATCCCGTCCGCCATTTTCCAAACCAATGCTGCGCCTCTGTAGCTTCTCCCACAAATCCGCGCATTCCAGTCAACACCTGAATGTCTTGCGTGCATTCAGCGGCTCTGCCGATCAAACACAAAGTAAACACGCTTGCATTCACTCGCGAGTTGCGCTTTATTTCCGCGCGAACCGCGTTCGATGTGAACGTACCTTTAAGCCCTAGAGTCCCAGGTACCGGGGACTTGCCCCCTTGTGCAATACATTTCCGCTCATAGTTCACTAACCCTGAGAATGACCCCACACATATCACATACCGTTGTGCTCAGCGAAAACTCCTCTAAAAATCTAATTCAATTTCTTATCCGTTCACCACAGCTCTAACGCCATGCAAATAAACAACAACATGTCCGGAGTATAATTCATGACCAAGTTTTTGTTTTGTGCTCTCTTAAAGCTACAGTATTCCCTGGCCCCTGCGGGGTTTCCCCTTAAAGCAGGGTTGCCAGGTCCCAGAAATATTTCCAGCCCAATGACAACTCAAAATCCGCCCAAATGGAATGAAAACTAGCCCAATTTTTCAGTGTCCAATCAGATTAGACAACGGCTGGATTCCCACAAAGGGCCTTAAAAAATTTATATAAGTTTAAGTTTAAAGTATTGGCCTTTTGTCTAACCCAAATTCTTAATATCACACATTGTGCTTTTTTAATACACAATCTCATACAATAAAGGTCAAATAAGAACATGTGCTCTCTGAATTTTTTTTTGACTCTAGTCAGAAGTGCCTACTTGTACTTGTTCATCCACAGACAACCGAACCGACGCTTCTGACTACAACGCTCTCAAGGAGTGACGTGATGATGATGATGCTTGATTGGTTATGTCAGAAGCACATGTGGCGCGCGCGCCTATTTGCGTCTCGCAAGAAGCAGCGTTTGTTGCCAAGTATTCATTCCCGGGGATCAACACCTACTAATAAAAGGTTCCCTTTTATCTTTGTCCACAATTATTATTTATTATTATTATTTATTTTTTTGTGGCCGCGGTACATTATAAATGTAGCTCAAAAAAACGCAACCCGCAACTCCGTATTTTTTCCCGCAACTCCTTTTCTAAAATAGCCCAATTGTACGGGAAAACCGCTACCCTGGCAACTATGCCTTAAAGCGACAGAACCCTACAGCCATTTTAAGGGTTTTTTGCAAAATAATTAACTTCCTTTGGATTTTGGAAAATCGCTGCAATTGACTTTTTTGTTTGTCTTGATCTGTAACATAAGTGTGGCAATTTTCAAGCATGTCCTTTAAACACAGTCTGAAATAGCAGTAAAAAACAGAAGAAAATGCTATATTGCATGCTGCCATTAGGTGGCGCTATAACTGACACTGTATTTCGCTCTATGAAATCCTTCAGACGTGGACTCTTAACACGCTTGACAAATTTTAACCTGATCAGAAATTGCATTGCTGAGTTATTAACCACTTCCTGTTCATATAAAAAGTTAGACTTTCGAGGACTGCCATTCGCGCATCGTAAAATGAAGTCAAAAAATCTTCGCAATTTAACATCCCATATGCCTTGCGAAAATACTGAACAACTTTGGAGATGAACAGATGAATTCTCTAGGAGGAGTTTGTTAAAGTATGAGACATGAAAAAGTGCCATTTTAAGGGTTTTTTGCAAAATATTTAACTTCCTGTTGATTTTGGAAAATCGATGCAATTGACTTTTTTGTTTGTCTTGATCTGCAACATAAGTGTGGCAACTTTCAAGGATGTCCTTTAAACACAGTCTGAAATAGCAGTAAAAACAGCAGAAATTGCTATATTGCATGCTGCCATTAGGTAGCGCTATAACTGACACTGTATTTCACTCTATGAAATCTTTCAGACATGGACTCTTAACACGCCTGACGAATTTTAACCTGATCAGACATTGCATTGCTGAGTTATTAACCCCTTCCTGTTCAAAGAAAATGTTCGACTTTCGAGGACTGCCATTCGCGCATCGTAAAATGAAGTCAAAAAAGCTTCGCAATTTAACATCCCATATGCCTTGAGAGAATACTGAACAACTTTGAAGATGAACAGATGAATTCTCTAGGAGGAGTTCATTAAAGTACAAAGCCTGAAACTGTGCTCAATTTCATACAATAGTAAAAAATAACCGACTTCCTGTCGGTTTTGGAAACTGAATCTTATTGACTTTTTTGTTGGTCCTGATCCCTTACATAAGTGTACTGATTTTCAAATATGTACTCGCAATACAGCCTGAAATACAACTATAAAACAACAGAAAAGGGTCTATTACATGTTGCCACTAGGTGGCGCTATAACTGACACTGTATATTGCTATTTGCATTTGTTAAGATATTCACTCTTAACCTACATGGCGAATTTGAACTGGATCGGACATTGCTTGGCCGAGTTATAACAACTTCCTGTTTACGACAAAATTTCGACTTTGGATGACCGCTGTGCGCACATAGTTTATCAAAGTCAAAAAAGCTTCGCAATTTAACATCCCATATGCCTTAAGATAGTGTTGAACGAGTTTTGAGACGCACAGATGAAATCTCTAGGAGGAGTTCGTTAAAGTACGACGTGAGCAAAAATGGCTATTTTTAGAGGTTTTGGGAAATAGCTGACTTCCTGTCGATTTTGGAAATGAGATCCCATTTACTTATATTTAAGTTTTAGTACCCTACACATGCGTGGCGAATTTCATTCGCCTACGACAAACTCATAGCGCATCATAAGCTACAACGCGTTAGGTGGCGCTCTAGAGTCATTTTACCACACATGCTTTTCAAAACACAATTAGACGTAAATTTTCACCGGTTCTGATGTGTGTGCAAAATTTGGTGACTTTTTACGCATGTTTAGGCCCTCAAAAGTGCCCGCAAAAACACGTTAGAAGAAAAAAAATAATAATAATTAAAGCTGCAAGCAGCGATCAAGGGCTCGAGCACCTACGTCGCCATCGCCTCCCGGTGGCCAATTCGTTACAATGCACTCTACGACCGATCCTTAGTTAGAAGACGTATTCAAGCGAGATCTGTTCCAATTACCAAACGATACAGGCAACTAAAAAACAAAAAAAATCTCATCTCAAAGCATCATGACTCCCAGGCGGCGCTAATGAGTCTAAAAATTTACAAGTTTTTATTTTTTGTGACTGTTTTGGCCAATATTCTGGTAACCTGTCAAAATTGGTAAAAATGCAGTTTTAAATGCTGTTCCACCTGTGATCACTTGGTGGCGCTATAACCGATGATTAATGTTGAAGGTATGTTCAGACAGGGACTTTTAGTATAGTTGGTAAATTTGGGATCGATCAGTCATTGTATGGCTGAGTTATAATAACTTCCTGTTCATAGCAAAACGTCAAATTTCGATGACTGGTGTACGTACATCGTTTATCAAAGTAATAAAAGCTTCGCAAATTAACATCCCATATACCTTAAGAGACGATTTCTGGAGTTTGAAGGTGAGCAGATAAAATCTCTAGGAGGAGTTCGTTGAAGTAGGAGACAAGAAAAAGTGCCATTTTAAAGGTTTTTTGCTAAATAATTAACTTCCTGTTGATTTTGGAAACTCGCTCAAATTGACTTTTTTGTTTGTCTTGATCTGCAACATAAGTGTGGCAATTTTCAAGGATGTCCTTTAAACACAGTCTGAAATAGCAGTAAAAAACAGCAGAAATTGCTATATTGCATGCTGCCATTAGGTAGCGCTATAACTGACACTGTATTTCGCTTTATGAAATCCTTCAAACCGGGACTCTTAACACGCATGACGAATTTTAACCTGATCAGACATTGCATTGCCGAGTTATTAACCACTTCCTGCTCAAAGAAAAAGTTCGACTTTCGAGGACTGCCATTCGCGCATCGTAAAATGAAGTCAAAAAAGCTTCGCAATTTAACATCCCATATGCCTTGAGAGAATACCGAACAACTTTGAAGATGAACAGATGAATTCTCTAGGAGGAGTTCGTTAAAGTACAAAGCCTGAAACTATGCTCAATTTCATACAAAAGTAAAAAATAACCGACTTCCTGTCGGTTTTGGAAACTGAATCCTATTGACTTTTTTGTTGGTCGTGATCCCCTACATAAGAGTAGTGATTTTCAAACATGTACTCGCAATACAGCCTGAAATACAAGTATAAAACAACAGAAAAGGGTCTATTACATGCTGCCACTAGGTGGCGCTATAACTGACACTGTATATCGCTATTTGCATTTGTTAAGATATTCACTCTTAACCTACATGGCAAATTTGAACTGGATCGGACATTGCTTGGCCGAGTTATAACAACTTCCTGTTTACGACAAAATTTCGACTTTGGATGACCGCTGTGCGCACATAGTTTATCGAAGTCAAAAAAGCTTCGCAATTTAACATCCCATATGCCTTAAGATAGTGCTGAATGAGTTTTGAGACGTACAGATGAAATCTCTAGGAGGAGTTCGTTAAAGTACGACGTGAGCAAAAATGGCCATTTTTAGAGGTTTTTGGGAAATAGCTGACTTCCTGTCGATTTTGGAAATGAGATCCCATTTACTTATATTTAAGTTTTAGTACCCTACACATGCGTGGCGAATTTCATTCACCTACGACAAACTCATAGCGCATCATAAGCTACAACGCGTTAGGTGGCGCTGTAGAGTCATTTTACGACACCCGCTTTTCGAAACACAATTAGACGTAAATTTTCGCAGGTTCTGATGTGTGTGCAAAATTCGGTGACTTTTCACGCATGTTTAGGCCCTCAAAAGTGCCCGCAAAAACACGTTAGAAGAAAAAAAATAATAATTAAAGCTGCAAGCAGCGATCAAGGGCTCGAGCACCTACGTCGCCATCGCCTCCCGGTGGCCAATTCGTTACAATGCGCTCTACGACCGACCTTAGTTAGAAGACGTATTCAAGCGAGATCTGTTCCAATTACCAAACGATACAGGCAACTAAAAAACAAAAAAAATCTCATCTCAAAGCGTCATGACTCCCAGCCGGCGCTAATGAGTCTAAAAATTTACAAGTTCAAATATTTTTTGTGACTGTTTTGGCCAATATTCTGGTAACCTGTCAAAATTGGTAAAAATGCAGTTTTAAATGCTGTTCCACCTGTGATCACTTGGTGGCGCTATAACCGATGATTAATGTTGTAGATATGTTCAGACAGGGACTTTTAGTATAGTTGGTAAATTTGGGATCGATCAGTCATTGTATGGCTGAGTGATAATAACTTCCTGTTCATAGCGAAACGTCAAATTTCGATGACTGGTGTACGTACATCGTTTATCAAAGTAATAAAAGCTCTGCAATTTAACATCCCATATACCTCAAGAGACGATTTCTGGAGTTTGAAGGTGAGCAGATAAAATCTCTAGTAGGAGTTCGTTGAAGTAGGAGACAAGAAAAAGTGCCATTTTAAAGGTTTTTTGCTAAATAATTAACTTCCTGTTGATTTTGGAAACTCGCTCCAATTGACTTTTTTGTTTGTCTGGATCTGCAACATAAGTGTGGCAATTTTCAAGGATGTCCTTTAAACACAGTCTGAAATAGCAGTAAAAAACAGCAGAAATTGCTATATTGCATGCTGCCATTAGGTAGCGCTATAACTGACACTGTATTTCGCTTTATGAAATCCTTCAGACCTGGACTCTTAATACGCATGACGAATTTTAACCCGATCAGACATTGCATTGCTGAGTTATTAACCACTTCCTGTTCATAGAAAAAGTTCGACTTTCGAGGACTGCCATTCACGCATCGTAAAATTAAGTCAAAAAAGCTTCGCAATTTAACATCCCATATGCCTTGAGAAAATACTGAACAACTTTGGAGATGAACGGATGAATTCTCTAGGAGGAGTTCGTTAAAGTACAAAGCCTGAAACTATGCTCAATTTCATACAAAAGTAAAAAATAACCGACTTCCTGTCAGTTTTGGAAACTGAATCCTATTGACTTTTTTGTTGGTCCTGATCCCCTACATAAGTGTAGTGATTTTCAAACATGTACTCGCAATACAGCCTGAAATACAAGTATAAAACAACAGAAAAGGGTCTATTACATGTTGCCACTAGGTGGCGCTATAACTGACACTGTATATCGCTATTTGCATTTGTTAAGATATTCACTCTTAACCTACATGGCGACTTTGAACTGGATCGGACATTGCTTGGCCGAGTTATAACAACTTCCTGTTTACGCCAAAATTTCGACTTTGGCTGACCGCTGTGCGCACATAGTTTATCGAAGTCAAAAAAGCTTCGCAATTTAACATCCCATATGCCTTAAGATAGTGCTGAACGAGTTTTGAGACGAACAGATGAAATCTCTAGGAGGAGTTCGTTAAAGTACGACGTGAGCAAAAATGGCCATTTTTAGAGGTTTTTGGGAAATAGCTGACTTCCTGTCGATTTTGGAAATGAGATCCCATTTACTTATATTTAAGTTTTAGTACCCTACACATGCGTGGCGAATTTCATTCACCTACGACAAACTCATAGCGCATCATAAGCTACAACGCGTTAGGTGGCGCTGTAGAGTCATTTTACCACACCCGCTTTTCGAACCACAAATAGACGTAAATTTACGCAGGTTCTGATGTGTGTGCAAAATTTGGTGACTTTTTACGCATGTTTAGGCCCTCAAAAGTGCCCGCAAAAACACGTTAGAAGAAAAAAAAAAAATAATAATAATAAGAATAATAATAATAATAATAATAATAATAATAATCCTAACAGAAACAATAGGGTTCTTGCACCTACGGTGCTCGAGCCCTAATAATTAAAGCTGCAAGCAGCGATCAAGGGCTCGAGCACCTACGTCGCCATCGCCTCTCGGTGGCCAAGTTGTTACAATGCGCTCTACGACTGATCCTTAGTTAGAAGACATATTGAAGTGAGATCTTTTCAAATTACCTAATCATACAGGCAACTTAAATAAAAAAAAAATCACATCTCAAAGCATCATGACCCCCAGGGGGCGCTAACAAGTCTAAATATTTACGAGTTGAAATTTTTTTTGGGACTGTTTTGGCCAATATTCTGGTAACCTAGGTAAAAATGCAGTTTTAAATGCTGTTCCACCTGTGATCACTTGGTGGCGCTATAACCGATGATTAATGTTTTAAATGTGTTCAGACAGGGACTTTTAGTATAGTTGGTACATTTAAGATCGATCAGAGTTTGTATGGCTGAGTTATAATAACTTCCTGTTTATGGCGAAACGTCAAATTTCGTTGACTGGTGTACATACATCGTTTATCAAAGTAATAAAGGCTTCGCAATTTAACATCCAACATACCTTAAGAGAAGATTTCTGGAGTTTGAAGGTGAGCAGATAAAATCTCTAGGAGGAGTTCGTTGAAGTATGAGACATGGAAAAGTGCCAATTTAAGGGTTTTTTTGCTAAATAATTAACTTCCTGTTGATTTTGGAAACTCGCTCCAATTGACTTTTTTGTTTGTCTTGATCTGCAACATAAGTGTGGCAATTTTCAAGCATGTCCTTTAAACACAGTCTGAAATAGCAGTAAAAAAACAACAGAAAATGCTATATTGCATGCTGCCATTAGGTGGCGCTATAACTGACACTGTATTTCGCTCTATGAACTCCTTCAGACATGGACTCTTAACACGCATGGCGAATTTTAACCCGATCAGACATTGCATTGCTGAGTTATTAACCACTTCCTGTTCAAAGAAAAAGTTCGACTTTCGAGGACTGCCATTCGCGCATCGTAAAATGAAGTCAAAAAAGCTTCGCAATTTAACATCCCATATGCCTTGAGAGAATACTGAACAACTTTGAGGATGAACAGATGAATTCTCTAGGAGGAGTTCGTTAAAGTACAAAGCCTGAAACTGTGCTCAATTTCATACAATAGTAAAAAATAACCGACTTCCTGTCGGTTTTGGAAACTGAATCCTATTGACTTTTTGTTGGTCCTGATCCCTTACATAAGTGTACTGATTTTCAAACATGTACTCGCAATACAGCCTGAAATACAAGTATAAAACAACAGAAAATGGTCTATTACATGTTGCCACTAGTTGGCGCTATAACTGACACTGTATATCGCTATTTGCATTTGTTAAGATATGGACTCTTAACATACACAGCGAATTTGAACTGGATCGGACATTTCTTGGCCGAGTTATAACAACTTCCTGTTTACGACAAAATTTCGACTTTGGATGACCGCTGTGCGCACATAGTTTATCTAAGCCAAAAAAGCTTCGCAATTTAACATCCCATATGCCTTAAGATAGTGCTGAACGAGTTTTGAGACGACCAGATGAAATCTCTAGGAGGAGTTCGTTAAAGTACGACGTGAGCAAAAATGGCCATTTTTAGAGGTTTTTGGGAAATAGCTGACTTCCTGTCGATTTTGGAAATGAGATCCCATTTACTTATATTTAAGTTTTAGTACCCCACACATGCGTGGCGAATTTCATTCACCTACGACAAACTCATAGCGCATCATAAGCTACAACGCGTTAGGTGGCGCTGTAGAGTCATTTTAACACACCCGCTTTTCGAAACACAATTAGACGTAAATTTTCGCAGGTTCTGGTGTGTGTGCAAAATTTGGTGACTTTTTACGCATGTTTAGGCCCTCAAAAGTGCCCGCAAAAACACGTTACAAAAATAAGAATAATTAAAGCTGCAAGCAGCGATCAAGGGCTCGAGCACCTACGTCGCCATCGCCTCTCGGTGGCCAAGTAGTTACAATGCGCTCTACGACCGATCCTTAGTTAGAAGACGTATTCAAGCGAGATCTGTTCAACTAACCTAATGATACAGGCAACTCAAGTAAAATAAAATCCCATCTCAAAGCATCATGACCCCCAGGTGGCGCTAACGAATCTAAATATTTATGAGTTGAAATATTTTTTGGGACTGTTTTGGCCAATATTCTGGTAACCGGTCAAAATTGGTAAAAATGCAGTTTTAAATGCTGTTCCACCTGTGATCACTTGGTGGCGTTATAACCGATGAATAATGTTGTAGATGTATTCAGACAGGGACTTTTAGTATAGTTGGTACATTTGGGATCCATCAGACATTGTATGGCTGAGTTATAATAACTTCCTGTTTATGGCGAAACGTCAAATTTCAATGGCTGGTGTACGTACAACGTTTATCAAAGTTATAAAAGCTTCGCAATTTAACATCCCACATACCTTAAGTGAAGATTTCTGGAGTTGGAAGGTGAGCAGATAAAATCTCTAGGAGGAGTTCGTTGAAGTAGGAGACATGGAAAAGTGCCATTTTAAGGGTTTTTGCAAAATATTTAACTTCCTGTTGATTTTGGAAAATCAATGCAATTGACTTTTTTGTTTGTCTTGATCTGCAACATAAGTGTGGCAATTTTCAAGGATGTCCTTTAAACACAGTCTGAAATAGCAGTAAAAAACAGCAGAAATTGCTATATTGCATGCTGCCATTAGGTAGCGCTATAACTGACACTGTATTGCGCCCTATGAAATCCTTCAGACATGGACTCTTAACACGCATGACGAATTTTAACCTGATCGGACATTGCATTGCTGAGTTATTAACCACTTCCTGTTCATAGAAAAAGTTCGACTTTCGAGGACTGCCATTCGCGCATCGTAAAATGAAGTCAAAAAAGCTTCGCAATTTAACATCCCATATGCCTTGAGAGAATGCTGAACAACTTTGGAGATGAACAGATGAATTCTCTAGGAGGAGTTCGTTAAAGTACAAACCCTGAAACAATGCTCAATTACATAAAATAATAAAAAATAACCGACTTCCTGTCGGTTTTGGAAACTGATTCCTATTGACTTTTTTGTTGGACCTGATGCCCTACATACGTGTACTGATTTTCAAACATGTACTCGCAATACAGCCTGAAATACAAGTATAAAACAACAGAAAAGGGTCTATTACATGTTGGCACTAGGTGGCGCTATAACTATCACTGTATATCGCTATTTGGATTTGTTAAGATATGGACTCTTAACATACATAGCGAATTTGAACTGGATCGGACATTGCTTGGCCGAGTTATAACAACTTCCTGTTTACGACAAAATTTAGACTTTGGATGACCGCTGTGCGCACATAGTTTATCGAAGTCAAAAAAGCTTCGCAATTTAACATCCCATATGCCTTAAGATAGTGCTGAACGAGTTTTGCGACGAACAGATGAAATCTCTAGGAGGAGTTCGTTAAAGTACGACGTGAGCAAAAATGGCCATTTTTAGAGGTTTTCGCGAAATAGCTGACTTCCTGTCGATTTTGGAAATAAGATCCCATTTACTTATATTTAAGTTTAGGTACCCTACACATGCGTGGTGAATTTCATTTGCCTACGACAAACTCACAGCGCATCATAAGCTACAACGCGTTAGGTGGCGCTGTAGAGTCATTTTACCACACCCGCTTTTCGAAACACAATTAGACGTAAATTTTCGCAGGTTCTGATGTGTGTGCGAAATTCGGTGACTTTTCATGCATGTTTAGGCCCTCAAAAGTGCCCGCAAAAACACGTTACAAAAATAAGAATAATAATAATCCTAACAGAAACAATAGGGTTCTTGCACCTACGGTGCTCGAGCCCGTTGGGCCCGAGCTCCTTCGGTGCTCGAGCCCTAATAATAATAATAATAATCCTAACAGAAACAATAGGGTTCTTGCACCTCCGGTGCTCGAGCCCGTTGGGCCCGAGCTCCTTCGGTGCTCGAGCCCTAATTAAAGCTGCAAGCAGCGATCAAGGGCGCGAGCACCTACGTCGCCATCGCCTCGGGTGGCCAATTGGTTACAATGCGCTCTACGACCGATCCTTAGTTAGAATACGTATTCAAGCGAGAACTGTTCAAATTACCTAATGACACAGGCAACTCAAGTAAAAAAATCCCTTCTCAAAGCGTCATGACCCCCAGGTGGTGCTAACGAGTCTAAATATTTATGAGTTGAAATATTTTTTGGGACTGTTTTGGCCAATATTCTGGGAACCTGTCAAAATTGGTAAAAATGCTGTTCCACCTGTGATCACTTGGTGGCGCTATAACCGATGATTAATGTTGTAGATGTGTTAGACAGGGACTTTTAGTATACTTGGTACATTTGGGATCGATCAGACATTGTATGGCTGAGTTATAATAACTTCCTGTTTATGGCGAA
>SRMA01027059.1:0-88129 GCA_007224835.1 Danionella cerebrum | reverse complement strand
ATTACTAATAATAGCCAGTAACATTGTCACTACATCATTAATAATAGCCAGTAACATTGTCACTACATTACTAATAATAGCCAGTAACATTGTCACTACATTAGTAATAATACAGTGGTTCTCAAACTTTTTAGTCGAGCCCCCCTTTAAACCTTTAAAAGAATCTGGGCACCCCCAGATGTAAAATAATAATTATTTAATAATTAATTAATAACTATTTTAATGTAAAATAAATGTAACTACTCCTTAATGTTAAATAACTTATTATTTATAGCTTATTCAAGTGGCAATTCGGTTGCATGGTGTTAAGATATGATCCTTATGCGCTCTTACCTGGTTAGCAACACTACCCAATTGCAGAGCACGTTACTTACGTTTGTTATCTCGTATGTACATGTGTGAGATGTACCGTTGAGAGATGATTTGAGTTTGAGTTTATTAAAGAAGAGTTTCAGTCATTGAGAGCGTTTTGTTTTCCTCACGCAAGCAAGAGAGAGAGAGCTCACGGCAGCAGTTCCGCTCGTGAGTACGGATGCGGAAGCACCGCTGCGGCTACCGTAGCCAAGGCATTGTGGGAAATGTAATTTTTTTTCTCGTTTTCGTTACGACCGCGCTATGGCAGAGATGGGCGAAGACGTCAGCGCGCAGCGCTGGGTGTACAAATATGGCCGCGGCTTCGGCCTAGCTCCGGGGCTCTTTTACGTTTAATGTGTGAAACGGCAACAGTTTCGCTCGTGAGTACGGATGCGGAAGCACCGCTGCGGCTACCGTAGCCAAGGCATTGTGGGAAATGTAGTTTTTTTTCTCGTTTTCGTTACGACCGCGCTATGGCAGAGATGGGCGATGACGTCAGCGCGCAGCGCTGGGTAAACAAATATGGCCACGGCTTCGGCCTAGCTCCGGAGCTCTTACGCCTCTCATACGGCCGTGACCGGACTTCGCGGCGCTCTGCATTCGGTCTATAAGACGCACCAACTTTTCCCCCTCAGTTTTGGGGAAGAAAAAGTGCGTCTTATGAGCCGAAAAATACGGTAATATGGCACCCGGACCACCATTTGGTGATCACTGAATTAGACTGTAATGTAAGCATTAGCCTTTACATACTACACATTGCAGAAAACTAAAAGTAAAGGCTTTCTAACATTACAGTTGAAATTTTTTTTTTTATTTAAACACTGAATCACTCGCCTTGTTTTTCTGGGTGCTCTTTGTTAAGATGCTAGCTCAGACTAAAGATGCGATCATGCTTCCCCATCGAGCCTTCGCACCACTTTCGCCTGTGATGTGCGAAAACCTTAAACCCCTTCACTGGAGCTTGACGTGCACCTCCAAAAAAACAGGTCACTTTTTTTCCTTCGTTTTGGCGATTTTTCTAACGGGGAAGATCTGTTATACCGGAGTAATTAAGACAGACTGCCAAATGATTTGTTCTGATTTTTGTGATTTTCTGCGTTCATTTTAATTCATCCTTTTTTTAAATCACTTAAAATAATTTGATTTCAACGCTTTAATGTAAAGTGTACTTTTTGTTACTATGCTGAACATGTCACCCGACTGTCATGGGGTCACTCAACTCACTCACACTTTCATCTTGGTGGACAATATTATATAGATTATTTAAGAAGATACAATATTAAAAACATTTTTTTAGAAGAAAAAAGGCCCAAAGAAAACCAACAGAACAAGGTAAACATTTAACCTCTACTGAAAAATCTCCTGAATCGGAACCAGGAGCCTTGAGTTAACCAGGAAGTTACTGCGCTGCTTTTTCAGTTTCACTTCATAAATGTGTTCAGACCTTTTTGAAAAGCTACATAAAACAAATAAAGAATCTTTGTTTATAATATCACAGTTTTCTCTAATACCGCTGTGATGGCCTTGGTTTGGACACAGCTTGTGTCTGTGTGGGGGCAGGTTTGTTGACTCAGTGTTTTTTCTCCAGAGCACTCAAGAGAAGCAGTCGTGCCGTGAGAAAAGCATGCAAGACAGACTGCGTCTCGGACACTTCACCACTGTTAGGCATGGCGCGTCCTTTTCTGAACAGTGGACGGATGGATACGCCTTCCAGAACCTTGTCAAGTAAGTGCCTCACACAAACTGCCATGTTGTGGAGCTCAGGTTATGTTTTGATCACAATATAAACTAAACTGGATGTGAAATGCTTGTTTGTTCTGATATCATGTGTTAACTATGTATTTTAACAAGTTTTACTTGATAATCCATTTATTTTTGCACCAAAAGGCAGCAGGAGTGGATAAACCAACAGAGGGAAGAGATTGAGAGGCAACGGAAACTTCTAGCAAAACGCAAGCCCCCTAGTACCCCAGCATCCCAGAGTCCCAACCCCAATGAATCCAAGCAGAGGAAGAGCAAAGCTGTGAATGGAGCTGACAACGACCCCTTCCTCAAACCCAGCCTCCCCACACTGTGAGACTTCTCTCATCACTTCTATGATTAAAAAGTCTCTTAATATATTTATTTGTTGGTAGTTCAAGAAAATCCACCAAGTTTTTAACTTAAACAAATCAGAAATAAATGTTTTATTTTCTTTACTAATCAATATGTTTATATTATATTATATATGTTGTTGCCCAGGCACCAGCAAAATACTATACTCTATGTGCATCAGCTTATTTTAAGACCTTTGCTCTCCTTATGGAGGGTGTCAATGATGGTCTGCTGCACAAATGTCAAGTCCCTTGATTCTAAAGCCCACTAAAGCAAGGCTGAGGGAACCCTTGCAGGTGTTTGAACACATAGTTGTTTTTTTCATTGAGTTTGATTAGTAATAATTGTTTTCTTTGTAATCTACCATTTGAAATTATTTAAAGTGTCTATATTTGTGACTGATAATGTTTGTGATTGGTCAGGCTGACTGTGGCAGAGTATCATGAGCAGGAGGAAATCTTCAAACTGAGACTCGGCCATCTCAAAAAGGTAGAGAAATAAGTGCGAGTATGTGCAGAAATATTATATTTAAAGGTAATACAGATGTTACATTGCTGTATGCACTCATGTGTTCAGGAGGAGGCTGAGATCCAGGCGGAGCTGGAGCGGTTGGAACGTGTCAGGAATCTGCACATACGAGAACTTAAGAGAATCAATAATGAGGACAGCTCTCAGTAAGTCCCGCCCACTTACCTTTGTGAAATAATTTTAGCAGAAGTGGAGTAATATGGGGGAGGGGCAACAAAAAAGTAGCATGGATGTTTTTAATTTTTTTTAATGCATTGGTTTCCCTTTGCTTCACATTTGAATCATCTATTATGTCACTATGAGGTCATGACTGCATTTTTTTTGTTCCCTGTAGATTTAAAGACCACCCTACTCTCAATGAACGGTATCTTCTGTTGCACTTGCTGGGAAGAGGGGGTTTCAGTGAAGTTTATAAGGTATATCCTTTTTTGCTATAGTTAATACAAGACTAACTCTGTTTGAGGAAATTAATCTATCTTTCAATAACAATCGAATTTAGATCCACGGAGCCATGATTCAATCTCAAGCAGTCTGATATTTTCAGTTTCAATAAATATTTTTATTCTAAAACCACCATTCCTTAGTTCCATCATCGTTAGCTTTGCCACTGAACAGTTCTCTGCGGAGGGCTTTCAGGGTAACGCTCTTTTAATAGTGTTTGCATTTGCATTTTTGTCCCATTTCAGTCCATTTCAACACAGAAGAACAAATAAATACTTGTATATAACAAAACAACTTAAAATGTAACACCGATAACAGCTTCTTGAAAAGTGAAATAATGACAACATTGCGACTTGTTGTGGTGCTCCAAGTCTTCACAATATGTAGTCTACACTAAATTAATATCAAAGTTTGATTTTTCAAGTTAATTCTCTTATTTTTTAAAAGCGTCTTCTGTTAAATCATCTTTTCTCTCATGCTTTGAAACTTGCCTTTAAGCGTTTTGACTTTAGTGCAGTGAAAACTGATGTGTGTGTATTAAAACACCTACATCCCCATAGTTATGTCACCAATGATGAAAGAACTTTCTAACATTTATTACAACTGGCTTATAAAAAGCTTTTTGGAGGGATGGGTGATTCTGCCTCTCTTTTTCAATGATTTCAATTGACATTTTTGGACTCAAAAGAGTATATAAAATTACATAAAAATTGGAGATGTACCAAAATAGCTCATGTTTCCTCAAAAATTGTGAGATTAAATGCATATGTGTCCGTTATTGTGTTGAAAATATACCAAAATATTTATGCACTGCTGAAAACCTCTATGAAAAGGAAAACAAAGGCTTCATAATAAAAGTCTTTCAGGCAGGTAATTGATATTTATTAACCTTAGGTCTAGTTTAACTGGTTGCGTGTAACACATTATAAATCTAGTTATTTAAAAAAAAATGTTCTTATTGAATCATAAGAATTTAAAAGTATAAACACACACACACATATATATATATATAATTTTTTTTTTTTTATTTATTTTTTTTTTATTATTATTTTAAAATATAACAAAAATGACCTTCTGGACTTTTATTATGCAGAAAAAGAAATTTATATTGGCTGATATTCATCCTATTCATTCATGGTTGCATCTAAATTTTACTCTATGTTAATTTGTGAAGGCATTTGACCTGTTCGAGCAGCGATACGCAGCAGTAAAGATCCACCAGCTCAACAAAAACTGGAGAGAAGAGAAGAAGGAGAACTACCACAAGTATGTTGTACATTGCTTTTCTTGCCCTCAGAGGACTGCCAGGGATGTACTCACGTTTTTATGTCTGCTGCAGGCATGCCTGTAGAGAATACAGAATCCACAAGCAACTGGACCATCCTCGAATAGTCAAACTCTATGATTACTTCTCCCTGGACACTGACACGTGAGTCAGAGCTCTCTCCTGCTTTAACCCCAGAACTCTCTTTTTGGTTTGTGACGTATAAAGTCATTCTCACGCTGTTGGAAACTGTGGAAATGAGTTACATTTTCTCTGCTTCCAAGCATTTGTGCTTTTCTGGTTTGAAAACAAAAGTTTGATGTCAGGAAAATAGAGTTCAACCCTTTTATTTTGTGGGGTCTTTGGGGAAAGGGATTCAAAGGGATGCGTTTAGATCCAGAAACCCCACAGTATTTTCATTTGCACTCCAGGTTGAACGACAAAGGAATGTAAGAAATTTGGAGCGCCCCACAGATGTAGGGAGCCAATATCTCATACCCTTTAATGAGCGTGACAAGTACCATACAAAACTTTTATGTGATGCTTCTCAGGAAAAGCGGAACCGTATTCTATACCCCAAGACCTGCAGAAACTGTTAATCAAGAGTAGATTGAACAAGACCTTTAAGTGCTTCCTGGATGGAAGAATATACTTGCTCTCATGAAGCTGGGTTTTAGTACAAACTGCTCACTTCTGGTTGCAGGTTCTGCACTGTTCTGGAGTTTTGCGAGGGCAACGATTTGGATTTCTACCTAAAGCAGCACAAGCTGATGTCTGAGAAAGAAGCTCGATCCATTGTCATGCAGATCGTCAATGCTCTGCGATACCTCAACGAGATCAAGCCTCCCATCATCCACTACGACCTCAAACCAGGTGAATTAAACTCAAACAGATCAGCTCATAATGGCATAATAGCAGCATTTATATTCATCTCTGTAAAAAAAAAACGTTAGATTTAATCACATAAGATTGTGATTTTACCCTGATTGCTACACCGATGACGGAATGTTTGGGAAACTTTTTCTGTTTTCTTGAGCCTTGTGAAGATTACTGGCTGTTTCATGATTTGTTTTCAATCTCAAAATCAATTCATGACCTCTTCAAAAGTATTGAAGTAGTGCCTCATAAACTCCTAGCTGTTTATTCTGTTTGGTACGTTTTTTCTTGAACTTGGCCAGCGTGGTTTGGGGCTTAAATTAAATGTATGATATTCTTATTTTGCAACAGATCTGGATATTTCAGTTGTCCTCATAAGTTTACACATCCTGGAAATTTTCCGATGTCTTGGCCATTTTTCTGAAAATATGAATGATAAAGCAATTAGATTTATGGTTGGGGTTTGTTGAAGTTATTTATCATCAATCTACTTTGTTTACTCAAAAGTTTATACCCACCAGCTCTTAATATTTTCTATATCCTCCCTTTAACATCAATGACAGCCTGAAGTCTCTTGAGGTAGTTGTTGATGAGATTCTTTATCTTCTCTGTTGGTGAAGCAGCTCATTCGTCTCAGCAGTAGGTCTCCAGCTCGTGTAAATGATTTGGTTTTCTTCCACAAACTGCACTTTCAACCTGGAGTGGTTAAATCATTTGACCATAAATGGCTTCACCCAATCATTAAATATGCAAAGGTAAAAATTTGTCTTAATTTCTGAAAAAATGGCTAAGAATTCAAACATATTCCAGGTTATGTAAATTTATGAGCACAACTGTATTCTACTTTCTGCAGTTTGTATTTATTTATTTACAGAAGTAATGTTGGCCTTTAATAATTCCAGCTGGCTAAAATGAGCCACTTCTTTGTTAAATGAACGGAGTAAATAGGAGTATTAGACTAAAACTAAAAACACACAACTTTAAAGCTTTTAATCTTGTTTCAAAGGAAACATCCTGTTGGTGGACGGAACAGCGTGTGGCGAGATAAAGATCACAGACTTTGGCTTGTCGAAGATCATGGATGATGACAGCTATGGAGTGGATGGGATGGACCTAACGTCACAAGGAGCTGGGACCTACTGGTCAGTGAAGCACTCCCACATAGACACCGTTCTCCTGTATGTCATATTTATGCACTCTTAAAGCCCAGACACAGCACTCCAATGTCAAACAACTGGGTCATGCTAAACCCAACGCTTCTTATTGACTGTGACTGCTGGTATCTGGCCTCAAATAAAACTGAACCACTACAATAAGGTGCTTTCTGCAAACATGAGGAGTGTAATAGAAAATATTTATAATCCTATTGTCTATAAAGCTATTGATTTCTGAGACAGAACAGAAAGTTACATCACAAACAGGAAGTTAAGTTATCTTTTTAAGATTAGTTTCTGAACAACATTTTTCTGTCATGCTCTCGATGTCTCAAATCTGCTACTATCTGTCTTTTTCTCTCCTCAATGCAGCATATGTTTAGCTGATAACATCTCTGGTGTTTAAGCTACATAAAACCACATTTTCAGTTAAATCTTCTTGCTTTCAGAGTCTTCTTACTTGATGTTAATTTATATACATTAACATGGGACGTAGTTTGCCGTACCTGCAGATGGCTGTACTCTGTATTTTTAGTCCAAGAACTCAGAAGTGTGGTGCTTGTGTTTGCTCGGAAGTTTGCATAGGGTTTTTCCCATTATGTCATTACAACACTGGAATCTCTTGAATCAAATTGATCACCTCACAATTGATCAGCTTTGTTTAATAGCTCTTATTTCAAGTCTGAACAGCCAATCAGAGCGCTCTTGTAAGCCATTGACCGCAAGAAGCCTGTTCAGCATGTAAAATAAGACAAACTTCTGCTGATGAGGAGCTCAACCTGCAAAACACACCAAACCAATGCTCCTCACAAACCCTCTAACTACCAGTCAGCTGATCGTCGACTTGGGGTGTCCAGGATGTACTATAAGTAGGAAAGGGTATATCCTACTCTTCTGAAGACGGGTTCGAGCAGTCAATTTGCACCACTGCTTTCCCCCCATTTTCAATCACATGTGTTAGTAGTTTCTCTGATTTGTAGCCGCTCTGTTCATGACAGTGATTTAATATAATTTTGTCTTAAATATACTTATTTTAACAAACTGATGAACATTTCTTAAGAGTTTTGGAATTGAGCCGTGGATCAGGAACTCGTGTGCTTGACTGTTACAGGTATTTGCCACCAGAGTGTTTTGTTGTCGGGAAAGAGCCTCCAAAGATCTCCAATAAAGTGGATGTGTGGTCTGTAGGGGTCATCTTCTTCCAGTGCCTGTATGGACGAAAGGTAAAACTTTGGTTTAAATAATAGTCAACAACTGACTCACAAAATATACCATTACTTGCTTTTGCTTCAAGTGACTGTTTATTAGCTGAAAATGCTACAGTTGCAGTGAACTCTAGTCGCTACTGCAACACTTGAGAATCGTTCATTGCTGCCACACGCATACATTTTTTTTTCACTAAATTACGTTGTGAAATCAAAAAATAACAATGTCATGAAAGCAACATAATTATGTCGTAAAATCCACATGCTTTACGTTAATGAAAATATCTGTTTGAATGCCATGCCAAACTCCTAGAAGCAACCAATACATTTTAGGAAGCATACATTCATGTTAACATTAAAAAGATTTCATTAGTGACTCAACAGTGTTCACAGTAAGCAAAACGAGATGGATTTTTGGAACTTTCTTAATTATTTGTGGTCAAATGAACCATAAGTTGCATTTCTTTGTCAAGCGAACCAACGTTGTGTTTCAGGTCTCATCTGCCCAAGATTATTTTCAAAAATGGGCGAGTAGGTTGGGATGGGGGTGTTGCTTTGTGGCGCTTCATAACAGCCAATAAAACTAGCATTGAAGTGGGATAGTAGTCCTCCTGAATTGGAACTGCATCGCCAGAAAATGCAAACTGTGTTGATTTGCAAAGCCTAGGTCCACCATTGTCCAGTTCTCGTAGCTTTCTGAAGGAAAATGCTTGCTAAAAATTCATAGTTTTGAGTTATCAGTTGTGGATGGCCAAAAAACCACTCAAAGCCAGAGTTTAGCTCTGACTTAATCTCTGGGAGAGCCATGTATCACCTTGGCAACGTGAACAAACACTTGCAAACCATTCTGCACCCCAAACCACTGTGCTGTCTTGCAGCTTGAAAGGACATGTCACAAGTTAGTTGTCTTATAGGATAATAGTGGTCAGGCTCATGAATAATTAAAATAAAGATGAGTCATAGAAGCCGTATAGGACTAAAAATGTCACATCCTGAGAAATTTATTTTAAGTCAGAAATTGCAATTAAAACATTTTACCAAGTTTTACCCACACTTGAATGTAACAGACAAAAAAAGCGGTCCTAAATAATGTTCAACGCATGTAAACAGCTCCTTAAGGGTGTCCAGAGATTACTGTAAAAGTGGTTGTATTGGCAGTTTGATCAAATTCCGTACACCGGCGTAGAATACAAACAAATTCTCATAACTTATTATTGAACAGTAATTTTTAATGCTGATGAAAATTTCACATTTTCCAACAAGCCATTTGTACACTTCAACTTTCAAGGCTGTTAAAATTATTCATTCTAATATTTTCCAATTATAGTCGCTTTTCATGGTAAAGTGAAACGCCATTATAATTAATTCATAATTCTGGTTTTCCAGTAATCTCCATTAAAAAAAATGTTTCAATGAGAAATTTGCTATTTTTTACGAGATAAGTCATTTTTACGAGTTTTTCTCAAGCGTGTCACCATCAGGTTTAAGGGTGCGTCGATACTTATGGTTGGGTTTATCGGTCAAGTGAGCCGATAAGGGTTTTATGTAATCTTTGTGAAATGCTGCCAGAGTTACCGAATTCACGACTTGGATTCTGGACCATCACAAAATGAGGCTTGTGCTTGACTATGAATTGAATATCATGTTTTCTTTTAGCCGTTTGGTCACAATCAGTCCCAGCAAGACATCCTTCAAGAGAACACCATCCTGAAAGCCACCGAGGTGCAGTTTCCTGCCAAACCTGTGGCCAGCAACGAGGCAAAGGTCTGTTTGTGTTGAGTTCTTTTCACCACACAGGACTGAAAAACAACATCTGAGCTCTTTTGTTGTCCCCGGCAGGCGTTCATCCGTCGCTGTCTGGCTTACAGGAAGGAGGACCGCTTTGACGTCCACCAGCTAGGAAGTGACTCATACCTTCTCCCTCACATGCGGCGATCCAATTCGTCGGGGAACTTACAGGCCACGCCCGCAAGCCCCGCATCTTCGGGAATCATCTCTTACTGATCTCATCAGTTGATAGATCTCGAGTGAAAGTTCAGATGGCCTAATCCCTCCCTTCACCGCCTAGGGTGGGAAAGTGGGAGGGGATACAGGATATAGGACACGCCCTCACCGACCAGAGTGACTGCCTTTGATAAATTGTGGATGGGAATGGCCAAGGTCATTTTCTGTGTGGAACCAGAGGTCAGTCAGAGCTAGAAGCATTTGGAATGGATGGATGTTTGTTTTTACCCAAGGCGTTCTGTGGAGTAGATTTGGAGGGTTGCGCTAACGTTTAGCTTCTTGGTGAAATCCTCTCTCAACTATGCCTCTGTTCAGAGGTGTTTTTGTGTAAGTGTGAATTTAGAGGCAATTAATTGTAGTGTGATTGGGAAAAGAGGAATGAGTGAATAAATGTGTGTGTGTGTGAGAGAGAGAGTGAGAGTGGGTTACGCAATGCTGTGTCGCTTCTCCATCTTTAAGAGTAACAGAAATGAACAGTGTTTGCTCTTCAGGTGAATCTCAGCTAAAGTTCCAGATCATTTTCACATCAGAATATAAAGGAGTTCGATTTAAAGAGTGGTCGGTCTTAGGTGTAATAATTTCAGAGACATAAATAAAGCAGATCCATTGAAAAAAAAAAAAAAGTTAGATTTTTTTGCGTCTCTAAGAGAAAACACTATATTCATTTGATTACATCAATTACGTTGGAGGCATGTGGTGTATTTTTATTGGATAAGTGATTTCCTATAGATTTTGGGCTGGAAATGACCTGGAACTGCTTTGCCGATAGATTCACCATTCTCTTACATTAAGGATCAGCCGTTAAATCCTCCCTTGAGACTTCCGCTAACTTGATATCAATCCAACACTTCATCATCGGTCTCTTCTCTGTTAATAATGCAGGGTCTCCTCACTGCTGCATGACGTTGCTTTTAGTCTTACTCTGGTTCAGAATCATCCCAGATTGCTCGTGAGAAACATGACGGAAGGTGGGCCGGATCCTGCCATTGATTATAAAACCCCTTTACGCCCAGATCTAGTGCTGTCATGTTGCTTAGCAACCCTGGCTGATCCCGGGGGCGGAGTCAGGTCCACATCATCAGAGCCACATTACACCGTCTCTCAAAGAGGTTTTTCAGGGGAAGGAGCTCAGATTTTATTGTGTCTCTCAAAAATGAATAAATAAATAATTGTTCAAACCCAGAAGCAGTGAGCTCTGCAGATGGTGAACTGTCTCTAAAGTGCTGCTGCGAATGTAGAGAATGTAGCCAAAAGAGAAATAAACTTTTTGAAAATATTCCCTTGTTGAGTAATTCTTTCTTCGATATATTGTGCGAATGTTTGTTGTAGTTATTAACAAAATAAAAGTGCACCGAGTGTAATTTAGTAGAGTTCTAGTCCGCTGTACGATCAACTAATTATAACAAAAAGGTGCTAATTATAATGTCAAATGTAATTTTAAACTCAGTCATGGACTGAAACTGAAAAAACTGTAGATCTAAACTGGGTATACAATAACCAACATGGGATTGATGAACAGATTCTTGTTATGGCAAGATCGGGCACAGCAACAAGACAAAAGGTAGTTATGGTTATAAACGTAACAACAAGGTCTCTGTCAGACAAAATTTTTAAAACATGACATGCTGGTCAAACTCTTTTGAAGAAGTGCTAACAAACAGCATGTTAGATGCAGTGGTCAACCAAGGAAATGTACAGTAGAGGAAAGACCTCAAGCTAATTACCCTTTGGAAATGGAAGAAGTCCAGCAGTGCCATCATCAGAGGTTTGGCAGAAACCAGTGGTATACTTTCCCATTATACCCAATTGCTGTATGGGAAAAGCCTGGCCAGAAGGAACTGGGTTGTAGTAAAATGGAAGTAGGCGCTTTTTTTGAGTGAAGCTACATGTTTGTCAAGTAAATTGCAGATTGCATATTGATGCTGAACTGAATAGATTTCAATTCCTGGATTTCAGTTCTTCGAATTGCAATTGCTTGTGCTTCTTTCTTTGGATTGTAACATGTTTTGTTTTAATCTTTGAAATTTGTCTGAGCAATCAATTGCACATCTTTTCTTTATTTTTGTAGTTTACATGGGTCAAACAAAACATGGTTTTAAACCAGAGGTATGATTGATTTGCAAGGTACAGTAATAAAAAAAGGTAACTATGCCTGTTTCATTTGACAGACACAAGATTTGTGCCATCTAGTGGTGGAAGTAAAGGATAATCATTGGAAGAACAAGACCTGTGTACAATCAGTGCCATCTAGTACTGAAAAGAAGGATTAATATTCATAATATTTATGGCATATCATATGGACTTGTACTTTTCAAATTTCTGGAACAAAATAAAGCACAATGGCATTAACAAATGGTTGGAACAGTGTATAAAGTTTAGGAGCAGCTAACCTGTTTTTTTTTTTTTTTTACAATTTTCACATTGTTCCTATCTTGTTTTTGCTTTTTTGGGAGATTTGTGAATTTTTATTTGTTTCAACACTTGATTTTTGCTATGAAACAAAAACAGTTAATCCTCAATTTTTGCAGTCAAAAGGACAAGTTTTAATGTATTTTTGTTGTGCAATTAATGTGTATTGTAATGGGAAAAAGAATTAGCTGGGGTGTACCAAAAAAAAAAAAAAAACAGTTTTAAAGGTAATTCATTAGAGCAAATTGAAAAGTAGAAAAAGGCACCAGACTCCTAAGGGTTAAGGAAGTGCAGTACACTTCCACATTAGCTCACAAGAGGGCAGTGAAGAGATTGCTGCTAGATGAATAGAAAGTAATCGGGGTTCAATTATTCCGAATGAGATAACGATGGCGTAAAACTGGGTAGTTTATTAATTGTGAGTTTGAATTTGAGATCATTCACAATGTTCAAACTGCCCAAGCTCACATTCAGCCCCGGAGCACGTTAACAAGTGTTTCTGATGCGATTTTACAGTTAGTGTAGAACTGCTCACGAGGGGAAACAGGCTCAGCATCCAGGCTGAGAAAAAAGCACTTAAACAAGATCCGAGATGCATAGAAAGACAAAAACAGACATGATATTAGTCATAGCAATTGATGATTACACGAAATGTTAAACTAATATTGTTGATCACAGGATATACAGGAAGTAAAGGCATGGGACATAGTATTTCAAAGACGCACACAGCAATTAAAAATGTATTCAAATCTGGCCCTGAAACAATCATTTCTTAGCTACAGAAACATAGGGACAAAAGTTTTAATTTCATGCCTTTTAGATTCTGTCAAATGAGCAAACAAATGAGACCATTCTGTGCCATGCCGTTTCATTTTCTTGAGCTAAAGCACATTTGACCTGCTTAAAAAAAACGTGGGAACCTTGTGAACATATGACGCTCTACTAACTTCCTGTAGCTTATCGATGCCTGAGGCTGAGGCTTCGTTACACAGAACATGAGCGAGTCAGTAACAACAAATAAACTTGCTTAAACTTTAATGTTCGATATCTGTACCCACACTTTTTCAGATGCAGATCGTCATGTTCTGTGTGTTTGTGTACTCGGGAATCATTTTGTATGGAATAAATATAACAGAGATTCCCTACAGTTACGAAGACTCCGCCTGTGAAGCTAACGTCTGCTGTTGGACACTCTCTGTGCTCGCTGGCATCTCCAAGGGCATGTCTTTGACTACAGGGGTAGGTGTGGCATCCAAGATGAGTGCTGGTGTCTGCTCGGTAGCTAACGAGACAGGCGGAACCAGATCAGACGGAGCCAGTGATGAGGGCAGTGGGATGCCTGGCATGCTAGGAAGAGTGGCAGAAAGAACGGAGGGCATGGGTAGAGGAGAAATACCAGGCAAGTTCAGCGGAGGAAGAGGGGGCATGCCTGCAGAAAGAGAAAGCAGCATTTAACACTAGAGAGAGAGACACTCTTTTCTCAAATCTGAAAGGAACAGAAGCTTGACTAATTATTTCATTGTGAACCAAATTGTTTGTTTTTTTTTGTGAACATTTTGTACGCCACATGTTCTACATCTAGGCTCCTTACATAGACAAAAACTGTGCCTTTGAAGGACCCTAATTAAACACATTTATATGTTCAAATTAAGGTCCCGACTTCAAGAATTCACATGTACAGGACCATCTTTAGTTCTCTAGTAAACATCTGAATAAATCTGAGGAGATCAGGGTAAAAGCTTTGTTGCTAGATGAATAAGCAATAAACCATTTTATTAATGAAACGATCAAAAATGAACACGGTTCCAAATAAATGTCCTGGACTGTAATATTGACAGACCATCAGCAGCATAGCTTTTTTATATCATTCACTGTAGCTTTATTATCACATGCAGATTGTAAATGTAAAAATACAAACTTTTTGATATCATTTTGTCTATTTACCTGCTGTGGTGGAAGGCAACCCACTGATCCCAGCTAACGATACAGCACTGAGATCCGGTAACGGCAGATTAAGATTTGGGAGATTTGCTAGGTTTGGCAGCGAAGGGAGGCCTGATGGAAGGGGCATCAAACCTAACGACACAACAGAAAAAAAATGTTTTTAGATTAAACTTACAATAAAAGTGGCATTAAAACCCAGGGTCATTGGATAACATTAGTCAAGATTTTCCAACACAGTTTGCTGTGTCTCTAAAACTTTGAATTATCTATGCGCATGAAATGTGTTATACAACTAAACTGCCTTTTCTTGGTTTAATTCATGCTTTGAAGAAAGTAGGTGGTGGTTGTTTACCTGGTAAAGTTGCGGAGGGGTTAACAAATGGAAGTGTACCCATTCCTGCAGTAACCTGTGTGGGCAGCAGTGGGACTGTGGGAACACCTGCAAAAAAAAAAAAACATGACAATTTAATTTAAAAAAAAAATAAAAAAACGTTTTTTAATAAAACGGTTTTGAGGTCCATTGTATGTTTTCTGCAAATCTTTTGGTCATGTTTTTTTGGCCTTGACTTTGCTTAGAAATTGTTGTGTATTTAAAAAAAACTAAGCAATGAAACAATTTACTGTGCTTTAAAAGCACTCAGGCATTTTAAGAGATTATAAGTAGTGGAAAAAAATACTTGTTTTTCCTGGTTTATTGCCATAAATAAACTCTTAAAAATGGGATGCTCTGGGAAACTTGTTTCAACGACAGGTAAAGGAATTACATTCATGCACCTATTCATTGGTGCGACACATTCAGCAAGAATCAACAATGTTTTTTTTATCAAAACAAAGAAAAACAATTAATTAAGATGTATTCAAACGGTGACATGTGGTAGATGTCATTTGAAACAGAATTGCACTCAGACGTTCAGAATAGAATTGAGCGAGCAGGAATTACCTGTTTGGAGCTCGCTGGGCATTGAGGGTGCAGCAGAGCTGACAGACAGGCTGGATAGACTCTCCTCTAGGCTTAAGGGTTGCGTCGCAGGGGGTGGTGTTACTGCAGACAGCTGAACCTAAAAAGTTTTTAAAGTCAGAACTTTCCAAATATACTAACACAGGACTCACTGCTTTATACACCAACAAAACCAGTGCAAAAGTTTAAAAATATTTGTAAAACTGTGTTATGATATTTTACCAAAAGAATATCGCTCTTGTTTATCTTGAGGTTGCTTGACTTTATAATTTATGCATTTCTCTCACTTGTAATATATTTCAAGACCACTACACTTAAATAAAGGAAATTTAAAGTGTAATAAGCAAAAAGGTGGGAATAGGGGACCACTTCCATGATGCCAGTCAACACACTTGTCATTCAAAATAAAAGTTATGGCAAACATGTTGGGAAGGAAAGAGTTACTATTTAACCTCAACTTTATATCGGAAATACACACTCACCTCTGTAAAGCCATCTTTAAGTGGGCTGGCCGGCTCACTGGGCATTTGTCCAGGGAAGCTAATTTTCTTGCCCTCTTCAAATGGTCGGGTGGGGATTCTGTGCAGGTATCCATATCCAATACCGCATCCAAGACTGAACAGAACACAATGATCCTGGTCAGGTATGAGCACATTTTTGGAAAAGAAATACCAAAAACAAGGGTTACCTACCTGCCCTCGCCCCCCCAGGCACTGTTAGGAGTTATGACCACTTCTCTGCAGTTATCAGTGTCTGTGTTGTAGACGTAGAGTTTCACACCTTTGCCCTCGTGGGTTTCGATCAATGAGAATAAGTCCTCTGACTAATAAAAGAGGGAGAAGATAAGCCAGGCACAGGTGAAAATTCACAAGTTTATCATACCACATGCATCTAGGTATTACTGGAAAACATTGTGTGTTTGCGAACAAACACACAGGCAATTTTTAGTTTCTTTTGGATATGACGAAAAAAAAAAAATCAAAACATTTAGTTTAGAAATTAATAACAGTAGAATTCTGACTATGAACACTGACTAACAAATCTTAAAGGAATTTTAAAGTAGAATCGGATTTTACAGTTGTATAACTCAGGGCTGCATTTTAAAAACCCTTTCTATGATTTTTTCCAATAATAAGGGTCTACAAACAGGAATTTCCTAGTTTCTACTTTAAAAACGGTACGTTTTAGAAAACATTTATGGCTTCTTAAAAGCCATCTTCAAAAACATTGTTCAGTCGGTGTGTTGACAAACACCAATGTGAACAGTTTGAGATTGAGGAGCCTGTGGATTGGGAACTCCATTAAAAGCAAATTAAAAAAAATATTTGTCATTTAAACCCTTTCTGTTCATTTTTGGTTTCTCCTTTAATATCTAAAATATTTATACATTTCTAGAAGTTCTAAAGTACCTCATTCATGACTGTGTCCGCTCCGATAATGTAGTCCGTGTGTGGTCTTAAACCTGCTAAAGCTGCAGGAGAATTTGGCTCCACTTCCTACAAAAAAACCCAAAAAAAACAGGATAATTATGTGTAGAACGAATCTTTTCACCTTCAAGCTCATTTGAACTGTCTATTCAACAAGAATGTATTCTTTTAAACCACTTTACACAATAAATAACAATCAAAATGCTTTCAAAAGACTAAATGTCCGATGAATGACACTCTAAACTTTCATTTACTCACCAAAACATGCCAGACATTCTCATTGGCTCCCTCAAAACTACAAAAGCGGATGCTGACCCCCAGAAGCCCCTGGCCACCCCACATGTTGCTCGGGGTCACTGTGGCTTCACGAAGCTCTAGGGTTTTGCTGCTGTAAACGAGCATCTTCACAGGTTTCTCCACGCTAGCCTTCAGAATGTCTTTCAATGTGTCGTTGTCCTTGTTCTATGAAGACAAAAAGCGATTAGAACTTGCCAGATCATTCAAACTATGTGAAACTGACAATTATCCATTTGCTGTTTTACAACGTATAAGAAATATTGTATTTTACACAGCTACTTTAAATCATACCTAGTACAAGGGAATTCAGATCGTCATTTGTTGAACTTGTGAAACAAATGATATATATTTATGTTAAATAAGTCAAAGGTATTGTAAAACTATACCATTAGTAAAAAGTCTGCTTAAAAATTTCTTGTTTTAGAGTCTGTCCTTTTACATAGTCTTGAGCTACTTCTGATCCATCTTTACCATCATTTGGAAGTTATCCACCTCATCCTGGTGAGGGGGATAAAAAATCCTCTTTTTTTTTAAGCTGATAAGAGGGGATGTACCCATTTAGATACAATAAGTGACAATAATCTTAAAGTGACACATCTTATCTAAGTGGGTACATCCCCTCTTATCAGCTAAAATCAGTGACTCCAAACAGTAAGTATTTAACCAATTTTGGGTTAAGGTCCTGCCATTTGGACATTTCTGCCAAGAGCTTTTGGGAAAGATTTGTGACATTAAGCCTAATATCTCTACATGACGTCTACATGCATGTTTCGCTGGGCGAACTTCCGCTTTGTGACTTCTTTGTTGTGTGTTCCTGTCCCACTTCCGGTCATAAATATTATATACTATCTTGCCATCTGACAATCTTGGTACTCCATTCAATAGAATCATACAGATGCCTATATTTCTGCACTTCTTTGATCAATCGTTGAATGATTTTTTTGTTCATGGCTGAGAAGATATCGATGAGGTTACTTATAGCCTGTGTTTATGCTTTTTGGGAAGGTTTTGTCAGGCTCTTGCATAGGGGTCTATGTCTACACAGATGTCTACAGAGAGGCTACGGTGTAGGATTGACAAACATAACATTCTGGCAATGGCTTGTTTTTACATTGTCCTGAAAATATAAGGTAATTAGCAAGGGTAAACCTTAGATGGCTATTGATCTATATCACGTGGTTGTTTGCACAGTATGGCATGACTCTGATTGGTTTATCATGGCTCTACTAACCACGGTTTGGCTTTTGTATTTTCACTGACTTCCAGTATTTAGATGTTTCATGTCTTGTGTGACAACAGTGAATGCAAAAGAAAAATGAAAATCCAGTTATAAAAACAAACATGGATAAATGGTCACCTACATAAAGTTTATTAGTTTTAAACCACTAATTTGAGTTCAATGTGATGATAGTGAAGGTTTATAGTACAAAAACAAACAAACACACAGTATATGAATGCCGAATCAAACCTACCAGTCTGGTATTATTGATGGACACAATGAAGTCAAAAAATGGTTCAAGTCCGGCTCTGTGTCCAGGTGAATTCTCCTGGACCTGAAGACAAAGGGAAATATTGCTGTTATGTATAAATACATTATTATTCCACTGAAATTACATTAATTTAATATGAGCATTCTTAATTTATGTACACAATCATCAACATGGTATGCTGGCACTTCATATACAGTGTATGCTTTTGAAAGTTTAGTCAAGCTGAACGCCCAAATGCCTCAAACAGATATTTTTAAGTTACATTAAAGCAGAGGTTTAACAATGCATATTGCGCATAAAAGCAAAATATTAAAATACGTTACGTTATTTTACGACATAAACACTAGTAAGTCTACCAAGACATTATAATAATAACGTCAAAACTGTCCGTTCATACAGAGACAGACACAATATAAACATAACGTTACAGTTAAAAACACAACTAACACCAATAAAAATAAAGTGGAAAACAAGTACATATAAACATGTATTGCTATTAGCATGTCCACAGCAAGGATATCCATGCTATTCATTTAAACGTCACTTAGCCATGGTTTGCAGGCCTCGTTGGCACACTGAGCTCGATTTGAAACATCTCCGGCCACCGATTAACCATCTACGGCATGCGTGAGAGAGAAAGAGCGGAGGAACGGATGACACTCACCCTGAGAACGTGATAACCCTCTGAACCACCTCCAGGTATTTCCACGCTCTGTGATCCCCCCATGTTCCCCTCTCCGTGTCACCTGGTGATTTTTTTAAATAATGTTATATTCCTGGCTGTTCTTATGGACAGACACGTCGGAGACTCCGGATGATGCGCAGAGAGTGACGTGGCAAAGCAGGAAGCAGGTTCATGCTTATGTGGCGCACAGGTGGATCTGCATTGGCACAAAACGACGCTTTGACAATATCAACAAGTTATATAAAATGTGATATGCAATGTGTCATTTCAGATGTGTCTATGAATAGATCAGGTCAAATAGTGTTTATAGTGCTGATTCAGAAATTATTTGTTTGAACAACCATTTTATCTACTTTATTGTGAGTGCCCTACTCGAAGGTGAATTCATTGAAGTGAGATTGTGTCTACTGGCGACACAGATTTACTGACACTACTCTGCATAAACGTAAATGTTTTTTTTTAAACAATTACGTACATGGACCCTTGACTGCAGACGGGATAAGCCCTACCCACTAAAAGTGTAGCCCCACCTATTGACCTTTGAACTGTGACGCCAGTACAATGCTAAACCAATTGTCTCACATTGCCTGCGGAGTGAAGCCAAACAGCTGCGATCGCCCCCTGTGGCTGGTTGCAGAATGATTTTCAACCTATACAAGTCAATGGGAAAAGGCAGAACTTTAAAAATTATTTTCTCAGAAATTGTTATTTATGCAAGTGGTTTTAATGACTTTTAAAAGTTATTTATACATTGAACAAAGTGCAATAGTTTTTTACGGTTATTTCCGTGTGGTTCCATTTTCCCCTAAAAAGCTAGGCGGGGCCATGTGATGGACAGATATGATTGACAGCTACATCACAAAATAAGTTGTATCTAACAGACTGTGTGTGTGTGTGTGTGCGTGTGCGTGTGTGGTTGTGTGTGTGTGTGTGTGTGTGTGTGTGTGTGCGTGCGTGCGTGCGTGTGTGTGTGTGTGTGTGTGTGAGGGTTGTGTGCGAATAAAAATAAATAAATCAATCAACTAAAAAAATATATATATATATATTCTATTTTCTGGTTAATTTCTGAGATAGAACAGGAAGTGACATCACAACCAGGAATGTACAAGCTCTCTTTTTCCACAATGCAGCACTGTATTGTATCTATTAGCATCTTCAGTGTTTAAGCTTCGTTTTCTGTTAAATCCTCTTAAACCTTGCTTTTAGAGTCTTTTGTAAAGGATTACTAAATAATATTAAATTATAATAATGTGAATTTATCAAATGAAAGTTAAAAAGGACTACAATATTTGAAAAGTTCAAAATTTAAATGAAAACAAACTAAGGATGGAATGAAAGTTTATTATAACTTTAAAATAAAGGTATGCAATGACGATCAACAATTCTTGTACATTAATATATTTATTGTGTTGAGTACACATGTAATTTATTTGTAATAACAATTTAAATATATTAACTGTATTGTGATTGCATTTTAAAGTGCCAGCCATCTGAGGAGGCAGACTGCCTCCTCACATTCAACATTTACAGTCAACAATTTACAATAATAGAGGAAAAAGATTATTGTGCATTGTTAAAAACACTTTAACCATGAACTATACAGTCATTTCCACAATATCTTAATCTAAACACAGAAGTAAACTCTTAATAAATATTAGTAGTACTAACAATCTTCCAGCATCCTGAGGACATGTCAGCTGCAGCCTTCCGCCAAACTTTGTGCTTTTTATTTTCTTGCTTGTTTCTTTTCTCTTCCTTTATATAAGATGCACCAATCGCCTGAGTAGAATATCAATAATACAAATCCGGTAACTATACTTCAGATATTTGATAGGATTGCTTAAATATAACATTCAGTCACATCAATAACATTTGAACAGTAACACACTGATTGCACAGAGTTAAGGGCCTCGATGACAAACACACACAATATATTTATGTTTATATAAAGGTCTATTGATCGATAATATAATTTACACTCATACTATTTCAAAGAGCTATATAGAGTATATTGTAAATTGTATGGCACTAGTTCTGTCTTTGGCTCACAAGAACACTACTGGACCACAAACATTAAATGCATCTGATTACAGAATCACTCGTCTTAAAATAAAAAGGAACAATCATTGCAAAGAGAGAGAGAGAGAGAGAAACTTTTCAGCTCACAATATAATACATATCTTTGTTTATACACGCACATATACACAGACAATATATATGTGCATATATTACATAATATTTAAACAGAAAATGTAACACTGTATGTTTCACCTCACAAAGGTGCCAATTAAAGACTATACACGACTTACAACAAGGTAAGATCTAGGAACACAACACTGAAATACAGATCCACCACTGGTTTAAACACATTCACACATCCCCCACTACACCCCATTACAACAGAGATGAACTTCAGAACAGGGATATTCAGTATGTTCACCCAAGAATAAAACCTCCCATGAACCCCTCACCCCAATTGTGCTCATGCACCAAAAAATATCTGAGATCAAATATAAGAGACTTTTACATTTTTAACAAGTAATCTTCCTTTGAAAACTCTGATTGATGCTCCAGTGAAAATGTGATTCCAGTAGTTCAACAAACATCAAGCAATAAGAAATCCTGGTGCAGCTCGCTCACTTTTATTTGGCTCAAAACATGAAGTTGAACCACAGAGGTCACATTTACCTGTGTTTCTGCAGCGTTCATACAATCTCTTGTATTTGAATTCAATGCTTTTCTGAATTCTGGACATGAGCACCCACTAGCCGTGTGAAACAACATGACGGAGTGTAACTAATGGTACAGTTTAAGTAATGGGTGAGCTATCTCCATTAAAATTGTGCTTTTACTTGAATTTCTATTATATTCACATAAAGATTCACCAACTGTCATACAAGGCATGATACAAATGGACTTTTGTGAGATATCAGTGTTCACTACAAGAGGAACAGGCCTTTACAACTCGTATTACAGTTATTTTTGAAGATTTTAACACGGATGGAAATATTGTAGATAATTCTGAGGTAATTATTTTTTTAACTGTGGTTATAAAACTACATACTTTAGCATACTTTATTATTAATGTTCCCTAATTGTGAAATGAGGGAATTTTTAGTTATTACATTTAGTCTTAATAATAATGATAATGCTAAATAATTTTTGCCTCTTTTGCTAAAATATGACTTGCTAATATGTTACTATGAGGTCTGACCTCTATGAGGCACTATAAATATGGGTGTGCTGACGCGAGGGCCCTCTCTCTTGGATGAATCACGTTAGGCACAGAGCAGAGGTAAGTGTGGGGACTTTATGTAAATCATGCCTTTGTTTACCTTCCTTATAATGTAATAATAAACCTATATGTTTCTGTGAACCTTGCCTCTGGAGTCATTAATATTAAAGGGAATAATGACATTATTTATTGAATTAATAAAACATATGGCACTCTACTGCAAGACACATTCGATTTCGCCTGGTTTATATACATATACCATGGCAAATCTAGGAATACATTTGTTTTTTCAAACTTTTCATGATATTGTATCATCAATGTGCATCAAAACATTTATTGGGTCAATTTCTTATCTAATAATAATAATAAAAAGGTCAGAAGGACCATTATGTCGTTGCCAGTTTAAGCTTTGTATTGACTTCCAAGGTTCACTGAGCTCCTGGCCTTCGAAATAGTGAGGTGCATATGTGCGGAGGTGATCTAATGGTGATGTCTGTGGATCAGTTTTCGGCATACAAATGGCAGATTGGTTGAAATATCTGTGGTTTAAGGTCCCCATAATTCAGCATGTTTAAAAATAAATTACATTTGATATTTTATAAGGGAACTGTAGACTTACAAGGAGGTACATTGCCCTTTAAAGTGGTCTAGTGATGTCCATGACTTAGACTATGTTGCATGATGACTGTATAGCTACACAGGCCATGTTATATATAAGATAATTTTGAAATTACACAATATTTAGAGAAGATTTAAGTAATTAAACCTTCAGGATATTGCACATTTTGGGGCAAGCTTATTTAAGAAAAGACATCTTGTAAAATCCTGGAGGTATTGGCTAAAGTCTTAAAGGCCCTAGAAGACGTTTTGGAACACCACACAATATCAGACTAAATGTATTACACAAGACCACTGTGCTGTGAAGAGTCGAAGCCTGAGCATCTAAAGCTCCACCCACTCTACAAGAAGATCTGCCCACATCTGATTTACACAATGGCTCAAATTTATGAGGAGCACAAGTGAATGTTTGGGACACTTTCAGACACCAACAGTTAAAAGCTTGGGATCACTTTGAAACGTCTTGGCAGTTTCCTCTAACACCATGATGATAATCAAAAACACCTCAGCATCAGCAGGGGTTCTGATTGCAAAGGTGTGGTCTATCTCTTTCTTAGAACCCCATTGAGGTGTTGTGGGAACAGCTTGAGTCCAACAAGCAAATCTATCTTATGGGAGAAGTTCTTGAAATGTGATGAAACAAAGTCAAATTATCTTGATAAAATAACACTCTAAATTACCAAGGTCTGGCAGAATGTGTGATTTGATAGAGGGGAAATTTGAAAAATATTCAGACTTTTCTTCCAATTCATTCTTAACTCTAAAGGCCTCCATACACTGATCCAAAGTTTTGTGCGACAACACACCTCGATCGAAAACCATGGACGCCAATGTGAGCTCACACATCTGAACAGAACAAGTGGTGCCAACGAAGTATGGAGTTTTGCACTGCCATATTGGATTGGTTTTCTGCAAGGAGGATGACCAATAAAAGCTGGCTCTTTTGATGACTTGAGTAGGACGTAAAACAGCCACTCATCCCACATTTTCTTAGCGATTTCGCACAGGAAATAGGAAAGAAATAACACAAATCCTCTTTTTTCTCTACATTTTTGTCATGTGTAAAACAGCCACTCATCCCACATTTTCGTAGCGATTTCACTTTTTTCTCTACATTTTTGTCAAATCTGTGATCAGCCACCAACAGTATAAACCGCTCAACATCCATCGTCTTCTTCTGACCTTTTTACCCAGTGCATCTGTTGTACCATCTTCAGGCAGGAAGTGTCATTGCATAAATATGACCCAGATGAAGGGCACCCTGGTAAGAAGCCATCTGAAGTTTTCTGCAAATCTTAGTTCAGATCGGTGTGTAGAGGCCTTCTTGGCAGGGTGAAGTGGCTGATCACAGGGAGCTGTTTTACAAAAATGTAAAGAAAAGAGAGGATTTGTGTTGCACTATTTCTTTCCTGTTTCCTGAATGGTAAATGAAAGTCACAATGAAAATGTGGGATGTGCGCCACCAAGCAGCTCTTTTACATCCTACTCACATAATCCAAAGAGCCAGCTTTAATGGGTCATTCTCTCTGCGAAAAACGGTTCTGATATGGCAAAGCAAAACTGTTGGCACCACTTGTTAGTTTTTCGATCAAGGCGCTTTGTCGCACTAAACTTTGGACGAAAAATTCAAATTGTGGTGTAGAGGTGTTAACAGTCCTACTCTTTTACTAGATTTACTATTCAGATATATTTAAGTTCTCTTTTCACATTAATTTGTTTCAAACAGTTTTGACTGGTTGTGTATGTGGGTCACATACAAACCCGTTCAGAGGTCAGGGCCTTTGAGTTGTTCTCAATTTCACTTAATATCATGGCAACAAGTTTGAATTCATGAGGAGTTCTTTAGACAGTGATAGCAGCCGGTCGCTGATGATCACATGTGTGAATTTTAAAAATACAGTGAAGGTTTTTTTCATCCAAGCATGGACGGCATCAAAATGTGACTGCCATATTCCCTCTCTTTTGGTTAGTTTATAAACTTTTATGATTTGTAATCACTTATACACAGTACATCACTCATGCCCAGGCCCATTTTTGTTTTTGAGTGTTTGCTTGTGTACTAAACCTTGCCATTCAGTAATCTGGTTAACAAACCTAACTGAAAACTTACATGTAGTATCAGATCTGAGCAATAAACTTGGGCATTATGGTGCTTACACAGAGTTTTAGTGTTTTAACTGTTGATTGTGCAGTGTGAAAGTACCCAGACATATGCACAAAGAGCTCCCAGCGCTTCAGCTTTTACAGGTCATGGCCTAGCCTTTCGATCTCATCAATCAGAAAATCAATGTCAGACTTGGTGACAGCGTGATTGGAAACCACCATTCGGAAGAAGTTGACTTTGTCTCCCTGTGGCTGGTAGCCCACCATGGTTGTGCCACACTCCATCATCATTGCCTTGATCTTTGGTGCCACCTGCAGGTCACACATCAGCATTTTCTTAAACATATTTTACTGTATGAAGTAAACTATTTTTTTTGACAAAAGGCCCATTTTCTTTCATAAATTAAAATTTCATAAATATTCAAGGACACTTTTGTAGCTGTCTCATCAAACCAATTGAAAAATATTTGGGATTTAATTGACATTCTGGCACCTAGAGTGTATTTTTGCTAGATTACTGGAAACAACATGAACAAGTACTACCCTGTAATTAATCACACATCAACTGTAAAATTATGTACATAGCTCTGTTTTTGACTGAGCGTACCCTGTGCAGTTTCTCTCTTCTTTCATCTCCATCCGGCATGCCACGCAAGCTTGGTGGAATGTACCAGAAGCAAACATTGGTGTGCTGAGGCTGTGAAAAAGAACAGGAAGGCGATTTAAAAGCCATTGCTGTCTAATGTGACAGAATCCATATCACATGAGCTCCAGATACAAACCTGACCCTCAAAGACCATTTCATATCCCTCTCGGTTCTTGATTTTATTGTAGAGATATTCTGAAAGCTCCAGGCATCTGTCAATGTGCTGCTCAAAGCCAGTAGTGCCCTGGAAAAGGAAATAAACCATTGAGAATAAAGCAATTAATTAAAAATTACATATTTTTCCATCTGCACCATCTATTAGGTATTTGGAGCTGGTCTGTGGGTTGACAATGACTGTTCTCACCATCCAGCTTATATAAATTCTTTCTTGGTTTGCCACTTCGAGCCTTAACTAGAACTGTGTCTCTGGTCTTCCAATTCCTCAAAATGTTCCTCAGACTGAGAGCTTAAATCTCTGAGACGGCTTCTGTATCCTTCCACTAAACCGTGGTGTTCAACAGTCATTGTTTTTATCTCATCTGAGAGTTGTTTTCAGGCCGTTGTCAATCTTTAGAGAAGATTCAAAGAGGAGAAACAATTATAATTGCCCTACAATAAATACTTCCTCATGATTGGATTCACCGGTGTATGGCGGTCAATTGTTGCTGCGGTTACCAAATCAATTTTGATTTGTAATAATTAGTGATTATATTATTGTATTGATATTATTTGATATCAATAAAAAGACAAGAGTGCCTAATTTATGTGCATACCTATTTTTGTTTAAATAATTCTTGCACATTTACAATAAATCATATTAACAAAATTCTTATCCAGACAAGAAAGTAAAATCCTGAACATTTACTGCAAACTACTGTAATATACATCAAACATCTGGTTTATGTGTAAAATCATATAAATGTGCATTAAATTACACATAATTTTGGAGGACTAACCACTTTAAGATTTCATTCATTCATTCATTCCCGCTTATTCCCTTTCGGGGTCATGGGGGTCTGCCGGTGCCTATCTCTGGCACACATTGGGCGAGAGGCGGGGGTACACCCTGGACAGTTCGCCAGTCCATCGCAGGGCAACATTCACACACACGTGCAAACCTAAGGGGAATTTAGCTTTTTCAATAAACCTATCCGCATGTTTTTTGGGGATTGTGGGGGAAACCGGAGTACCCGGAAGAAAACCCACGCAAGCACAAGGAGAACATGCAAACTCCTTCCAGGAAGGTCAACCTTCTACCTGGAAGGTCACATTGCTACCCACTGCGCCCTAAGGATTGCCACTTTTACTACTACAGTCCTCCGCTCTACCAACTGAGCTATCGAAGGCCTCACACTTTAAGATTTTTCAGACCTATTGTTGTATGTTAATAAACTTCATTAATCTGGATTGATTTGTCATTGATCCAGGCTCCATGCCCACCTTAGCCTTCCACATGAGCCAGAACTTAAAGATGTCTACGTGTCTGCCGCACTGGATGGCCTTGTCTCCAGTGTCATAGGTCACATCATACTGTTTGTCTGGCTGGAAGAGGTATCCTGCACACAAGGAGTTGCAGCCTTGCAGAATCCCCTGAAGATAAAAAAAAAAATAAGATATGTGATTTTTTTGGGTGGTGTTGTTGCACAAAACAATGTGAAAGAAAATTGTGTGTCTGAAAAAAAATAAAAATAAATAAAAAATAAAGTCAGCCCTGACCAAGTCTGTGCTTGCAGTATAATTCTGACCTTCTCTCTGACCAGGATGGCAGAGCACTGTAACGGGACACCCATCATCTTGTGAGGATTCCATGTGACTGAATTTGCTCTGAAACACAGAGAGGAGTGCTTTCCGCTGACATCTCATCTTCCTTAAACATTCACATTATCGATTTCAATAAACAGCATACCTCTCAACTCCACTCAGTTTGTGACGGTGCTTTCGGGACATCAGCAATCCTCCACCCCAGGCACCCTGATAAAAGCATACAAACACACATTATTTCAGCTTTACAATATTAAAAAACATGTTTAAATATAACTGCAACACAGAGTCAAACTTTAAGTAAGCTAAAAGTTAAGCCTGTCAACTAGTCAGACAGGCAAATGAACACATTTCCATTGGATTGTGCGATAATATTTACAACTTCTAAAAGCTTTAGCCCAAATAAAAAATTCACAAACGTTAAACTTAAGGTGACACTGTTTTATTGAGGGGTCACTGTTGAGCTCTGACAACTTACACAAATGTTTGGGGCCAAAATGTCAATGGTTGTAGAGACTAATCTTCATATTAGACTTGCAGTGAAGCCTTGAATGCCTTAAATTCATCACAGTGTTAAACGAAAGCTGTAATGTTGATTTGACATGAAATCCAGAATTTTCTGAGCAAGGCCTGAGGATGTTCTGATTTGGGGAATCTGGGAGGTGTTAAAAAAAGTAGGTTTTTGATCAAAGTCAATAGCGTTGACAGGAAATTTGCTGATTATTAAAATTAAAATTTGTATCTACGTTCTCGCCATAAGCTTTTATCTTGAGTTTATATCTTTTGAGCACAGACACAGCTACCAAAAAATGTTGAGATAAAAATGGAATGGTCAGACTCATCATAATGGTCAGAACATATTGAGGCAGTTTTATGATTTTATTATATGGAATTGAAAAACAAATTTGTATATTTCCTGACCACTAAGAGGCACTGTGCTGAAACTTGGTAGGCAATCTCACGTCATTGTTATTATAGCATGCACCAAGTTTGGTCTTAATATACTTACGAGTTACCAAGATATAGCCTTATAACCATTTTGGCAAGAGTTACGTCATAATTGTTCAAGTGCAAAGTGAAAATGCTCTGTCGAATCAACTTGAATTCCATAGCTTTTCGACAGAATGGTCGGAGGATTAGGATAAACATAAGTGCAACTTTAGATCAGTGGTGGCGCTATAGAGTTAGAGGATCCAAATTTGGTCAGAAAAGCCAACTGTATACGTGAGCCGTATTTTATAATTCTGCTGCCATTGACTTCAAGACACGGAAAAAAAAAACAATCTGTGCCTACTGTTTGTACCCGAATAAATATTTAAAACATTTAAAAATAGTATGAATTTATCCATCTCTTCATCATTTTAACGATCAAACCAACATTTTTAAAGCATATTTTTTCAAAAACCCTAGAATCCACTTATTGTGAGAAGACATTTTTCTTTTGAGAATGGAGCATGGTAAAATAACATAATATTGCAAAAGGATGTACTTTCTACTATAAACATGTCTGAAATAAATCATTGTACAAACAGAACCTTAGAGAATTGCATATTTAGACCTTCCGGAAAATAAATTCTTACGTCCACATGAAGCCACAAGTTGTGCTTCTCACAGATGTCAGCGATGTCATTGATGGGGTCGAAAGCTCCGTACACAGTTGTGCCAGCCGTTGCATTCACAAACAGAGGTACGTATCCCTGAAACACATTCAACAACCCTCTGTGAAGAGTGTCACTTTATTCATGTGAATAGTTAGCCAAAGCACTTGAAGGGCAAGATATTTATCAGCTTGTCTGCTTCTATATTGATCGGCAGGATTCTCTGAGGATAAAGACACTCACTCAGTCGTCTAATAACACAACAGAGCAGCATGTGAGGGGACTTGCCTTTTGTTTGGCATCAATGATCTTTGCCTCTAAGTCAGCAGGAATTACACGCCCCCTAAAAAGATATTCAAGTGTTGAAAAATGCAGTATAGTTTACTGTAGAAATATGGAAAATTTTCACAAATATAAAGTATCCTCTTATGCAACATTCTTGGATTAATTTAGGAAAGAATTGCACTGTTTCTTAAAGCTCATTAGGGTCACAAGGATCTGCGGCTGTCTATCTTCAGCATGAGTTGAGTGAAACTCAGGGTACACCCAGGGTTCATCACAGGACAAAAACACAATGAGAGCTTCAGCTGGCCTCAAACCAGCAACATACTTACTTAGATGCAGCAGTGTACCACTGTACCACCATGCCATCCTATAATCATCATTATTATTACCCTTGAGTTTTATTTGAAATCAATAAGTTTATATTGCCATAAACTTAATAATATTGATTGAAAAGTATTTTTAGAAGCATATAGTAATGGTTGCCAAGGTAGCGTTTTTGGTTGCTATTGGGGAGTCAGTGACATCATTCAAAGACCCCTATGTTAAAATGAAACCAACCCCTATGTATCTACAATTTCATTATACTGAGCTTTAGATATAACAATTTGGTTGCTATGGTAAACAGTCTGGTTGCTATGGATAAGCAACATAATATAATGTTCTATGTATCACTATGAGTGAAATAAACCGAGCCCAATGTGATCTTAGCTTTGGAGGAGTTAGTGACATAATATAATGGTCTCCATTTCACTATGAGGGAAATCAGCCCACCTCAATGTTTCTAATATTTTCCAAAGCTGAGATAGCGATATCCCAAATTGGTTGCTATGGTAAACAGCTTGGTTGCTGTGGAGGTCAGTGACCTAATATAATGTTGCCTGAGTCACTCAAAGGTATAAAAAATCTCTATTATTTACCAATACCATGATCAACAGAAACAAACCCCTATTTCTCTATGGTGTTTCATCCTGAAGATATTTTTGGCCTTTTCCTGTTTTTTTTACAATTACCATAAGGTGTCAAAGGTGAATCTTTAACCCCATCTAGAGCTTAAGGTTCAATTACTTTTGCGCAATGCTTGGTATGTTCTTGCACAGACTGATAACCTCCACAGGTGTGGTCAGTTTGAAGATGAGAAGTCAGTTTGAGTTAGTTTTTAAAAAACTCCCAGTAAATTTCCCAGTATTCTCAGCGATTTCCCAGAATACATTTAGTAGTATCAGTCTAAAAAGATATAGCAACCTGAGATCGACTAGTTCAGATTGGGTATGTTGAACAGTCCAAAGCAAAAGACAAATAACAATATGTTGGCTTTGACAAACCAACATAATGATGACGGCACATTGGTACATTGCCTTTCAGTGAGAAGGTTGTCAGTTCGATGCTCAACCATTGACCTTCCGTGTTCTTGTCGTGCTTGTGTGGGTTTCCTCCGGGTACTCTAGTTTTCCCCACAAGCATGCGTCAGGTTTATTACATATTCTAAATTCTCTTTAGTAGGTGAATGTGGTTGTTTCCTTGTGATGGACTAGTGACCTGTCTAGTGTGTACCGCGCATTCCACCCAAAGTGTGGACATATGAATAGGCATTTGCAGAACCCTGTGACCCTGAAATACAATACGTGATGAAGAAAACGAATGAAGGATTGTTAATTATGTTTTTTGAGCTTTTAACAAAGAACACACAAACATTAAATTTCGCGTGTGTTGCATCATAAGACCTCTCATCTGTCTTCAGGAGAATCACGTTTTCTTTGCCAAATCCCAGCACAGCTCCAGCCTTTTTGATGGAATAATGACTCTGCAAACAGAATAATTAAGTAAGTAAATAACATGTGTAATAAGTTATTACGTTAAGTAACTAAATAAGGCTAACAAACGCGTTCTTGTTTCTAAAGAAAATGACCGCTAGAGGGAGACACAGGCCCACGTCCAAATGTCTTCATGTTCCTTCTCACCTTGTTTTTTTTTTGACTCAAAAAGACATGTTAAAGAGAGTGTGTGCTCACGTGTTCAGAAGTGAAGAGCACGAGTCGTGGTGCAGCAGACATGCCTTTGGTTTTGACTTCTGGGAAATATTTGTAGCGTGCGACCATCACACTGTACATGTTTGAGATGGCACCACCTGAGAGGAGAAGGGCATTTGTCAGAAAGATCTTTTTTAAGACCATTGGTTTCTTCTTCAGTTGAACACAAAATATATATTGGAATAATCTTCAGAAAATTCTGAAAAACCTCCAACATTCTTCAGGTGCTTTTCTAATTTCCACAGAAAAAGAATCAGAAATATACAAAACACACAATAAAGAGCTCAACACCCAAACAAGGTGTAACTGCAGATGTTAAACCGGGAAATGCTTGCTTAACTTCTTAACATAAATAAAAATTCAGGATTTTTACAAATGGGAAAAACATTGATCTGATAGATTTTTAACAGACATGAACAATCAGAATTTTACATGTTTAGTTTGTGTAAAATATTTGTAAAAATAAAATTTGTCACCAAAATTAATTTGATTGGCTGAAACAGAGAAAACGTTTTGACTCAAATTTTAACTCAAAATCACCTTGACGTGGCTGAAAACATCACCACCAACACATATGGGTTAAAAGATGAGTTTAAAAATATTCTAAAATATAAAAACAAATTTATTTAACATTCAGAACTGTACCACAAGTACCGAAAGGTACTAAGTAACAATGGTTCAAAGAGAGAGAGAGTTCAGTTGCTTAGTTAACATGGTTGCCTCTCTATAAAACAGTTGTTAACTCCAATCTCAGCAATTATGTCTGACAAAAGTTTTCATGTGTGTTTTCCTTGCATGTGGTGACTCAAATTGCGCAGTTGAGGTGGTGTGAGTGGCTCTGTGATGAACCAAAGATCTGCCCGGTTTGAGAATGTTATTAGTTAGTCTCAGCCTTAAGCGTCAAGCCCATGGAGCATGGTTTGGCTACACAGTATTCCCTTCAGGAGAGGTGGAGAAGGGGAGGAAGGGGAGGACAGTGGGAGCTGATTGGACTGATGTTTAAATTCTTTACGCTGAATGGAAAATTAAAAACATTTGTATAAACAATGGGAACAAATTTAAAATTGTTCATTTAAAATAAATATATGCATTAAACATTACATAAAATGACAAACAAATTTGTAGAAGATCAAACAAACATATAGTATGTTTTTTATATGAAGTTTTAGTTTCATATTTATTACTTTTAGTATTAGTTTTGTGCAGCACTTGAGTTGACACATAACATTTAAGATTGCACAGGAATTATGTTTTGCACATGAATTAATATGTTTAGCAAAATTAATGTAGCCTTCTTTTTAAGCAAGCTGTGTCTAAAATAGCAGTTATTGTTGTATTTTAATTCATTTAAAAAAATTACAATATTGATCAAAATTATTTTTTTTAAATTCAAATCACTTGTTTATTTCTCCCTCAACAATGGCTTCATAGCATTTTATGATAAGATATAAATTGTCTCTTAACATTTTTTTGAATCAAAATGTATATTTGATGTTTTAGGGACTCAATCTGATCCATTAAATTTATAGATTTAGAGCAATTTGGAAACTAACTCTTTGTATTTATCCAATTCTTCTAAAGACAGAAGACTTGATCCTACAGACTCTGTGTCCCTAATCAGGAATATGTGAGTATGAAGAATAGCTGGATTAATGGAAAGATTTTCCAGGACGGTTTCCCTGTAACGTGTTTACCTGGAGAGAACAGGCCATCTCCATCTCCGTTTGGCCAGCCAATGATCTCTCGCATCTTCTTCAGCGTCAGCTGCTCCATCAAAACAAACACAGGAGCGATCTCATATGTGAACCTGAAAAGAGGAACAGCGGATGATCAAACTGAGTGAGGGATGGATGGATGGATTGACACAAAAGGACAAGGAAAGTGTTCCTGTCTCTCTATTATTGATTAGAGATTCACACATTGTCTTCTACGCTTTCTTCTAGTCACCAAATCATGTAGCAGCTCCTTCAGAGAATCCCAGAGTCTATTGTGACTCTTCCCCCACTTCATCCAAACCACCCAACACACCCACGCACACACTCTCTCTCGTTCTGTACGTCTGCTGCTTTCAATAGGGCTAATTAAACAAGCCTGTGATAGAGCAGATAAGCGCTCCGTTTTAATGAAGGGAGCAGTGCTCTGATGCCTATCTGGCCGTCTCAATGGGCTCAGGGTTCGAATTTGACGTGCGACAGACAGGGCACGGCTGTGAGCGAGAGATAACAGAGAGAGAGAGAGAGAGAGAGAGAGAGAGAGAGAGAGATTAGAACACTCCCCTTTCTCTCTTTATGATGTGTGCTTGGGTGAGTGGGTTGGTGGGTGGGTGGCAATAGCCCTCAGCGGTGCAGAAATGAACCATTTGGAAACATTGCAGGTGAAATCCTTCAGAATGAGGCCATGAGCAGTGGGAGGCAACACAACAGCTTTATCCCCGAAGCAAGATTTTTAGAGTCTAGATCCAAAAGCACTATTGATGTCAGGTTAGGGTTCTACGAGTTGAAATGACGTCTATGTGTCCAGATCATTAGACCAAATGGAAGAATGTTTATTTTCGAGGTGTTTTAGGCCTTGTTTACACTGCAGGTTTATGCACTGCTTTATGCTCAGTTCTAATTTGTTGCTGTTTTTCAGATGTGACCAATAAGTGATTATGTTTCTGTTTCAATGGCCTCGACCATTCTGAGAAACACCTGAATGTGTGTGAGATCTCAGGATTAGCATATTGTAAATAACAATCCTGAGATCTCAATCCTGGGATACTGTTGATGTGTCTGAACTCTTTTATGACAGGCTTATGCTTCGCGTCGACATCCCTGGCAAACATTCATCTCCCCTTGCAAACAAACGTCCAATCAATGTTGATAACTGATGTGGATTCAACATCTTTTTTTGCACATGGAAATAATGTTTATTCAACGGCAGGAAGCCCAGTGAAATGTGAGAGGTTGCTTCAACTTTATATAAACAAACAAATATTCTCACGTTTGACTGAGCTTCCTGATGTTGAACCAACTTTATTTCAATGAATAAAAGGATGCTGAATCTACATCAGTCACCAATGTTCATTTGCTATTGGGGGTGTCGCATATCCACTTCCAACATGACTTTGTTAAACACAAAATTGTTTCAGTTTAACAACGTTGAGGATGTATTGCCTCAAAATAAATCACATCTGGCTGTTTAAATGACAGTTACATTAGAATATATTGGAATCTGGTCACAAAATTCGGAAACTGAATGAAGGTTATACTTTTGGGTTTTTCAGAGTAGTGTAGTTTTAATTCATTTTGACTTTTCCCGCTAACTTGGTTAGTAGAATGTGCCTGATGGTATTATTTGTTTTTTAATACTTTGTTTTAGTCTTGTTTATTCATTTTGGTATTTGCTTTTTACACTTTGGACTATGAGTCAAAAATAGTTGAGAAATGAAGCAATGTCTGCATATATCAGGATATGCATTATTTTTCACTGTCACTAGGTGTCACTAGTAAGCATATAATGAACGACATATATTATGAGCCAGTCCACAAAACAGTGTTGTTTTAAAATTAGATAATTTACAACATAACTCATTCAAAAAACAGTGTGCTTTCTAATCCTCTTTAGAGCAATGGTGACATCCTAAAAATGTCCATTCGCTTCATATTGAGTGATCAAAAACCTTATGCATATGACCTCTCTAATCTAGAGTCTCGAGTCGCATCATGTACCACATAGGCAGGAGCTTCGACTTTTGCGTTGTGGGATGTGTTTTTATTCAAGTCACTTCATCTCCAATGAGTGGATGCAGGGCTTCAAAACCTCACTCTTTACTGGTTTATGAGAAGCACAAAGAAAGGCCACAATACAAGGTTTAATCGAGGAAACCAGGCTCCATGATCTACTTGACTTCTTAAATGTCAGCAGCACTTCTGTTTGGTATTTGGGGGAAATCACACACACAGCAAATATCACTAAAATATAATGAAAAACCAGTTGCAACAAGCAGGTGACCTATGTGTCACCTTCATTTCCAAATCGAGAAACATCTTAATGTGATATATTTTAATAAATCAAATCTATTTCTAATTTCATCTATTTCTTACCAACAACACAAATAATGTTATTCATTTCATATATTTTCACAGAAGATAATTCCTCTATATAATGAACATATCTACAGAACATTTCCTCTAGATAATGTTATCATAAATCAAGTATTTATTAATCAGGTTTAACACAAGAGGTTTATTTATGTCAAAAGTGGAGCTGACTTTTTTTTATTTAATGGTATATTTTATTTTAGGTTATTAATATTATTTGATCAAAGGAAGGTGAGAATGGTCCTGATTACTTTGAGGAGAAATATTCATATGAAACAGCTAAAAGGATCAAGTTCACACTGATTACAGATGGATAACTTCAATGGCTTGTATTTTATTCTAATGCATGATACTGAACCTCACTAACACAAAACAGATTCATGTCAAAATATTAAACAAGTAGAAAATAAGTTTATTCCTCCTACATTTTGTGTATTTTCAAGTCAATTCAAATAAAGGCATTTATGTGACATCCTAGAAGCCCAAATCTAAAGGTGGTTCAGGCTCTGCTCTACTTCTCTCAGTATATGGAGAATGAATTAGCCTAAAAGCTAAGAGGAGATTAATCAAAGCAATTCTCTTTTGCCAGAACCCATTGTTCAGAGTTATGGCTTTTTAACAAGGCTTTCCTCATCATAAGTGACTTCTATTATTAGCAGCTCTCTGTTGATATTAAGAGAGACAGCTGTAATGAAGTGCTTGCTCCTCTGGGATCAAAATGGCCCCAAGGCTGGAAAAGAGATGGAGCAGACTGTTCAGCCGGAAGGGATTCGCTCACTTACTTGTGCACTGACTCTGTCTCTCTCTTGCTCTCTCAGAGTATTTACTGGTTAACAAAAATGTAACTGAAAAGAAATTAACTAGAATTACCAAATCAAATAACAATGAAAGACACAATATACACAATATTTAAATACATGCACAATAAATACAATATTCTCTCTCTTTTTCTCTTTTACTGTTTCTCTCTCACATACTCTCCCTTGCCTTTATCCCTCTCCCTCACTCTCTTGCTCACTCACTCTCTCTGGCTGGTCCCAGCTGGCACACTCTCCTCCACACCAGTCCTCAGTCAGACACAATCAATGGGCTGTTAAATAGATTTGGTACAAGTCCATTCAGAATGAAACTGTTATAAGAATCTTCAGTGCTGCCGGAGCTCAGGTATAAGAGCATAAAAGCTTCATCAGAAATATCAGCCTCATGCTTCTGGAAAAATGGGCTGGTTTTCACCCGAGGAAGGGCCAGATCCGAATCGCCAGTTTCAGAATAACATTTGATTAGTTGCTTTTACTGTTATTTTAAGATTTATTTTTTTCTTGCAAAATTTAAAAAGTGTTGTACTTTAACAAACTCCTCCTAGAGATTTCAAGTGATCACCATCAGACACTTACAGTGTCATCTGAAGGCTTTTGTTGAACAGTTCATGACTAGCAGTCTGCTGAATTTCGATATTTCTCAATGTAGGTGAAAGTTGTTGTATCTCTTGTTATATGTCTTAAGACTCAATGCCTTATAGTGCCACATAGTGGCCGCATGGAATATCCCATTTTCTGCTGTTTAATTCAATTTTAAAAAATGAAGTTCCTGTTGTCCAAGGGGTGATGGCGCCTGAGGTGCTTGAGCCTTTTGGTAGCAATTTTAAATTCTCTTCTTTCAGTTACACATGAACAACGTAATTCAGAGACAAGAGACTGGATTGAGACAAGAGGCAAGGGATAAAATTATGATGTAATTTCAACATGTTGGAAAAAAATGCCTAAAGGATCTTTGCCTGTTTACAAGAGTACCCCAAATCCAATGTGTCAGTGCAATCTATACTGTCGTTTCTTTGCAAATCGCCTTTGTCCTCCACATGAGCGCCTCATCTGACAGAAATATCCAATAGTACGGCTTGTTTCGATCCCCTCTTTATATCATGAAGGCCAAATGTGTAACTCTGCAGGCTAATCAATATGCAATCTCACAGGCCTGGAGGCACTGGAGCCAGTTACAGCATCCAGACACATCACTCGATACACAGAGCGTCAAATCTGCAGCTTTACATAACACTCAGAGCCTTCGGAAACACTTGTATACGTAACATGGTGGTGACCCCAGACCCCAGAGAGGAGACAACTAAAGCTACAATGATTTCCCATATCAGATTTTTTTCTGAAATGCTCCCATTTCTGAACTTTGACACAGTTTTGTAGCCATTAATAAAAATAAAACCTCTGACGCTCTGAATTTATTCTGTATCAGCTCAAACGTCTTCTATGTGTATGTCTAATAATTAATCCGACTTTGTAACAACTGGTTATGTTTACTCCCAAACTGTAAGTCGCTTTGAATAAAAGCGTCTGCTGAATACATAAATGTAAATGTACATTAAAGTGATCTGTGGTGAAAGTGAAATAGATCTGTCATACAGACATGCACCTTTATTCTTTAATGTTTACAAGGCAAGAGAAGAGAAGACGAGTGGAGAGTAAAGGAGACAAGAAGAGAAGAGATTAGGTAAGAAGAGAAGAGAAGAAAAGAAAAGAAAAGAGAAGAGAAGAGAAGAGAAGAGAAGAGAAGAGAAGAGAAGAGAAGAGAATAGAAGAGAAGAGAGAAGAGCTCACATGTTAGTGTTGGCAGTTGAGGTCAGCCATTCTCCAGCAAGACCAATGATGTCCAAACCAGAGGAAAGCTGGTTAAAAAACCTGGGATGTCCTGTGAGAAGAGATTTGTAAGAAACACGTCATGACCTTTAAAACATATCCTTGAGCTCAAGGCAATACAGTTTTTGTCGTTTTTTTCTTTCATAAATAGTTGAAGAACCCAAGGCAATACTGTTATTTTTATTCTTTTATAAATAGTTGAAGATATGTGTATTTAACCAATCAAAAATACACAAAAAGTCAATGGTGTACCCCCACCTCTCAACAGTTGATATGTTTCCAAAAGGAGCTTTATTAAAGATGGGTAATGAACATGTGTGTGTAGGTAATCAGATGCATGAACTTTCCTCCCCACTCTTGTAATCAGAATTGTTTAATTGATGGTTTACTTGGTTTAACTTGAACCCTGCACTCTGATGTTGCTCCTGCAAAAATACGGAGCGTTTGAAAGCGTACACTATACATTTCAGAGGGGAAGTTGCACTAGATTTTTTACAACCTGGAGATATTTATATTCAAAATATCAAGGGATTCTGAACATGACAATATGTTTATACCATTTTCTCTTGAATCTGATTCATGGATTCTTATTTACCTGTTCTGACGCCATACTTTAGTGTGTCCCTACAGTCCACCAGGATCTGCTCCAGGCTCTCTGGCTGGTCAGAGAGCTCCAAGTTGAAGCCCTCCATGCCCTCCAGCAGCTGGTGAGGATGGTGGAAATCCAGCACTTTAGTGGATCTGTCGAAGGTCTTGCGCACATAGTTGGTAAGGATCTCCACGAATTCCAAGAGAAACTGGATGGTGGGTTCTTCACCGTTTTTAGCTGGCAGCAGATCTGGACCCAAAGAATGGTTAAAGTATGAGAAAGCAAGAGATTGTTGTAAACAAACAAAACATTTTGTACCACTAACAGTTGAAGAATAAATTTGGGATTGAATCATACAAACTTGGCAAAGAAGTCAAACCCTTTGGGCGGTGTTTATACTAGCTGGTCACTACACACCTAAAGCTTGCTGATTGGAACTCTCTATGGCACATCAACCCTTTCCTTCATGAACTACATAATCTGTCAGCTTTGGAACCACGTGTGGCTCCTTGGACACTCAGATGTGGCTCCCAATTATTTTAGCAGGGGTAATACAATTAGACAAAACTAAATGGCCATATAACATAAACTGAATATGTTTATTTTCCCAGTTTTTTCTTTATTTCTGCCCTGCTGTCAAACTCTGGAGTAAAATACACATTAACCAAGTGAAATTATGTTAATAATGAGATTTATAAATGATGAAGTCACCTGAAATAGATTGACTTAACATGGGGTCAAACTTGATGAAACTGTAACTCAAATTGAGAACCTCAAACTTCAAACAGACCACAAACAGTTTATCATTCTTAGAACTCTCAGCTTTGGTAAATGATAAAGACATCTGGGTTAGTTTATATGACTTATAGTGACAAAGGGAACATTATACTTTTGAGCCACTTTTACAGCCAACATTAAAGTTAGTGTAAAACCTCTAGCCATCTAGTTTGATCTATAATCATAACTTTACTATTAGAACCAACTCTCTTCAGTTCAATCTGGCCGCCTCTGCAGCTAATCAATCAGAACAGCTCCGGTCTCTCATTCTGTAAAGCTGCTTCTATTACATGAAGCTCTAAATATGACACGACCTGAAAGCTGGGATAACCACACACAACACAGACATTATTGGAATACTAGATATAAAATCAAATGTACTTTTATTGCTGAGCCGAAAATATGGAGATAAAACTGTTTATATTGTGTTCATGAAATACTCATTGGAATACAATATTAAAAAATAATTGATTACTATATCATTTTAAAAATGTTTCTTTAGTAATAACATTTAAAGGGATGATTTAACAAAAATCAAAACAATGCCATGAAGTACTCTCCTCGCTTTTAAAACATGCAAATGTGTTTTATCTACTATTTATATGTAATCTGTTTAATAAAAAAAGAACTTGGTTATAAAGATGTTTACATCATTAGGATGTCAACAGCTAAAGCTTGTAATTTTTTTTTACTTTATGTTTGATATAAGAGTGTCAGAAAGGGTTTAAATCAACTCATGTTACTAAAACACGTTTCAATAAATTACTATTAAAAATTTAAATGAATCCCTGCGAATTTATAGCTTTCCAAATGCATGCAAACACATTTGCTCTATTTAGATAATACAAATACAAAGATCTTAAATTGTTTCAAAGCATTTACCAAAACTTTAAATGGTTCATACTTTTTTAAGTTAGAAGCCGGAATTTGGGACTCTCCGAATAACGTTTTCAATGTGGTTGTATTTATATTAAAAGGCGCTAAAGAAGTTACACTGACCTCGCGCGAACAGGTTGGAGAAGTCGGTCTCTGCGCGCGTGAAGCGCTCGTTGTTGTCGCAGGACATTTGGTTCCGCGCGCTCTCCTTGAAGGAACCCACCATGCGCCCCTTCTCATCCAGACTGTTGTTCTTTTGCAGGAAACCTGCATCGTTACAACACGGGGAAGAATTGCAAAACATCCTCAACTGTACTGCGTGGAAGAAAGTGACACAATGAACCAGTTGCGCAAAAATCTGCGGGTTTACGCGCTGGTATTTATAGGGACATTCCAGTGGAGGGAGTTTCACCAGGACACGATTACATTTATAGCCCTCAAAGGTGCTACTGTATCTGTGACATCACGGTGCAGGACATCTAGGGTGTTGGTATGTTTACATCACAGTTGAGTTAGGGTCCACATCATTCCGCTTGAGTGCTCCGATGCTCATTAACTGCGACATGAACATCCAACGAGCGATTGAGAGCTTTACATGGATACACTGCTTTATTGTGTATAACGGAGAGTCATTTATAAAATGTTCTAGGTTCCTAAACAAGCATGAAATGTTAGCAGGCCACCCAAATCAAGATCTTCACATTTGCTAAATATATTTTCCACCATTTGAAGCTTAAGCAGATCTTAAACCCTCTCCGGTTTTCACTGTGAAATCAAATTGGTTCCTATGCAATGTGTTTTAGACTTTTAGATCATTGTAAATATAGTGTTCTCCTGAGAAGGCTGCTACTCTATAAAAACCCCTTTAAACCTTAATCCTGAGTCACCTGGCTCTAAACACAAACAGGAAACATGTCACATCCACTTCAAAAATTAACAGTGTCCCTTGAAAATCTTTAAAAAAATTCCAACTCATCCCTAAACATAGCATAACAAATCATGTATTTTTCATTTGCTTGCAGGAGAAACTGTTGTTTCAGTGATGTTTCTAGAGAAAGGGTAGAAAGTGTATTGCAACCGGACTATGAGGGTGTGCAATGATGAATTTTTTTTAAAGCTATAGTTCCAAGATACGACTCCAACAACTTGTTAATTGCCTTAACTACATGAATAATTGTGAAGGTGCAGTAGAAAAGGTTGACATAAAAATACAGTTCAACAATACCAGCAAAGTATGAAATATGGCAATATGCAAAATGCCTTAAATCAAACTGGCAAAGTGTGAAACGATAGGTATTTTATGCATTGCTTAGGCATTCTATAGAAGGGTGGGGTGATTGCCTGTTGGCTAAGTATAGCAGACCTATATTTTTGCATAGTATATAAAAAAAAGCATTTAAATTAATTACGTTCAGCTTTGTGTTTGATGCATTTAAATAAAAAAAAAGTTCTGTTTTGTGTTTAACATTAATAGATAAAGTTTGGCTTTGTGTTTAAAACTTTGTGTTTAAAACAGCCAATACATTAAACCTGGTCAATCGTCTGCATTTGTTTGTATTTATGGAGCTTTTTTTGCTAAAATTGCTGTGCAAATAATAATCCATTGGCTCTGAAGTTAATTACCAGTAATCGAAAAACATTATTCTATTGTCATGAGCGCTCTGCTTTGTTTGCGTTTTGTTTTTTACCTGAATTTAAATCACTTGCTCGTTTTGTGGATATTTGTGTAGTAACTATTGTGCCAGAGCTTTCTGATAAATCTAAAAAAGAACATTTATATTTTTACCAGCCTGTTTCCTTTGTTCAGGAAGGGGTCAGCTCTCAGCTGATGGCGTGTTATCAGTCTCATTTTGACCAGAACAATCGAACAGTATTATCAGAGACCCTGTGCGTCCACTCTCGGCCCTCATGATAACAGCTAATGATCGGTGGGGACAGTAAATCTCTGACTGAGCTTGTGCTGGATATCAGCAGTCTGCAGACTATTTTATTACAGGAATCAAAATTGATTTCATTTCATCCCATGCTAAAGACTTAAGGTTTAAGATCGTGACAGGAGGGCTGTGCATTTTTACTGTGCATGCACAACAATGAGGGAAATTTTGTATCTTTACAAACAAATACTGCAAAGAAACAGGAAACTGATGAACGTTGTGCCATGGAGACAATTAAAATGAATTTACAGGATATTCAATGAATTAAATGTAATCATTTTAGATGAATCTGTTTGAGTATTCTTTAACATATACGGAATGTATATACACCTTGGAGTTGTGCATGCAAAAAACTTGCTAGTAACTAATACATAAAAATAATACATTTAGAAAATAAAAAATTATGTAAATTAAATTACAACGAGAGGAAAGAAATGTTTAGTTTTTTACCCTAATAACTGGCAACAGTGTACAAAATCAATCAATACATTTAACCAACAAGTCTGATAATATATAACTTTACGCATTACAAAATTAATATTATAAACGGAGTCTCCTGATGGCCTGAAAATAAAGTGGTTCAAAGTTCACAAGAAGCAACAGAACATATATATCTTCCAATTCAATGCCAAATGCTCTTCACAACATGTATAATGTGGTGTGATAGAAGGAAAGGGCAGGGGGGTGGTGGGTGTTACCCACCCAAAGGGAAACTAATAGGCTACGAGGAAACATCAGCAGCCTCTTTTTTCACTCCTGATGGATGGAGTAGCACTGTTCAACAAATCCAGTAAAGAAAGCCCAAATCTAACTGAGCGTGAGATAGCATCATATTTCCATCCAGACACTGAAGATTCACGCTGTCTACAAGGTTTTCTTACTCCTTGCTACTGCTGTATTGAACAGAAACACCCAACATTCTAAAAGGATTAGATGGCAGCATATAATTGAATGTGCAAAATTCAGGCAAGACTAACAGGGTGACAAGCATTAACTTAAACCCTGTATGAAAAGTCCCTTTATGGCTCTTGTTTAAGTGTGGTGATCACCAGATCATAATTACAGAAAGTGGGAGGAGTCTAAGGGCATCTGTGAATGAGTTAATGGAACAACTCCAGATAATCAACTCCAGGTAAAGAGCACCACTTCACACTGAATGTCTTAAAATAACTCTCTCTGCATTGAGCGATTAACTGAAAATTTGAGCTATATATTTGCTATGCATGGAATAATATCCCATATTGTTTATTCAAAGCTTATTTAAAAACCTTATTGAACTGGCTTGTGAATGGCTTGAGCTGATGGCGAGTAGACATGGTTAGGGTTGGTCATCTCAGAGCTAAACAGGGTTAGGGTTGGGGTAAAGGAGTCTAGCCAATGAGATGAAATGTGGGCGGGGCTTCTCGGTTTGTGGGTGGGGCTAAATCTATCTGCAGTCTGCTGACAGGGGCATCTCGATGAAACTGGTGAGCTCCAGAAAAACCCAAGTACCCCTGACTTCAGATGGGATAAGCCCCACCCACTTAATGTGAAGCCCCACCCACTAAATGCACAGAAGACTCACCACAGTTGGTTTGATAAACCACCAATGTGTTTTCCATCCAAAATTAAATTGTTTTATTCCAATTTGCTGTCAGACAATTTTTCTGAATAAAGAATTAAAGTTTGCCTAATTCTTCAAAAGAAATCATGTTTAAACAGATAAGCAGCCCTTAAAGAGTAAAAGGGGGAGAAAAAAGCAGTTCAATGCTCATTAAACGTCGTAAATTAAATGTAAGAAAATAATCTTCTTAGCTAAATTTTGCTCAAATATGACAAGATTTATTCTGTATAGGGAAATGTGGCTCACAGCTTTTCCACCAACAAAAGTCCTGCGTTTGAAAAACATAATGAGTTATTGCAAATACTTTGATATGTGACCCCTTCCTTCCCCCAAATACAAGCTAGACCCCCATAAGACTCTGCTTACCATGTCCTCTCGTTGTCCGATTTCTGTTGCTTTGTCATGAAAATAATTGACTACAAAGGGTGACACTGAGGGAACAAAAGACCAAGACTCTATTCGCACAGTCGCTACAGGGGAAAACTGCTCGCTGACCTTTGCAGAGTGATGAAAACATGGAGTGACAGTCACTTGCAGCCTATCTAGGACACAATGCTACTGTATTCACACCTGGGGTCAGTCACAGCTCAAAGGTACCCTTCTCCCCGTGGCTCGAGTGACCCCGACACTGGAATGGTGATGTCACAGTCACTTACCACAGATCTTCATTCCCAGTTTCCTCGTGCATCCGTGCGCGACCCCGTACCAAGCGTCACAGGCTAAAACGAGACGTTTGGAGAGCTGTTCAACATTTATTTATTTATTTCTGTTCTTAAGCTTGATGCGCTTTTAAAAGCAAATGCAACATGCACTGACGTCAAATAAATGAATATGACTATATTTTACCGGCTGTGTGTCACAAATAAAAACACGGGCTGCACCAGGAAACAAGTCAATAATTTACGGTGTCTGGATAGATTCTGCGGGATTTGCACTGCAAGTATATACGCTATGCTGCTCTAAATATATAAAAAATGTCAAATTAACATATTATCAGCATTTGAAATGTTTATAAATATGTTCATTTACCAATGTTTACAACTTATTCTCAATTGAAAAATAAACTCATTTGGATAAAAGTAAAAACTATGAAAACGATGCTTTTGATTGATAGCATTTTCAGTTTTTGCAGCATTATATTTTCATTTTTATTTAGTTTTTTAAAAGGCATTGGTTCTACTGTTAAAATAGCCGTTTCCCTCTTATAAAAAGGCAAAAACACCAATATAAAAATAGCGAAAACACAAGTAAATAAAAAAATGAACCATTTTAAGTAAATTAGGGAAAAACTATTAGATAAAAAATTCAATATCAACCCAGCTGACAAATGCCACTCATCATTTAAACGGGTGATATCGAATAACGATTGGAAACAAATACTTAAATTTTAATACTAAAAATAATTTAAATGCTAAAATAAATGTAGAGTTTACGCCTTCAGCATCTTTCCCTTTTAGATTAATGTTGCCAAAGGTGGAAATAAATTGATTAACATCTTTCCAAATAATCGTTTATTGACAGTTTCTACAGTGGTTCAACGTTTAAATGTCATCCGGTGTTTTACCAATTTTTCCCAGCCGTGAGACACTCCTTCTGCGTCTACGCATGCGCAAGCTCAAGCGCGTTATAAACGTGTCACGTTGTACGTCACAAATATAGGGTTTTTTTGTACACTTTTGCGTATTACTGTTCTTTTTGCAATGTGCATGTTGAAAATTGAGATTTAAAAACTATTTAGCAAAAACTCACTGTGATTTTTTTTTATTCACGGGTAAAAGTGAATCACTGTCAAGTTATACGATAAGATAAGAGGTAGAGGAGAAATCGTTTTCGGGATTTATCCATTCGCTATAGTCCTCAACTTCTCCTCACTGAGACCTCAAATAAAAAGACAGTGAAATTAAAATCCTGAACATCTCTTTAGACGTGTGTAAGTGTGTAAAATTAGAGTATTTGTTCATATAGCCATACATCAGATAGTTTATTGGTTCCCCCGCCTCTACCTCATGCAGGCAATCAATCGAGGCTCTTGGATGGGGCATGGCAGGCAGCTGATAGATGGTGGCACACACCCGGTAAAGAGGCGGTTTGAAATAAGCGGCCATGAAATGAGCTCTCGGGACTAATTGAGTGAAACGCGTGTTTGACTCGCCAGCCGCAACATGAACAATGAGAATGTGAAAAACAGCACTGGAAAAGCTGAAGCGACCAATAAAACCACTGGCTAATACCACAGGACACCAGCAACCACCAGACAGATGCCGCGTATGTCAAAGAACATAAACATTCACAGCAAATTGAGAGATTCTTAAGCCCTAAAACATTTCGGGAGGTTTAAAGTCAAAAGGTTTCAAGGAAGACCACCACAAATATTAAACCTCACCTAAATCAGAAAACAGAATATGCCAAAAATATTTAGATATGTGAATGAATTTAAATTAATCTGCAATGCTTGCATTTATTTACATCTGTCAAACTTCACCAATCCCCATCAATTCTAACACCTGATTGGTTACTCGTCTTTTCCATTGACTGTATAACTGGATGAACCATGCGTGACGTCACACATGGTTTAGCAGACTAAACTTACTTTGCTATCAATAAAGTAATAAATAAATAAAAAAATTATATGTAAAAGTATATGTGTGTATAAACAATCAATACAGAATTAAAACGTTTTATTAGCTGCAAAAACTATTTTAACATTGGTGTCAAAGGGAATCTGCTCATTTCTGGCACTAGCCTCAAGGAGTAAGTCGAGCAATAACGGTTCAGCCACCTCCTAACAAGCATCAGGAGGGAAAGTGAGAGGTGGCCACTTGCTCTATGCCCATCAAGGCAAGTCATTCACTACTGAACATATGGGTGGCACTGTTCACCTCGAGAATTTCTAATATTTCAACCTATGTTGGACGTATTAACTCCAACAACCAAAAAAGGACTATACTCTTGAGAATTCTTAAATTTTGGTTGATGTCTTTCATTCACCTTTATCCTATAGTAATTGTTAGCAGGGAAATACAAACATCGGTGTGTTTTAGTAATTCTCTTGTTCTGAGATTTCAGGACCAAATGGGCAGGGGAAGTAAGTTATGTTTTATCCTGGATCACTGGAGAGGGAGTTGGTTAGATTGACCAAAATCCTTGTTTGTGCAAGAATGACAATAACCACTTTGCTGTTTATAACACTCGTTATAGCCCCGCACACAGACTTTGATGGGTGAGTTCGACAGATAAAATAAATTCAGATAAATAAAGTACCATTTATGATCATTTAAACGGAGAACAAAAATACATATTTTAATTAACAACACATTTCTTTAAAGACATATTTTATCATTTATTAATAGTTTATTTATTTATTTAATTTTGGCACATTCTGTTGTCGTGACATTATGTTTGTCGGATATCAAACGAACGTTGAATCAACATCTTTTCGCTCATAAAAATAACGTTCATTTGACGTCAGAAAGGACGTCAAAATAACGTTCATTGGACGTTATTCAACTGCGATCGCTTCAAATAACGCTCAATACGTTTGTGTTAAAGAGAAGCTTGACACTATTACGAGTTCAGAGGAAATAGTATATGCAGACATATACTGTAACTGATTAAAGTTAACTGTCCACAAAAGAAATGGATTTTGCCAGGCTACAAACAGCCTAAATTAACTTTAACCCATGGGGCTCCTCAATCTTTCCCAGTTCAAAACATTCTCAAGATTTTTCTGTATGTTTCCGGTTGATTGATACCATAAGAACGGAAACAGAACTGTGAAAATGATAATTAGCTTGATAAGCGCTAATGTCGTGCTGCGTGTGCGTCTGATCTGGCTGTATTTGCCCGGGGCGCTCGCTGTCAGTGGCGGCAGAGACAACGCGCGCCCCTCAGGTCAGTGAGCGTGAGATAGAGCATGGCAGGGAGATAATAGCAAAACACGCAGGACACCCCCCCCCCACACACACACATCCACGGACACGCACACAAGAGGATGTAAGCTGAATATATGGATAGAGACTGACTCACAGACGCGCGCGCGCAAATTAACCCGACAATTCACAGAAAACGGTTTTAAACCTGCCATCATCGATATTGTGATGCGCATTATTATAGGCACTGGTGTTTAACCACAATTCACTTTTTGGACGACGCATGTAGGGAGACAACAAACAGGTTTGCATTCGATTTAAGAAATTATTTAGTCCCCATATCACAAGAATGGATATTTATCAAAACAAATTCGTTTGTATACATTTTAAAAATTGTCTTTCCAGCATATGCGCAAAGCAAAGCGCGCGCCGGAGCGTGATGGAGGGTAATTTAGGTAATTATACGCTGTTAAGTCGGGTCTGTGAAAAGAGCGGAGCGCAGATGATTGCTGCTCTTGAAGCCTCCATCACAAGAGCCAAAATAGCAGAACTATTGTTAGGAGAGAACGGAACCATAACGGACTGCTGCAGGTCAGCAGCCAAAAGCAAAATTAGCCATTTAATCTATATGATAATGTCTGCATCTAAATGAGCATTATAACGAAATGTAAGTGAAATAAAAATCATCATTATCATAATGTTATTGCTATTATCCAGCATACAATCCTAATGTAAACGCCAAGACAAAAATAGAATTAGAATATTTTTAAAATCCTTTTTCTGAACATGTAAGCATCCAAATAGTTTTAATGTTTAAGAAAAAACGTATATTACATATAAAAAAGTCAAGCGTGTGTGCATAATGGTAGTTTATCATTCGTCGAAGGCTGCAGGGTTATCCGTCACCTAATAGATATTTCACGGCGCTATGCGTGTGCGTACGCGCGCGCGCATGTGTGTGTGTGTGTGTTTTAAGAGAGTGATGAACATCGCCACCCCACGGAGTAAACAAGCCAAGTGAAAAACGCCTTATAAATCCACGGAGACCTACTTGTGGCAGGTTGTCGTAAATTAGCCGTGTTTGGATCCATTTCAATCGCCGAGGAGGAAGGTGCGGAAGACGCCATCAGTCCAGGAGAAACACCTCGATGTTTTCAGACGGAAGAAAAAGCCCCCTGCGCAAGATAATGACAAAAACACAAAAAGTGCCACAGTGAGCAAGAGAGTGCTGCAAACCAATTGATTGTCCAGCATCTGATTCATTCCTCACCTCGTGCGTAATTTGCCATGCGCTTTTACGCAGGAAAATCAACGCATGTTACAAATGGCAGACAACACTCAAAGACATAGCTCAGACAGAACGAAAAGAGGTTCATCATGTGAGATCTGGAGATATCCGACCTATTTATATAAGAGGTTATTTTGGAAGCCATGCAACCAGCGCGATGCTCTCCAGGCGCGCACCAGACCGTGAAGTCTGACTTAATTGGCTCTAAAACGAGCTCTTTCAATCAAATAATTTCTATGGTGAAAAATAAGAATCTAGACATTTGAATCACAATTAAATCATAAATAAAATAAAGATATGATGCAGTACGTGCTGATAATTGATGCTTCTTTGTGTGAGATCATTTTAGAAGGTCATGAGAAGAGACTGGCATCGATTTCTCAATTAACAGGATCTTTAAAATCAGAAAATAATGCGCGATCAGTCATTGTCGGAGCAAGTAATATTTTAAAGGCTGGATAAAATCATTGCTCTACCCATGTGTTAAATTACAGTTTTTCGATCAGTACTTTACAGGACCTGATCGGCACAAAATCATACTCATCCGAGTTAAATGTAGCCTTTTTATAACTGACACTAAAGGTGATAATCGAAGCTAATCTTGACTACTGATAAACAAACCGAAGGTGAGCGCTTACCTTCCGGAGTCACAGGTGTCACAGTAAAATCCTGCTTAAAATGGCACACGAGTGATGCAAAGATGTTCCCTCCGCGCGACGCTGCGCTCAGGCACTTGACATTGGGAAACCAGAGCAGAGCAGAAGAACATACACATCCATCCAGCGGTAATTCTTGTTTCGGGGGTTATCCTTCAAAGGGCGACAGGAGAACATCCAAAATGAACTTGTGCTGTTTTTAATCCCGCTTTAAATCCCGATTTTTCTCTCGAGATTGTGATTTTGAACGAACTTAACCCATCAGACACATGAAGTTTAATAGCCGGAGTAATTTAATATTTATACATGCGCGTCAAAACATCGTGGGAGTGGGAAAACTGGGTGAGAGAGGGGAAGAGCAAGAGGAAGAGAGAGAGAGAGTGGGGGGGGGAGAAGACTAACCTGTTATTTTTTTAATAAGCGTTTCATATGAACATTTTTATGCTGATTTGTTTTGATGTAACAAATGACTTGTGGATCGTTTTTTTTTCCCGAATATTCGCTACACACGTAACTAATTGAGCACAAACGACCTCCACGAGGTGGCAACAGAGAACAAACCAGGGCATGAACTTGGAACAATATCGAGGGGAAGCGTCCTGGAAGCAAACATCCTGTTTTTCTTTCTAAAATAATTGTGTCTTACCACTGCTACTCATTCGTCGACAGCTCTTCGTTGATTTTGGCGATGGAAACGGCAGAGCATCGTGCCCTTAACATAAATGCGGGGAAAATAAGATTGTGGTACATTTAGGTTAAAAATAAGATTGTTTTAGTTGTGATTACTAGTAGTAACATTGTTGTGAAATACATTTTCCTTTTGGCAGACACTATCATTGATGAGGCGTTTAAAGGAACAAAGATGGTTGATCAGTTCTTTCCCAGAGGATGGAACCCATGATCCTGGCATTGGTATTGCCATGCTCTACTGAGTGACCCATGAAAGCTGTGAATTATTATTATTATTATTATTAAGAAAGATGTCTTGATTCTTTTCCTCTTCTATAAACACACGTCAGGTGAATGGGTGATATGGGGGGCTCTGTTGTGAACTATGAGCTTTCTTTATGTTGGCAAATACTTCCCATTGAGTGTTCTATTGTATGCAGCAACCTAGAATTGTTGTGAGGAAGTTTTTAAATACATTGGGAGTAGTTTGGAGCAAGGGGTGGATGGCACTGCGCCTTTCAATAAGATCCCTGGCTTGGTTTTACAGTTTCTACAAGACTAAAAAGATACATCAGGTTAATTTAACTTTTAAAATTCCCATGAGAAATTAATGTCCAGTGATGGACTGGTGAGCTGTTTAGGGTTTTCACCCAAAGTGCACTGGAAAGAACCAGCAGAACCCATGACCCATTTCTGCACCAGCAGAACCCATGTCCCTGAAAAGGAAGAAGCTGGTAAATTAGTAAATTCATGAAATTTGAAGATAAGCGTTGCATGAAAGTACAATAAAATTGTAGAATGAACAATTAAAAAGGTCAATAAAGACTTAAAAAAATTCAAGACAACTGGTAAGAAAGCAATATTTATTTTCTTTAAGCAGTTTTCTTAATTGAGGGAAAACAGAGGGAAAACATTTGACCCAGATTGATCAGATTTTGTACATTTTCCGACAAACAAAGAAAAGATCAGCCCATAAATTCAATGATAATGAAAGTGGTTAGTAACCTATAGGAACTACACAGGAGGAGGAGCTCAAGACAGCTGGGACTATAGTCTATGAGTAAACAATCGAAAACAATGCTGCAAATAACTGAAATCCTGCACAAAGTTCTCTGCTAACGAAAGCACATGTTCAGAGTCATCTTAAGAACATCTGAATGATCAAAGTCGAACAGGGTAAATGTGTTGTGGTAAAATGACAGGAAAATGGGTGCTGGCTATATACCCACAACCGCAATCTCGACATCAAAAAACGTTATACTTTGGGGATGCTGTCCTGTAAAGTGTATAGGACAACTGTACTGCATCAAATGATGATGTATGGGGCTTACTGTCAATTCTTGAGTAAGACCGGATTGGGAATGGGACCATCTGAAACCACCTAACAAACCTGGTGGTCATCTTCCTGAAACGTCTGCCAACATGTTTGCCAACTACTGTTAGGACACAAAATACTAAGTAATAATCTGGGTCAGATGGCCACTACATAATTATTTCAAAGCAAATGGTTCAGAATCAGCAAGGGGTCAAATATTTCTACTACTAGTCAGTTTCTGAACATAATGAACATCAAAGGTATGCTGCATCTTCTTCTTTTCCTTTCGGCTTTTCCCAGTTTAGGGGTCGCCACAGCGAATCATCCTTTTCCACCTAACTCTGTCCTCAGTATCCTCTACTCTTGCACCTTCATGTCCTCTTTCAGCTCCTCCATATATCTCGTCTTTGGTCTTCCTCTTGACCTCTTGCCTGGCATCTCCATCTCCAACATCCTTCTACCAATATAACCACTATCCCTCCTCTGCACATGTCCAAACCATCTCAACCTGGCCTCTCTGACTTTGTCTCCAAAACAACCAACCTGAGCTGTCCCTCTGATGTGCTCGTTCCTAATCTTGTCCATCCTAGTCACTCCTAAACTGAACCTCAACATCCTCATCTCTGCTACTTCCAGCTCTGCCTCTTGTCTCTTCCTCACTGCTACAGTCTCCAACCCATACATCATAGCAGGTCTCACTTCTGTTCTGTACACCTTTCCTTTGATTCTTTCTGACACTCTTCTGTCACACAACACCCCTGACACTTTTCTCCACCCACTCCAACCTGCCTGCACTCGTCTCTTCACCTCTTTTCCACACTCCCCGTCACACTGGACTGTTGACCCCAAATACCTAAACTCCTGCACCTTCTTGCATCACCTCCGTTGCCCTCGCCAACATGCCCGTTGAAATCTGCTTCCACTACTACTCTCTCTCCTCTGGGAACACTCTCAATCACCTCATCTAACTCACTCCAAAATCTCTCCTTCTCTTCCAACTTACAGCCTACTTGTGGAGCATAACCACTCACTACATTCAACATCACCCCTTCAATTTCTAACTTCAAACTGATCACCCTGTCTGACACTCTTTTCACTCTAAAACATTCCTCACAACTCCTCCTTCAGGATCACTCCTACTCCATTTCTCTTCCTATCCACACCATAGTAAAACAGTTTGTATCCCCCTCCAATACTACGCGCTTTGCTACCCTTCCACCTGGTCTCTTGCACACACAGAATATCTACCTTCTTTCTCTCCATCATGTCCGCCAGCTCCCTACCCTTCCCTGTCATTGTACCAATGTTAAGAGTCCCTATTCTCAGATCTATACTCCTGCCTTTCCTGTTCTCTTTCTGTCGACGAATCCTTCTCCCTCCTCTCCTTCTTCGACAAACAGTAGTCCAATTTCCACCGGCACCCTGTAAGTCAACAGCACCGGAGGCGGTCGTTGTTAACCCGGGCCTCGACCGATCCGGTATGAAAATCGATTTGGTGACTCGCATATTTGGTTTTTGGCATTTTTTACGCCGGATGCCCTTCCTGACGCAACCCTCTCTATTTATCCGGGCTTGGGACCGGCACAGAAGTCACTGGCTTGCAACCCCTGTGGCTAGATTAAAGGTATGCTGCATATTAATAGAAAAAGAACTCTTTTAAGTTATTGGGTATGTGTGACATGCATTTATTTGATCAGAAAATTCAGAATAGCATCAGAATAATGGTTAAGTATCAATAGAGGAGTCACTGGGATCTTCATTTGTATCAGAGCTGTATGACGACTCGTCATTCTCATCATCCTCATCATCATCATCATCTTCACTGTCATTAGAGTCTTCATTTGCTTCTGAAAATTAAGTTGATTTACAGTTATACATACTTTCACTTTTGATATCAGCCACGTTATCAGTAGACAATGATGCAGCTAGCAACACAGGTGCTGAAATCAGTTTCTTACGATGAACATGAGGACTAAAAAGAGATGTTCTGGTCCAGGGTGTAACTAAACATCTGCTGTACTTACCACAAAGCTCTTTAAAAAAAAAAAAAAAAAAAAGCGAGTGAAATTAATTTTTACCAAGTTACAAGCCAGTGTATGGAAGAACAGAACAGATTTATCAACTCAAATTTATAGAATTGCTTGAGACTTGTTGAGAAGCTAATCTGTGTCTACAGTTACCCGAGTGATGAAAACTGAGTGGATGTATTTCAAACTGGTTTATCAATGCTTTGTTGGTTGTATTTCTATTATTAACACATTATTCATGATTTTTTTTTAACTGCTTTGCACCTGTGGTAACAGACATTATTTTCCAGCTAATTCTGGTTCATACATGTATGGTTGTGTTCCACCACCCTCCACTTCAACCACTTACAGTGTTACTTTCAAAAGATAATTGCTTATATAGCTAGTTATTCATAGTTAAGACTTTCTAATTATGTGCTGCTCTTTAAGAGCAGACACCATTACTCCCATGTACTGGAGGGAGAAGCACAGAACAGCAGCTTTGGTCAACTTTATGTATTTTCTTTGTGATGCTAAAAGAGTCTGGTCATAAAGGCTTGTGTGACAGTATTTTTATATTATTTGATCAGTTATAATGTGCGTTTAATATACAGATAAAATGTTCATAAAGAATGTATATATATATATATTTTTTCTATATAACTGGGCATTTATGAACAGTACAAAGTAAAAAATAAAATCCAGTTTATGGCTCCTTGTCACATTATAATCTTACCCATCAGTAGTTTTTCTTCAATGAGGGGAAGGAAGCTGTTGGCCTCGGAATTCTGGGGCTCATAAACTAAAACTGAAGGTAGAACGCAAGGAGAAAACATCAATACATTTAAAGGGTCAACTGTATAAAAATGATTAAAAAACATGCACATACTCATCTGACACAGCTTCTTGGAAAGTGGGTAATTTTTCCTCATCACAGCCTGTAAAAACTGGATCAACAGAAATATTTATATAAAGTCATTCACAAATGTACAAATATAAAGTTCTTTCTTTCTTTCAGCTCGCATACGGTGCCATTTTCTTTAATATTTTACATTTGGATCACTTTGATTAAAAGAGAATTCAAGGTATTCTAGAAAATCTGTAAAGTTCTCACCTCTACAAATAACTCCAGTGGGACAGGCCCTCCACTCTCCTTTTCCCCCTCATCACTATGTCTCTGGGCATTTTTGGATAGATCTTCTTTAGAGGACTGGGGGAAACCCTTAGACAGGTTTTCACATTGTACTTTTTCATCTCATGTAAAAAAAAAGTGGTTCAGTAACTTAAACATCAAGAAATATGTGTATCTTTCATGGAAGTTAAAAAAGATTAAAATTGAATAAGAATGAGATGAGAATGTCAACAGAGGAGCTTTGTCAGTTTTAAAACCCATCCATTGTTAATCCGTTTAAGTGTATGGAACAACACACATGGGAAGGGAAGACAATGTATAAATATCCCTTTATCAAAATTAAGGTGGAAGTAGATCAGTTACCCATCAACATAGAAGAAGCCTGTTTAGGGTGTTTATGTCCATGCCTGGTTGCTTTCCTGAAGGACGGAGCTTTTGTGGCATTATATCCTTTGCTGCTGGAAAAAAAGGGTGATAAAAGTAAACTATTTGAGCTCACTGGAGCAAATGAATACCATCAGCTTTCCTGTTTTACACACATACGGCCCATAAACTACACCCCATGCATGACCCAGAGAGCACATGGAATGGAACACAAAAAACAAAACTGAAAAACCAGTGTCATATGAATATTCAATGTTTCAAATGTTACACATTTATATACAAGTGCATAAAATGTTTAATATTTTTGACTTTTGTTGAAGAAAATTAAACCCATCTATTAAATAGATGTATTACAGAGCGAAATATTTTAAGTCGTACTTTTCAGAAATTGTAATGATTGTAGTTTGCAGATAGTGAGTTCGTAGATTGCTAATTCATAACACGCTTGACTTCACAGATGTACAAAATATAGTCACACAAAGAGTAAGCCTTAAGTTTGTTCACAGTATTCAAGCAGTGCCATTGGATTTTGAGTGATTTTTGGAGAGTTGCACAAGAAGTGGACTGAGACTGGAAAACTCCAGCCATTTAGGCATTCAACGATGATCAAGGCAATCTGCTGCAACTCAAACCGAGCAACAGAATGAAGGAAAAAAAAGTGATAACCATGACTTTGGGCGTGGCATGGTTGTTGGTGCCAGACAGGCTGGTCTGAGTATTTTAAAAACTGCTGATCTAGTGGTATTTTCACACACAACCGTCTCTAGGATTTTCAGAGATGGGTGCAAATGTTTTGTTGACGTCAGAGGAGAAGAGCCAGACTGGTTTGAGCTGATAGAAAGGCAACAGTAGCTCAAATAAATATCCGTTATGATAGAGCCTCACTGAACACACAACGATCCTTGAGGTGAATGGACTACAGCAGCAGACGACCATACCGGGTGTCGCTCCTATCAGCGAAGAACAGGAAACTGAGGCTGAAATTCGCACAATTCAACAAATATAGACAATAGAAGATTGGAAAAATGCAAACTGGTCTGATGATTTTCGATTTCTGCTTCGATACACGGATGGTACGGTCAAAAATTGGTATCCACAACATGAAAGCTGATCCCATCCTGCCTTGTATAAGTGTACCAGTGCTGCTGGTGGTGGTGTAACGGTTATTTTCTTGGCACATTTTAGGCCAATTACTACAAATTGAGCATTGTGTCAACACCAGAGCCTATCTGAGTATTGTTCTGATTGGTCCTTGAACTTGATAATACATTCTCTGTGCTCAAATACACTGTACACCTACAGTAGAGCACTTTCAGGATGTGGTGGAACGGGAGATACGCATCATGGATGTGCTGCAACTTGGTGATGCTATCATATCAATGTGGACCAAACTCTCCAAGGTTTCCAGCTGAATGTATGCCATGAAGGATTAAAGCAATTCTGAAGGCAAAAGGGGTCTAATCTCATAATAGCACAGTGTACCTAATAAAGTTTGTGGTGTGTGTATATACAATTAATATATGATGGTATACGTCAAACTGGCAAACTTCTAACTGAAAGGCCACAGTACTACCCACGTCGCCACCGTGCTGCCAGAATGTTCATTGCGTTGACTGAGAATTAAATACAGGTCAACTGCTTGGAAGGCAAGTATGCTCACCACTACAACACCAAGACTACATCAAGTTTTTAAATCATTATTATGACGTTAGTACGCGTAGCTTATGAAGTGATGTTGACCTAATAACACAGTTTTTAACACATTGGTTTCCATTCCACTGACTTTTTGCTGCAGGGTCTAGAGACGAAAGGAAGTAACGTAATGTAGCATTGAGAAGAAAAACGCTTGAAGACACTGCTTGAAGAAAGGCAGACTGACGTTGTATATAGCACTATGCTTTAAATCAGTTGCTAGCTACTGTATAAGAGCTAGAATAATCTAATCATACAGAGAGAGTTGTTTTAAAACGTGTGTGCTTGATAACACATGGTCAAAATGTATGCAGACAGTTCAGATTACTGTGCTTGAAGAGCTAGGAATCAGCAGTTTTTTGGCTGTGGCTACCATTTCATGAAAATAGAATAACAAAAGTGCTCAAATAAAATCAGCATGAAGCTTTTCTGATTTCATTTTGTTTATCATTTTTACACAACTAATAACGCATTTAATGCGAATATAGCCAAATAGCTTTTCATATTGCAATGCATACATTGCTTTTAGATGACGCTTCTGAGGTTCTGTCAAACAGATCAAAGGTGACGTTAAACGTTTTGTGATACAGTGTAACGTTGGAAAACATGCGAAGTCATTTAGTTAAACACGCGATTCTTACCTGTCCATAGCGTCAATTTGTTCTTTTAATATATAATTTGACGATCTGTGTGTAATTTCAATTACAGTATCACTTTTTTGAAGTTTATTGGGACTTTCTGATGCAGTTTACTGAGACAACGCTTCTGTTGAGTTGTCGTGCTGTTGTTTCCATAGCAATTGTCGGTGTCCCTTCTAAATAGACCGATCGCACCATTGCTTCTTTCCGGAACTAATGCTATATATAATATCCGGAAGATTTGATAAATCTATAGTAATTTTGATAAACCTATATTTAGAGCTTTAACAACAATAGCAACAACAGCAACATTTACAGTTATTGTTTATTATTATTATTATTATTATTATTATTATTATTAGTGGCAGTAATACTATGTTTTTGGATGACCCAATTTACTGCAGAACTTCATTTTGTAAGAGGGAGAGAAGGAAGAAAGGAAATGAGTCTTGTTTGTAATCCATTACCTTCATTAATTGAACACAGTGAACGCTTTATTCAATTTACTATGGATTTGTTGAATGTTAACATTCTGTTTAAAAGGCAAATGATGGAAGATCAAAAGCTAAAAATTCAGGAACATATAATGATGGCTAATCATTAGTTGACCAATGATATTCTTATATGTCCTTTATATTTATGAACAATGTAATTCTTACAAGACGGCATGTTGGCGATTGGAAATCAATAGTGAGATACTAAATCCTTCTTTACAAGTCACAGATCATTACTCTAAACTAAACCAATCTGGTCATGCATAGCTAGAAGATAAGTGCTTTTTTAAACTACTAAAGCTGCAATAAGAAAATCTTCATTTTTACTTTAAATCAGGTTCAAAATTGCTCACAACAATTCAGATTACAGATAGTATAACTCATAATTCAAATACAGAGCATGTTCAACCCGCAATTAATCTCCAACTCCATCTTGGTAATATGCGGAAATTAATGAATAAACAATTTGCCAACCTTTCTTCGCTCAAACCCAATAGTTTGCAGTTTAATGTATAAACTTTAACTTTAAAAAGTTATTCTAAAGTTGCAGTAATAACATGCATCACTGCCTCATTTAATTTTCTGTATCATTTCCCATTTTTTCTCTTTCAGAGCTGCAGATTTAATAAAAAAACATGTGGGGGCTGACCATTCTGCTTGTTTTGAACAATAAATACTGTGTTTTATGATTCCTTTATGAAAAAAATGAGAAGATATACCAATTTTATATTGTATAGAATAAACGAATGAAGAAAATGTGTCTTGATAAAAAAAAGGTGTCAAGGTAAATCTTTTTTTTTTTTTATAAAAGTATTTCATATAATGAAGAACATTCAGAATATCAAGGCTGAATGGTCAGCCACCACACATTTCCTTTCACTATGTTATTTCACACTGTGGTCACCAGTGCTGGCAGAGACATATTGTTGCTTATATCACAGGGTATATTGGGCTACACTTGGTCCCTGGGCTAAACTCTGGACAAGGCTGAGAAATTATGTATTTACCCCCATCACACCGAAAGGGAACCAGAGGGAAAAGAAGATGAATGAATGTATAATGTTGGCACATTTTATTGCAAGACGTCAAAGCATTCAGAAATATAAAAGCACCACGCTAACAAACAATGAAAAAGTTTAAATTTTTGAAGAAAATCTGTTATAAAATATAATGAACCAAATGGTTTGTTGCATTTTTAAATTGTCACAAAAATGCTTTTCACCAAATGGAAAAAAAATTGTCCATGTTTGATCATTTGTGGAGTTGATGGTCTTTCCTTTGTGTCCATCTGTGTTCCTGGGAGCTCGTTCTGTCAGTAATTCAGCATGAGATTATAGCCCTTCTACGTCGATTAACCCTGAGTGTCCCACGAGACTCTTATGAACTGAAGATTCCCGAGAGCCTCTTTAAGATTCGTTTTCAACCCCCATCTCTCGGGACAGATGCTTGTTTTCTGCCCTCCAGACAATTCCAGTACTGCTGCTCATATTGAGAATCCAGTACATATTTTCACTATTTTATGTATTTTTGCCATGTGATATATGTCAAGCACCAGCTCATAAAACCTGTTCTACGGTATGCATTAAATCTCCATATGATTGTGAAACCATTCTGATGCATTGGTCAAATAAAAGAGGTTTCTGGTGATAATAAAGAAACAATGGGATCAATAATCCGTTTTCTAATCCACTTTTTTGTCCTATGTTCAATGGTTCATTAACTTGTGAAATGGAAAAATGTCATTCAGTTTCTTTTAGGGGCCTTTGATATGTTCTCACTGGGAAAGGAAAAAACATCAAGTCTGCCTTGAGGGAGCAGAAGGAACACACTCAATATCAAATATCAGTTCGAAATACATTTAGCTTTTGGCAACAAAACAATGTGGCCCACCTTCTCCAAAAATGTTAAACTGTTATACCACAGTTACACAGTGAGGGGAAAATATTTGACTCCCTGCTTAAAATCTGCCACAGACAACATAAAAAAGACCAGTTCAGAAAAGTAATGGTTTTATTTCACCCTGGATGGACAGAATAAAGAAAATTAAGGCTTTTGTTAAAAACTGTTTTATTATACCATTAGCTCATGACACATCAAGACTTTTTGATGTTGTATCTGGTTTTGATCACTGTTCAATAGTAAAGAAGATTAGTTAAATTAGTTGGCATTGATCCCTGCCTTCCTCATATTCTCTATTCTGATCAAATTCTCTAATTGATGATGAACTAAATGTTTGTATATGTAATTTTGGTAGTTTATTTTGATTGGTGACACACACCTTTTATGTTGCAAACAGTAACATCCAGACACTACATTGTAACATACACGGTTCACTTCCAGCAAATCATAAAGTGTTGTTCTGGAGATCCTAATCTCCCTAAAATAACGAGTTTTCATCGATTTCCTTTCCTCTGTGTAGTATATGGGACTTAAATCTTGATAGCAGTGACTTTATTACAGTGTTTTATCTGCCTAACGATGTTATTTAGCACCATGAGCGATATATACACCCACTTTGAGGCAATCTCAGCTCGCCCATGAAGAAACACATTCCCTGAAAACTATGAGTGTTATTGATAATAACAGTGAGGTTATAGACAGGACGCTGCGAGGCTGTTTCATTCATCACAAGCCACAGACGGATGAGCGACTAACATGAATAGATGAGCTCATTACTGGAGATGTGCTGTGTGCCTGTGCTTCTCCTGTCTGATGTTTTCATTAGGAATAATGAAACAATTGATGAGTCTGTTGATATATTGAACAACACACAAAAAGAGGGCAACAAAATGCTGCAAATACTCTATAACGTCTGAAAGTTAATATTCTAATGACTACCTGGGTGTTTCAGTCATTTAAAGGCTAGTAAGTTGCTTTCTCATTCAATTTGATCACTTGAGCATTTTTAAGTGATACTGAGTTTAATATAAAAGCTGTTTTTGAAGTAAAAAGATTTTTAGTTGACATATTGACATAGTTTGCAAATAATAATTAAAAACCATCATAATAGTATACTTGTGACTATATATGTGAATTTATATATGACTATATATACATACATATATATCAAGATATTATGACTTTTTGTTGAGTGAGAAGTCCATCTTTTTTCCTGAGACAATATTCTTGCTGTAGGTCAGTGCCTCATTTGATAGAATTCTTCGGTGTGGCCTCAGAATGCGTCTTTTTAAAACCAAATTTAATGTATTCAGCATCATATTTTCTTACCACACACTTAAAAGCTTTTGCTTGTTGCATTATGAGACCGTTATTAGCTTTTCTCTTCAGAAAGCGATCCACTTTCCCTTACAGTCAACGCATCTGATTGAACTACTTGGTTTAATGATATTTTAGTCTAAAAAAGAACAAATTGACATTTCACTGTGTGTGTGTGATCCTAATCCTAAATAACTTTTTAAAATAACTATTTGAAAATGATTAGTCAGTAAAAATGTTTTCAAAAAGATGGTGTAGTTGCTTCCCGCCAAATGGTGTGCTATAGCCCACTGTTAGAGAATCACTGCCTTAAGACACGTGAAATTCCAATCCTCTATTGGGTGTAAAAGAATGTCTGCAGACCCTTTGCAGCTATAATACCTTCAACTCTTCCACAAAGGCTTTTTTCTAGGTTCTGGGGTGTGTTTGTGGGATTTGTTGACCATTCTTCCAGAAGAACTTGTGAGGTCAGACTCGGATGTTAGACAAGAAGCCCTGGCTCCCAAACTCACATTTCTGCCTTCATGCTCACTCATGTTGGAACAGGAAGGAACCAACTGTTCCCACAAATTTGGTAACATGTAACTGCCTCAAATCACTTAGTACATTGATCAGGGTACCAATCACTGAAACCAAAGAACAAACCCAGTGTTTGTGAAACACCCCTCACCCAAACTTCACTTCACTGCAGTGAAATAATTCCAACAAACCCAGCTGGAGTCCAGTGGTGGATCTGATCCTATGAAGCCCTCAACACTGTTCTTGAGTCATTCTGATGATCTCAACCTCTGCATCTGAACACCATTATGTGGATGGGTGAGAGAAAATGATTAGTGAGTGAAATTTTTTCATGCACTACAACGCTACCTTTACGAGGCCAGTGTCTCAATCAATCATTGTTTACTCTTCTCTCTCTTTTCCCACATCAGATTTCTTTCCTGCCAAACACAAAAGAAGATAAGTTAATGTTGAGCAGGCATACATTTCTCTTCCATTTATCCCTACGAACTTTATCATTTCCCACAGCACAGAATGACAATTCTTACCAGGTGAGGTCAACTTCCAATTAAGGCAAAAATAGGAACAAAAGCAGCACCACCAGCAGACCTGGAAAACGACAGCTGCATGACTAATTTTGGGAGATTGCTCCCTTTAAATAGTAGAGCAAGTCAATCCTGCTACCACTCATATTCTCCCCTAGACTGTCTTTGCTGCCCGTAGATACCAGTGCCAAGAAAAGAAAAGTGCTCAGCTGGATTACAACCCTGTAACTCTTTCTGTTCACCCTTGCATCTTTATTTGTTCGAACATAATGAAAAGAAATCAATAAAGATAAATAGACATATTTTTAATATGGTAAACTCTACCTTTAAAGATCTAAAACTAGAATAGATAAACATAAATGTGCCATTTCTTATATACGCCATAGATGAGAGTTTATTTGTAGTTTACAATTTACATTTGCTAATCGTTGCATTTACAGGCCTCAACTGTAATTTCGTTAACAAAAAGTGTTGCAGCAATTCGCAACCATTTTTGTTTACACAGCTTTCATGTACAGTTACTGTGTTAATGATAGGATGCATACAATTATTTTGTGCAGCTTCTGTTACAAATCATGTGCTTCTGTTTCATCTAACTCTATAAGTGCTTTTAAGTTGATGAACTCCAAAAACGTCATGTTGTCAACTAAGCTGCCAATCGCCAATTATAATAATGACTGGTTAAGAACTTTGCCCTAGTGTCTAACACCTTATTTGACTTTATAAAATGACCATGCACTTGTAAAGTTTTATCTGTAAAATAATAATAGTACTTGCAGATAACTATGGAAAGTAGCGGAAGCAAACTATGATTTTGGACCAGTCTGCTCTGTGAAACTGACTGTCAGTTCCTGTTAATTCACAGACGCATCATTTCTCTCTCTGTCGTCATACTCTGCGGCCAAGTGAGTGGCAGGTTATACAATTAGCCTCCAGACTGAAAGCTTGCATGCAAAATACCTGCAATGGTGGCTAGAGTTATTCTAACACACACATACACACATACACGCATGCACGCACGCAGCCTTCCCCCCCCCCCACACACATATCCTTGAATAACACAGAATATGGACTAATATAGACTAATATAAAAGTGGCGGTGAGGAAGAGACAAGAGGCAGAGATGGAAGTAGCAGATGCTAAGGTTCAGTTTAGGAGTGACGAGGATGGACAAGATTAGGAACGAGCACATCAGAGGCACAGCTCAGGTTGGTTGTTTTGGAGACAAAGTCAAAGAAGCCAGATTGAGATGGTTTGGACATGTGCAGAGGAGGGATAGTGGTTATATTGGTTGAAGGATGCCAGACAAGAGGTCGAGAGGAAGGCCAAAGACGAGATATATGGATGTGCTGAAAGAGGACATGAAGTTAGTGGGTGCAAGAGTAGAGGATACTGAGGACTGAGGAAGAAGAAGAAGACTGCCAACACTGTAAATTGTTAGACTACTGATACCCCTCTACTACTCTTTTCTTATTCATGACTGTTGCAGGATAAACATATGTTTTGGAACAAAAGAGTCAGATTTTGGTTTAATAGGCTTTGCATATCATGGGAGTTCAAACAGACTCACGATTACAGTGACGACATTCAGGATCAACACTTAAAACGTTAGTGTCAACAAATGTAATCCACAAACAGACAGAGCAGTTGAATATTTGGCTTAGACAATGCCAAATCAGACTCTAGCATTAACTTGTTACTGTCACTATTTGTTTGCGATATCAGATGGAGAATAAACAAGAAAAATGCAGGGTGCAAAACAAATAATTTAATTTCTCAGATTTTGTGACATTTCTCTACCATAGGGAGCCATTATTGATGGGCGTGTCTTTGTTAAGTAATGCTACCTGTCTGATGGACACCTCATAAATTAATAATCAAACTCACCTTTGGTTGAATGCCTGTTGAATACAATATTGTAGTCTCAAGTGTGGCTTTTGTCCTAAGACTATAATTGGGGTGTACACATTTTTTGAGTGAATTTCAAAAAAAACAAAAAACTTTTTAGTTTGTGCACATTATTATTCATTTATGCTGACCACTGTATTTTGTGATAATTTAAACATTTTACTGTAAACACAATAAAGCAACCTCAACATCTCTATGAAACTTAAAATGGTCAACTGTGATTGGCTGATCTCTCCTCTTGAAGCAAGACAAAGGCTAATTGTATATTGACTTTAAATGCAGTGGGAGACCCACAACAAAATGCAACCAATTATTTGAAAATTATGTAACACCTTTTATTTTAAAAGTTTTGCATAGTTATAGTTAAGAGCATCACATCTCTCGTGCAGCCGAAGCTTATCCATAAAGTATCATCTGTTATTATAATGCCTCCCACACATCAATTATGATCCGTAAGGGGTTTTCATAGAGTAATGAACCTTTCTTCAGCTGCACAGCAGACTGTTTTTTTAACAGCAGAGCAACATGCTTAAGAGTAACTCATAAAGTAAAAATTGAAATAAAATCTCTGGAGGTGGACCAAAGATCATGCTCAAGAGGGTTAATGGTCAACAGATTTGTTCAGTCCATTAACCCTTAAAAGTTTCTGCACTGTACACAATGATAGTTTAATTTTGATTTAATTTGGAAGTACAGGACTTGTAAGATGGCTTGTGTTTTTCAAAGATCTGACACCAAACAAGTACAATGGCACAAAAAGTGCTTGAAACGGTGTATAAGCTTTAGGAGACATTTGCCTGTTTTTAAAGACAATTTTCACATTGTTTTGACCTTGTCTTTGCTTTTTGGGGGATTTATGAATTTTATTTTGTCTCAAAAAAAAAACAAAAAAAAAACAAATGAAACAAAAAAATGGATCACTCTCAAATTTTTAAATGTTTGCATTATGACAAAATATAATACTCGTAATTGTATTCTTTGTACAATTTCATATTTGTTCTGTGGAATTTTTGTGTAATGTAAAGAAAAATATTTGTGAATTAAAAAAAAATTATATCAAGCATTGCCCCAAAAACTGTTTTAAATGTAATGTATTAGAGCAAATTGTAAAATAGTAGAAAAAAGGTCCAAAAAGGCCCCAAACTTCAAAGGGTTAACGTAAATCTCATGGTCCAAGTTTAATTTTCCCTTCTGCAAAAAAGACAGAAATACAACGAGTGATGAGAGAGGCCACGGGGAGCTCTCATAGCCCTCTCAGACACAGCATGTTGGACCACCGGTGTGTAGGTGTGGGGGGTAGGAATGACACTAACAGAATCATTTCATGCTCGGCTGCACTCGCTCCCAGACACACTCACTCCCAGACACAAAGCTGGGTACAAACACACTTAAACATACAGAGCTCATGTGTAAGGTGCTTCTAGTCATCGGTAACTAAAACTATAAAATGAACAAAGCTACAGTTTTAGTTTCTATTCGACTATTATTTTATACAATACTGTGGCTCATATCGGTATTGCTGCCTCTCATGTCTGTGATTCAAATCTTTCTGAACGGAGTTCGCTCGTTCTCCCTGTGCTCGAATGAATAGCAGGTTGCTTGTGGGATATTTTTGTTCAAATGAATGCGTGAGTGTGGCCTTGCAGAGTTGCACACCTACAGTGTTCAAACAAAAACACAGTCAAATATAGATAATCTGTCTAATGACCTCTTGTTTCTCGATTATAGCTGAGGACACACGCACACATGCACACACGCATACAGAAACACATCTTCATGAATGGAGTTAATTGCACGTGAAAATTACCATCAGGCACCATCTGGTATGCAAATCCACTCTGATCATTTCCCTGAGCACAGCCAAACATTAATGGTGCTACTGCCAGGGTGGAAACACTCACAAAGTCTGGATGCAGACCCGTCTACTTTATTTCTGTTTAGCAAAGGTGCTTAGTTAACAACATTTTACATGAGGTTTTAGAGAAATGAGCTTGTGGGCGATGCATGGGTCTTGCGTATGTTGTGTTTATTCAATTTTTGATTCTGAAATGAAAATTAAAAATCTAATTTATTTCATTTTCAAATAAAATGATGAAAATATTGTATTCAATAATAGAGTTTTTGGCAAATAAATACAAATGTGAAAATACTCCTGTCTGTCGTTTTGTTTTCATTTTATTATTTGTTATTTCCTTATGTTGTACTCCTGAACGCTCCGAATGGTAAATGAACTACATCTCGCTAAATTCACCACATCTTTACTGCATCATATCTCTATAGTGTTACGCCTTAACAAAGTAATTGATTGGTTTTAAAGTAACCAATAGTTGGTTTTAAAGTAAAGAGAGTTAAAGTAACTTATTTATTCCTCAACTTAACAACTCGTTTTCCCAACTCTCGTGTTTCAGATTCTCTTCTTCACTTCTGTGTCTTTATACATATAGATGTACAGGATCGCCATCTAGCTGTCACTATATTTTATAATCCGCAAGAAAATTTAGCTAACTAAGAATAATCTAATTGGATTATTCAAAAACAATTTGCATATTTACTATGGTTGGTAAACTATGGCTGGTAAACTATGCTGAAAAACAAAAAGTTTTCCTCTAAGTTTCAATTAATTTCTGTACACTTTTCAGAAATTTCCATTTGATTGTTATTCATCTATACATATCATTGTCAACAACAATTGAAAATAGAAATACAATTAACCAACTTGGTTTGTCCCTATTGTGACGAGCCGGGTAGCGATCAGCGTTTGTGAGGTGCTACTCATCCAGTGGCACGGATTAAAGCACTACAGCAGCCAGTGATGTGAGGGTCAAATTGATCAGCGCGCTGAGCCACCGGGAGAAAAGGAACAGACAAGGTGTCCACCGACTGAGTCTTGAGTGTCGGCTGGATTCCCGTCCGCCGGAGGAGCGTGCCTGTGTCTGTCTCGCCACCCATTACAATATTCATTCAACCTATTTAAACCTTGTGAAACATGTTTGGAAACCCAACACAGGATTAGACTTATAAAGGAGTTATACATTGTTCTATCTATTAAGCAGAAGCCAGTTTGAGCAACAAGCCTCAACAAGGAACAAATCAGAAATGTACAGAAGTGTCATTCATTTGTGTGGATTGATATAACTCTTACATAACTCAGACCCAATACACTTTCATGCATCTTGCTCTTTTTTATGAGCAGACAGTACAATTAGAGTAGCGAAACTCTAATGAGAGTGTGTTTGTGTTTGGCCTGTCTTATCTCTGGCCACAGAGCTGTTAAACAGAACCATTCCTTATTGTCCATTATTCACCAGGAGACAAAGCGTGCTTAAGACAAGCAGGCGGCTGTCACTTTAATTGCCTTTCCTTCAGGCTTCCTATTATCATATAAATGGAGATCAGTTAGTGAGGAAGACATTCCTTTCCTGAGAATCTCATGATGTGCTTTCACCAGATGATATACATCCACGTGTGCGAAGCACTGGAGAGAGAGAGAGAGAGAGAGAGAGAGAGAGAGAGAGAGAGTTCCTGTGATGTCAGAAACTGGGAACATTCTCTTGCATGTGATGACAGAATAGAGGCTGATTGAATCTGTGTCTTACAGAGAAATCATTTTGTAAAAGATGTACATATTTACTTTAAAGGTAATAGTATAATACATTGCTCTGCTAAAGTAAAGTGCAGTAAATGTCAGAAAAAGTAAAACTATACCAACACAATGTTCTTTCTGAGCTTTCTTAAGGTATGCTATAGTATAGTACAGTACAGTACAGCACAGCACAGCACAGTAAGGTTTGGTGTAGTATAGTACAGCATAGTATAATAAAGTACAGTATAGTATTATTTAGTACGGTACAATACAGTACAGAACAGTAAAGAGCAGTGTAGCATAAAAAGGTATAGCACAATACAGTCAATTATTGTACAATACAGTATAGTACAGCACATAATAGTAAGGTACTGTATAGTATAGTTTAGTACAATACAGGTATAGTACATACAGAAAAGTAAGGTACAGTATTCAGTAGTACAGAAACGAAAAGTGTAATTGATGCGTATAGTTCAGCACAGTATAGTTAGGTAGAGTAGGGTAAAGCAAGGTATGCTATAGTGTAGTACTGCACAGCATAGTAAGGTTTGCTATAGTATAATACAGTACAGTAAAGAAAAATTAGGTACAGCATAGTATAGTTTAGTACAGTACAGTCCAGTACAGCACAGCAATCCCAATATAGTATAGTACAGTACAGCACAGAATAGTATAGTAATCATATGTAGGTATGGTTATAGTTCATCCATCCATCCATTCATCCAACCAACCAACCAACATCCATATCTATCTGAATTCATTCTTTTCCCTCCTGCATCTCAACCAATTGATGTTATATTTGGAAATTAATTAGCAACAATACCTCCGTCAGACCAACCCAATCAAGCAGACACATATGCAAATCCATGCATTGGTCCACTATGAAGAACAACCAAAACCTGTGTTTTGTGGACAATGAACTTTGTGGCATTCAGTTTGTTCAGCAAGGGTTTGATTTTTCCCTATGCATCTAAAATAGAAGCCTTGAGCTGCTCAGAGCCTTTTCAGCAATCAGCTCTTTTCTTGTTATGAAAACAGAAGCAAAGCACAGATTTAGCCACAGGAGGAAAGCTAAAACTTCCCCCAGAGCTCAGGAAACAATGCTACAGCTTCAAGCAGGGTAACATTTTTGCTCATGACGACACACTCATTCAATTCAACATGCTCTCAAAACAACTGTCCTCAATAAGTGCAGCCTCTGGACATGGTGAGATCAAGCATTACGCATGATAGTTATGAATGCAGCAGTTTAGTGTCGGTACATACAATGAATATTTTACAAATGGAATCCCAGTGTGACCTGGTGTAAACTGTGGCAAAATATCATCAGCTCATGGAAATAGTTCAACTCTGTCTTCTTCTAACGCTTTAATCCAAAGTGACTTACATTTGAAGGAATGAACACAACTGATCAGTTCGATCTTTGAACCAATGTTCTTTTTTGAAAATGTCTAAATATTAGGTGTGCAAGAATATATTGTGCAAGTTATTAATAAAAGGGGTCATGACATTGTTTTATTTTTAAATAATATATTGTTCTGATTGGTCCAATTGTATGGGAAATGTGATTCTTTTACTCAAAAAGTCTCTATTTTTAAAATAAAATCAAAACCAATCTCTTCACTTTCTAGCCCATGCTTATTCCGGAAATGGGCTGAGATTTTCATTCAGAAAAGATTGTAACCCCAATTACTCACCTAATGGTTACTCATTTGCATATTCATGACCTGTATGCAAAGTTACTGTCTGAGCAGTCACTGTAGATGAGAGGGAGATTAAAGTGAATCATCACGAGCAACTTTGATACTGAGCTAGTCACTTTTTACTAAAACAAGATTGAGAGACGCTGTAATGCCGTTTGGAGGAAACGGTAAACAACCTTACCTCCAAAAGAGCTTTTGCTGTCATGCAAAGTAAAAAAGACTGAGAGCGCAATCTTTATTGCTGCCCCCTGGAGGATGGATGATATTACATTCTAGACCCTGGCGTTCTTAGCTCAGAACATTTAAAAGTTAGTTTTATTTTAGAATGGCAGTTTAAAAAGTGAATTGAATTTAAATTTAAACTTTACATTTTTTATAGATTGTACTATGGACATAATCTCATGCCAGTCTAGACATTGTTACTATATACAATTTACAGGAATATCAATTTTGCTCTTAGAACTCTGACAAGCTGTCAATCCTTTTTGTGTGTTGGGGATGTTCCATTGCAAACAAAAGCATATGAATATAATAATATGAATACTACTAATATATGAATATGGATACAAATATAATCATATGGGGGGGGGGGTGATAATTTTGGCTAGACTGTTTAATTTAATCCACATATGTCTGCGTGTGTGTGTGTGCGTGTGTGGGTGTGTCTGTGAGGGAGAGAGAGAGTAACCAGAAGACTGTATAAAAAGGCAGCTGTGTTGAAAGAGATGAAGGTTAAAACCACACAGCTCTGGGGAAAGAGAACTGCTCCTCAGTCACCAATCATTAGCCTAATACTCCCCTGCATGATTAGAGCAATCACTGTCTGTCCTCCTTCACCCCTCGCCAGCACGCTTGGGCAACTGCACCATTCCGTTGTCATGGAAACAAAACTATTTCACGCCCATCAGCCCCTCTAGTCTTTCTGCATTTCATCTTCTCTGAAATAGTCTATTAGAGGTTTTTGGAGGCAAAAGAAAAAGTCATTGTGGGACTAAAATATACTCTGTATTTAGGTTCATTTGGATTATTGAATGATGTTTTGATTGTCATAATGACCGACCCTCCATTGAGTGTGCAGTCACCAGCCGCCACATTTTGGTGGAAATCAGACACACTCAGCACAAGGAAGCAACAGCACGAAGCATTAAGCTAGTTATTGCATGCCATTAGCAATAATATGCCTGAGCAAATGATTTCTTTAAAATGTAAAAAAAAAATAAGTACAAAGCGAGTAATTTCTGATGTCAGAACAGAGCATTTGTGAAAGATCAACAAAATTATTTTGTAGAAGAAAAACTATTGCTTTTATTCTTTACCATCAATTGTTCAGTGTAATAGTTTCCTCCTCATTCTTTCCTTGTTCTAAATATTGTTCTAGGACCTCAAAAATGTGTAATTCTCTTTCAATATGTTATAGAACTTGCGGGGTCAACAACAGGGAGTCACCTGTGACAACCACAACTGTGGTAGCCTTGAGCAAGTTGTGTTCACAGTATGTTTGTTCACTGCTGTGTCTGTGCACTTGGATGGGTTAAATGCAAAGGACACATTTCTAGTATTGGTCACTCTATGTTTCACTTAAGACAAAAAAAGTCTTTAAAAAAAGTGAAAAATTACCTTTCATGCAGTGTGCAACATAGCTCTTAGATGGAGTTTTGAATTTTTAGTGTGAAAGTGCTGTAAGAGTCATTAATACCAAAGAGTCCACTCTGAGACACGGAAACAAGTTCTTTTTCCAACCAAATCTTTAGTTTGAAAGCATCTACGTCACCCGATACTACACCCCTCCTACCACTGACACATCAACCAATCATGTTTTAAAACAAAGCTCCTCCTACTGTCAGTTCCAAGCAAATGGTATCGTGCAGTTTCCACACAAGCACTGACATACACTTTAGTCATAATGTAGTCACACTTATAAAAATTGTTGAAGCGGCAAAACATTAAAATAACAACATTTTTACCACTGAGAGGAATCCTGCTCATCAGCCCCTGACACAGGTTCGGATACACTCGCGGGGACTTCTTCCTGGGTTTTGTTTATGTATTGTAAAACTCAGCAGTTTATCCTCAGCTCCCAATTCCCTGCATCGTGACAGGTTCATACTGATAAGACAGCGTCCTAGTAATGTTGACATTTAATGCACTTGTTACATAATATATGAGTAATAACAGTAGTGTAATATTAGTTATTAGACTTGCGTTTCAGAGATGCAGTATCCAATGAGAACAGTCTGGTATGAGGAAACGTATTAAAAGATAATTTCTGTGTTTTTTTTCACCTTGGATGTGTTTCAAGCTGTTGTTGGAGACTTCAAAAACCAGATCATTATTTATTTCCAAAATAACAGATATAAGGCTCTTTAAAAGGCACTCCCCAGTAGATTTAGCAGCACATCTAAAGGACTTACCTTCTCCTTTACATTAGAACTGGATGATGGGACTTACTGCACCTACTCTGTGCTGCAAATTGTTAGAGTGGAACTTTAAAAAGATGTGTTTTAACTCTTTAAAAGTTTAAATGGTTCAAAGGGTTTTACAGGTAATGTACTTGTGATTGAAACCAGAGTGCGACGCGGATGAGCAAAAACACAGGTGAATTAATAACAGCATCTCCCTGAAGACATTGCATCAATGAGTTAATGAGCTTTACCTCTAATTAATTAGAGAGAGAGAGAGAAAAAAATCAAATCAGATTCACTTTAATGCCATTTAAATTGATCTAAGTAGTGCCACATGAAACCAGATAATGCACATTTGCTATTTTTAAAGGAATTCCTATTTTATAAATGACTTTCTGGTGACTGGTGACTTCTTTGTGCAGAGAGAAAGATAGATGGCAGAACGCTGTGACCCTGACAAAGAATAAATGTGTTACAAAAATGGATGAATGATTTGTTTTTGTAATAATTATGCCAACCATCTTTTAGAAGTACTTGTATTTTTCAGGAGCATCATCGATTGGCCGAAAGGAAGCCGTGATGGTTTCATAAGCAATTATACAGCACTATTACTGTTTTTGTCTCAATTGGAGAAAAATTAAATTCTTGAATAGTTCACACGTTACACTGAATTTAAGTTCTGATTGACCAAATGATTAACATAGTTTTGTTCATTTCTGTTTCTAGAATGTTGGGTATGATGTTTTATTCTCCACTTCTCACTTACTCCCTTTAGCTCTTTTAGAACATCTATTCTCTCTCTCTCTTTCTCTTTCTCTCTCTCTCTCTCTCTCTCTCTCTCTCTCTCTCTCTCTCTCTCACTCTCTCTCTCGCTGAGCCCCAGGTGGGTTTTACTCTTCCATCATTCTCCAGGCAGCATGGAGGAAGAATATCCGTCATCCCTCGCTCACATCATTCTTGTCTGTTTTTTCTTCCCATGGCGAAGACAATACATCCGTTATCTGGACTCGTGTGATTGAGTACCGCAAACACACACACATGCACAGCGTACGCACGCACACACACACATTCACACGCGCGCACACACACACACATCTCTTTTCTCTCTCAGTTCTTTACAGCATTATTTTGTTTCAATCAATATATACATTAAAAAGAGCTGTTGCAGTGGTTGTCAGCAGCTTGACAGATTCCTCACAAATAACAATAACGTGGTAAATTATTTGAAAAAATAGTAATTGGAGACACCATCGTCTTAATTCCCAAATAAATAGTTTACAGTGATTAGGAGTAAAGAGGGGCTTGGTTGAAATGTAAAGTGGCAAACATCGACAGCAGGGACAATACACAGCAACATCAGAGCGGTGAGCTACAACAGAAGGTTACGATAACACAAAAAAAAATCACACGGTTGTCTACATTTATTTAACAAGTGAAAAGATTCAAAACAACAAATAGGCTGCATGGGGCACTGGAGTGTGTGCTCCAATGGCAAAACAAGGGTTAAAATGGCTTGGGATAAAATTGAAAACTGCAGAACCAGTAGTCATTCTGATGATTACATGCTTAGGTAACTTACCAGACGACTAGCTTTACGTGGATATTGAAATTTATATATTCCTCCTTTCAACACTGAGTTGAGTGCCTATGCCATGAAATGTATCCCATATTTCAATGTTTTTTTATCACTTTTTAAAAATATTGTTCAGCCTAAAGTGCAAAAATAAAACTTTTTATAACTAAGACCATTTTGTCAGTTAATTAAAGTCTTAAATAAACACACAAATAAAACTTGAATAAATAATATGCCTTCATATCTGTAGCTAAAAACCCCTTTCGATATGGGAATATGCTTATTTTTTGATGCAAAACAAAATGTTTTCTAAAAGCATAATTTTTGTAAGTGGCCAAGGGGTGCATCACACGGCATGGGCTCTTCCTGCCTCCCATACTTTAATGTGGGATTCAGGGGCGCTGCTGGCCAAATGGGTGCCAAAAAAAGCCAAGTTCAGAATGGAATAAATGAAACATGCTAAAGTAAAATTAAGATTAGGAGTCAAGAATAGTAACTATAATGATGTAAAGAAAGTTTGAATGCATTAAAAAAAATAAGATTTTACTCAATTTATTTTTAAATAATTTCCAAATAAAATATACATGTAGATATATGCTTATAACAATAGTAAATATTATTACAACACTACTATTAACATTTTTTTATTATTACTTTTTTTTGCGAGCAAACAAGATCTGGCAGTTGGTGTGTACTCCTATATTTGCTATATGCATCCCATATTCTCTGGTAAAATCTTTACCAGGGTCCTGGAAGTCGAACCTCAGATTCAGGCCATGGAAAAATGGAGCAGCTCTGTTCCCTCTCCAGAGTGCTCGAGGGGTTAATGAGAGTTTTCTCAAGCAGTCCACAAGTCTTTTATTATGTAAATGGCTTTGGGTACAAGTTCATACATAACATCATTTCTTCTCTGTTCTTTGCAGAAGATGTTCTATTTCCAAGATCTTCGGCCAGTTTGCGGAGGGGATGGGGGTATACTGAGTGAGTGGAGGATGGAATGACAGTTAGATAGATGCATCATTCTATCGGTTGAAGAAGTTCGGCTTGAAGGTAGCATTATTTTTAAATAAAATGATGTTATATTGTTGTATTAATTACTGTGTTACACAATGAACCGAAATGCAGTGAATGATCTAAGGAGAAATCTAAATTTGGCATGATCACTTACACAGTTTTGATGGACGAAATGAAAATATTGGTCTTTTAAAAAAAAAAGTAAATAATGCAGCACATAAATGAATAGTTTTATGTTCTAACCCATGGAAGAATCCTTTGAGATTGTACTTATTCGCTGAGCGGCCCTTGGTTCATTTGTGCTCTAACTCACTGGGGATAATGCTCTTTTAATAGAGTTGTGATGAAGTAATGCTCTTGTCTTCTTTCATCTCTCACAGTAAATGCTTGCCAAGCTAATGGTGATGGATAAAAGCACAAACCACAGCCCTTAAAATATCATTTTAAAGCCAGGAATAAACTCCAATGATGACCCAACTTTAGTTGAGGGATGGTTCACCTAAAAATAATAATTCCACATCCTTAACTTGATCTATGGTAGAGAGTGAGCAAAGCTTATTTATTCAGCTCAAATAACTAGAAACATCTTGTAAACAGAGAATATGAGGTCACCTCATCAGAAATTATATTTAATATTTAACAAGGTGATAAAAGAGAGTTTAAATGTTTAATAATAACTCATCATCAGTCTAACTATAAAAAACGAAATAATGAGAAAAATATTGTCATGGTTTATAACCCATTTATGACATTCTCAAGGGGTTCTCAACCTTTTTCACTCTGAGGCTCAGTTATTCTTCATGTCAATGTTCTGAAGCCCTTCTATATGCCAAACTACAGTGGTTTAATAAATTTCATAACTTTACTAATACATTTTTAAGAGATAAAACAACACTACACTGCCGTTTTGAATGAAATGAAACTTAATCTGCTGATTTAAGGTCCACACAAAATCTGCCTCTGATCTAAGGCGCAGCCATGATTTAGCTTTAGCTTCGTGATGAGCCTACAAACTTTAAGCAGCACAATAGAGATTATGCTATTATTATGCTACCGTTTTGCATCGTTTTTGCATCGGTACGACAATGTTAAACTTTACTGCACTTAGACACACTGCCCGAGTTCTTCCGCGGGACCAATCAGACCCATCATATTTACATCAACTGCCGGCTGACACGCAATGTCAAATGCTTTGTTAAACAATTTATCAGCAGAATAATGTTATTACTCACATTTCACTCTAGTGTTTTTGATCCCACTGCTTGAGAATCGCTGATATAACCCATAATACTGGGTTGTATGCAAACGTTTAACAAAGTAACTGTCACAGTCAACATGTCTGACTTAGAGCCTGAAACGCGAACAAAGCTCCTACTCCAGTTGTTCAAGAATGAGACTCCCTTAGCACACCATACTCTTAGAGCACCAACCACTGAACAAGTGATAGAGTTGAAAACTACACGAGCCCTGCAGCATCAATAGGGAAGACAGCTGGTCTGATGTTGAAAACCACATTGTTCCTCTTGGATCCAAGCTTTGACTATCAGTCAAATTTATCTCTCCAGTATCTGCCATAAACATTCTCATGGATGTCATCAACAGACATGGCTCCCCCTGCCATGGTTATGCCAATGCAACTCAACCTGTCTGTCCATCCTGATGACTCTACTGTCACAATTTGCATAACAGACTGTCTAAATGACATTTCAACATGGATGAAGGCCCATCACCTACAACACAAGATGGAACTGCTGGTAATCCCTGCTAACCCCACTCTCCATTATAATTTCACCAAACAACTAGAGTCCCCGACAATCTCCCCTTCTAACTCAGTCTGGAACTTTGGAGCACTTAACATTCAAAGAGCACATCACTAAAACCACTTGATCATGTAGATTTACCTCCAAACAGAGCACTCAAGTTCAAACACTGGAAACACTTAACCGACTACTCCAATGTTCTTCTTGCTGGACTTCCCTCCTGTTTAGTCAGACCTCTTCAAATGATATTGATCTTCAGGGAACCTAGAACCTAGGATTATCAAGTTCGAAACACTTAAGCTTGTGTACAGAACAGTCACAGGTTCATACCTTCACAAACGCTTGCAGTCCTACATCTCCACCAGATACCTGCGTTCAGGAAATGAAGAGTGTCTAGTCTCTCTCCTTCTCCTTCACAGTCCCTGGCTAATGGAATTCTCTTCCAGCCCCAATCCGGAAAGCATCGTCACTCACAACGTTAATAAAGTAGCTAAAATAAAGTTGTTTCTGCAAGCACTTACAAACGTAAAAACTCTGAGTCAGCTGGAACATCTTCCTAAGATTTACTGAACTTTTAAAAACTGCTTTTTTTGTGTTTACTCAGAGACTGTAAGTTGCTTTGGATAAAGTGTCTGAATGCGTAAATGAGTGTGATCCTCGAATGCTCTACAAATGTCACTCAGCTATTGATCAGTTGACGTGCAGCGTTTCAAAAAGACCCCATATCAGCACAATGAAACCAGAAAGATCAGTGAGGAACACAAGCAACTAAATTAGAAATCCTTTCACTGGCCACTTTATTAGGTGCGCCCTACTAGTACCGAGTTGGTCCCCCTTTTCCCTTAATCTTTTGTATTATAGATTTACCAAACAACTGGAAACATTCCTTTGATAGTTTAGTTCATAGTGACATGAGAGCATCACACAATTCCAGCAGATTTGACGGCTGCACATCAGTGATCTCTCATTCCACCGCATCCCAAACGTTCTCAATTGGATTGAGATTTGGTGATTGTGGAGGTCATTTGAGTACTGTGTACCTACTGTCATGTTCAAGAAACCAGTCTGAGAGGATTGAACTGCAGCAGACTGTCTTGACCATGTCTAGATGCCTAAATGCATTGGTACTTTTCTTCTTCTGTAGATTTATTTAACTCTTTTTATGAATATTTCCTTCAAATAACTTGAATGCCAATGGGAGCCTGGCCCTAGATGTAAGGAGGGGTAGAGAAATGTCCCATCTACACATCATTGTGTGGAGCACTGAAGCGGATTTAACAGCTCAGAAGTTTGCTCAGAACAGTTTCTTAATTTAAAAATAAGAATGTGACTGCTAGAGCCCCTCATTAGGCAGTAGAAAGAGGGAGCAATGGGGTGTAAAGAGAGGGAGCGAGGGAAGAAGACCATTTCTGACCGTCACAATTCTCCTCCACAAATCTAGATAATCAGTAGCTTTCACACCCTCACGAATCTCTGACTGGCTTTGAGGAATTCATTTCTTGCTGACAGCCCTCATTCATTCAAAGCTCTCCCTGAGTGTACGTGAGAGAGAGAGAGAGAGAGATGGTTATCTGCTTTAAATGAAGTGTTTGCTTTCCTGGCCTGCCTCGCTTTAGAGAAGCCCTCAATCTTGTTGCTATCTCCAGGACAAAAATCTCTATGATTAGAAATGTTGAAACTGCTTCAATTCTCCATATCTCACAAGCTCGTCAAATCCTGATACACATTTTATTAGATTGTGACACATAACAGGGTTTGCTTTGGGTTTTCTTATTCACAAACTCGTTTCACTAAAATATTCTGAATTGGTTCTAAGGCTGACCTTTGGAAAATTTGGTTCTACACCTGACTAAACTTCAGTTGACAGTTGACTTCCTTATCTTACTCAAATTTTGTCTTTATTAATTGTTTAAAGGATGAAACTTATTGGGGTTGTTTGCTGGTTAATAGTCATTGACGGGAAAAAGTGGCAACTTCTAGAAGTCTTTGCAAAATATACATGCAATATTCATTCTAATTAAGTTGCGGTACCCTACACACGTGTGCCAAATTTAACTCACCTAAAAAATTGTTCCAAGAAAACATTTGGGCTGAAATCATGTTTAAATTGGGGGGCAATGTTGTGGTCAGATGAAACCAAAACCAAGCTGTTGACAATTATCTCAACTGTGAAGCATGCTATAGTAAGAAAATCACCGATAAGCACAATGGTGGAAATGTTGTGCTTTGAGGATTGTTTCTGCCAAGAGGGAGATAATGTACCATCAAAACTTGAAAGCACCCTTCCCTTCAGACAGCTCTTTGAAAATGGGTGGTTGTTTGGTCCACCATGGTAATAACCCAAAAAGGCCAATGCAACCAAGGAGTGGCATAATAGTGAATTAAGGTCTTTTAACAATTCAGCCCATCTACAGTCCATAATCTGTGGAGGGAGTAGAATGTTTAAGTAACAAAAATGAGGATTGCCGAGGATTGTGCCACAAAGTTTTACGTTTTATAAGGTCTTGAGCAGTTTTCATTCACTTATTTGTAAATCAGTTTATACTTTTACAAAAACATTATCAGTCTTGCAGACGATCACTTGTTTGTCTGTGTGTGTGTGTTAGCTGGGTTAAATACTTAGGGCTTGAAAATTGTAAGAGCAACCTTTGCCATGATTTCAAAATATGGCATGGCGTAAACATAATACACCACTGTTTTACCAAATCAGTGGGTTTGATGTCGAGAAACAAAGGTGAAAACCCCACATTTCACATTGTGACACAAACACAAGCACAACAGCAGAGTTAACGCAACTCAACCTTTTCTCCTAGCTTCATCATTACACATGTCAAACTGTGCTCTTCTGACATCAGAGAATGAGGAAAGTCTCCTGCATCTGAGGAAGAGCCCCCCAAAACATGCTGAATTAAATGCTTTCAAGCACTTTGCAATTTGCCAGGTGCTGCAATTACCTGTTTCCATGGCAACCAGCGAGAGGGGAGCTCTGTTTTTTACAGTAGGATGAGCAGAGCCGAAATTGGCCAAAAATACATCTGGGCTGAGATAACAGACTCTCTTTATACCCCCAACTTCGCTTCGCTCATTTTTGTGTAAAATGTGATTTTAAGCTACAGAAATTAATAATTGAAATACATCATAAATATGTTTAATTCTGATTCGCACTACGCTGTACGGTGTTCTCATTCTCTCCGGAACTATCAAGACTTGTAGGTGGTATATGACGGTTTTTGCCTTAACAGACAAATCCGTTTAAAAACCTCTGGTTCCTTGAGGCTGTTACAGATGTCTGATGATCAGAAACACCCTGGATTGATTTTGATATGGTGGACAAAAGTGCTGGAACACAACCCTCAGCTGTGATCATACCTGCACTTCCAAAAAGCACTGCATATTCCAGCATTCCAGCACTATAAGCAGATGGTAAAAGATCCCTCTGCAAATTCTCACATGACTCATAAACTAAGAAACCGAAAAGAGCTGGATCTTTAACAAACAGAGATGAAGTGACCTAGATCACAGACAGACATCACATTTGGACAATGGGGCTCCCTCAAAAGTGACACACTATAATCAGCCAAAAAAGGTCAACCCGACCTGGCTCGAGCCTGAGAGAATTTAACCCGGCCTTATTTATGAGCCAGCTATTTATCTAAGGCACATGTGTCAAACTCAAGGCCCGCGGGCCAGATGTGGCCCGCCATGTGATCGAATGTGGCCCGCGAGAGCTTAAAAGTTTTGAGTGTCTAAAAGTAAAAAAAAAACGAAAATGAAAAAAAAAACCCCTACATTTCCCACAATGCCTTATGTGGTAGCCGCAGCGGTGCTTCCGCATCCATACTCACGAGTGAAACTGCAGACTGTGCAGAGCTGCTGTTTTCAATTCTCACACATTGAACGTAAGACTCAAGCATTTGAGTGATCTCTCACGCCACACCTCTGATTTCTCATGCTAAAATAAATTTCAAGATGTGAAATGGACACAGCTAATAGTTTATCTGTGATCTGTTTCTTGAGCCTGATGATAAAAGATGATGATCGATATGCATCGTCTTCAGTCTGTGAGGGGGTTTTTCTCTTTTTTTCGCTTAACAAATTACAAAAATGCTATTTTTTTATTCACTTGGACAGTTTGATCCTTCATTAATGGAGTTATGTGGGTTTTCATAAGCTGACAAAAATCAAAAGGATTTATTTTAGAACAACAAGCATACAATTGTTTCTATGGAACTGAATAGTCACTTGAATAAGTTATAAATAATGAGTTAATTAACATTAAAGAGTAGTTACATTTATTTTACATTACATTCGATTACATTGTTTTACATTTATAAGTTAAAAATAAACTAGTTTGACACCCCTGATGTAAGAGATACTGTATTTCTACCGAAGCAGGGAGTTACTATTGTTACCAATAATGGTGGATTGGTATTATAAGTGAACAAACCAAACCGGAGGAATCTGTGCGGTCCAGGGAAATTAATCAACACCTGCCAGCCAATTAGAATCCAGTATTCAGACAGACCATGGTAACATATTTATACAAAAGGTAATCTCCTTAGACAAGCCTCTCTTTCATCTCCTCGTTTCTCATGCGGCAATCTAAGCGCATCACATGATCGTGCACTGCAGATCCTGAGCCCGACGATGTGTAAGCTGTTGGGTTTGGGCAAAGATCTTCAGCTCTACTATACGCACAACTCTACCTTAATTCTTGCTGAAGCTATCAGTCAAACAAAGCCACAGCTATCAACACAGGAGCAGAAATCAGCTTACAAAAACAATCTTTGTCCCAATTTAACAACTATTCTACCAACAATCAGAGCCTATTCTAAAAAAAAGTCTGTAACAAAGAGCAAGCCAGTGTTTGCAAGAGTCCATCTGTTTTTGTCTTGTTGGTAAAGCATACTGATAATCTTTGTCTTAAATACAGTCAGATCTATCTGAAAACCAGGCAGCAAAATTCATATGTTTCCTTTCAACTTCATTTAAAACCTAATAGTTTAATGTAAATTCACAGGTACAAAGTGACTTGATTTACTGACTGAAATCTCAACTGAAGTTTGGAAGCTCTCACATCCCTCCAGTGTACATTTATTTTTTAGTTTAGCAGAACAAGATGATGACACCATAATAATCTCATACCGTCTTTACTAGTTGAAATTCTGTATATTTCAAAGAGTTGCCAAAAGGGGCTTTCTAAGTGAGTGTGATAAGATTTAATTCCATGCACAGAGAAAAGAACACTATGGACTGGAAAAGTTTAATTCTTTAAAATTATTTTCACACCAAATGAAGCTTGCTTGGTGTAAACTCAAATGTCACGGTGACTCTTTGATTAAAACTTCTAGAACGGCTTGTACTTATGCAGCAATCACAACCTGCTCAACTCAACATTAAAGGTTAACAAGATCCTCAGGAGACAATGTCGTAATAGTCAAACAACAATTTGTTTTGTTTTAATGAATAACGGTCAGAGAGGAGTTTCCCAGCATGAAGAATAATTTTACTATAAGTTTTTTATATTCATGACATGGTTGCGTTTACATAGAAATTTTTATATAATCATCAGAAAAAGATCTAAAGAGATATTGGCACCAACAAAAGTCCCTGACAAGCCTTGTCACTTATCTAGTTTGTAAAAACACAGTTATTAACCCGATTTTACATAAATGAATTACCTTGAAGGATTGCAACCACTGCAACCAATTTATTGATGAAGTCATGAGGAAATTTAAAGAAAGCAGTCTTGCAAACCTCCCAGAGTTCATCAATATTCTTTGGATTCACCTTCCCTGCTTCCTGTGTCAACCTACTCCAGATATGCTCAATGATGTTTATGACTGGTGACTGGGCAGGAATCCTAGAGCATCTTGATCTTCTTCATCGTGAACTTTGTGGTGAAGATGGAATTTGGCCTCTTTTCTGGTTGGGAATATAAGAGGTAGCCAAGATTTCATGGTATTTTTGATTATTTTTGATACAGAATCCAACAAACTGTTCTGGTTGACACTAGAACGTAAAGTGGCCAGGTCTCATAGAGCTCTAAAATGAGCTGGCCTTGGATTTCCGAGCCAATAATGATCCTCTCGAGCAGTTGTTTTACCTGGGTTTGTCAAAAAACATCTCCAGTCTTTTTTTAGCCTATCCACATTGAAAGGGAGAAACATAGCTGCTACTAAAGCTAGGAAAACCCTAAGTTCCATCATGTTGCATTGTCCCTGGTTAAAGGATTCATCAGCAACATGGACTTTATTATGAGTTCGGGACGTTCTGTGCTGGTGCACATAGCTGAGCTCTGCTGCCACCTATGGTCATAAGCAAAAAGGAGAGGAGATTTTTATAGCCACCTTCCCTAACCATGTTGCTTTTCTTCCATCATGCATGCCATAATAACTCGCCACAGGAGTGACACACTACAAGCCTCCGTGTGCTTACTTTTAAGAAGGATTCTCATTTAGGAGTGGAATCATTGAAACTAGTGAGAGTATAAAGACTTTGTAGCACATTCCAGATTAAGAGTAATCGGAGTAGAGAAAATATAATGGATAAAATTTATTCTGATGTGAAGCTTTGAAAGTCGTGACAGTCAGTTCCTTCAGCTGTGTTCGGAATACGAACAATGTGCACCAAACTACATGAGAATTTATGGTACACTCTATAAATAAATATGGATGAACTATTCTCAAAATATCACAATGGTAATAATGAGACACACACTCAGCTCGTTTATGCTGTATTTGTGTCTGTCCATCAGCATCGATGTGAAAAGAGAGGAGCTGCGTAAATAAATGTGAGCCAGATACAAAGCTATAGTGACAGGTTAGCATGAGCATACACAAGAAACAGGAAATACAAAGCTAAAGTGACAGCCCTGCTGAAAGAGAGACTACATTTTCCTGAGTCTTGACAACAGAGGCTGTTATATAAGCTACAAAAAAATTCAAATTTAAACTTTTCTAAACTTAAATGATTGGAATTAACAAGTATTTGTTTATTTTGGTTAGTTGAAGACATTTGATTGCACAATTACACAAAAATCAAAGAACACTTTGGCTAGAGGATGATAAAGACTAAAAAAATAAATACAACAATTAACATTTAACATAATTCAAGCCTTGTCTATAGCAATATGCTAATTTTGTGGGCAGTCCTAACATCAGTCTAAACCAGGGTTGGTTACATTCAAAGCTTTGAATCGATTACTTTTAACCTCAACTTTTATCTCAAATTTATTTAAGGACTAATTGCTTTTGCCTTACTGCATCTGTGTAATTAGCATAACTTGTAATTAGCATAACTCAGAATATCACAGAATATAATTGTGTGAATAAACAAATAGACACGAGACAAATTTAAAATGAAATGGCTAAATATGGGTTTTAAAGTAGTACATTTAAGGGCTGCACGGTGGAGCAGTGGGTAGCACTGGGTTATTTAGGTTATTTCTGTGTCAGCAATCTTATCACACACTTGAAATTAGACCCCAGTGAGGTCTTTTATCTTCCACAACCTTGTCTTCAGGGTTCTTTTCGCGGTTCAGGGTTTTCTCCAAAGTAAATATCTTCGGAATCATCTTTCACAAAAGTATCCATGGTAACAAGAAACCATCCTTGTACAAGTTGCTGGTCACATTGAAAATAATGATTGCATTTCTTTAAGAAAATGTATTTATTATACAACTTAAATTATTAAATTGATTACACATTTTCTCAAAAAAACTAAAATACCTCTAGCTCTTCACTACAGTTCATATTAAAGACACTACAATTTTCACTGCTTTTGGTCGCATTTCTTAAACGGGAAGCATTCACTATGTGTCTAGCAAGAACAAAACTGAATAATGTCATTAATACTTTAACAAATAAACTACAGTTCTAAGATGTTCAGGGAAATGTTTAGTAGAGGTTTTATAGCAGCATCAGGACCCATAACCAGTCCACTGATTAAAGTTCAGAATATAAAAAAAAATGAGACAAAAGGAACCAGTAAAGATTTTAATACTTGTATTCCATTAAACATTTTTAGAATTCTTGTACTCTTTCCATGAAGAAATGTTGAATATTTTGAACTGGTTGAATATATTTCAACTGGTTAAATTATAAAAGTGAATATCCGCCTGTTTGTTTCTTCTTTTGCATGATGAGTAACTCCAGACATTGAATAGTTTGATTAATCTACATTTTGAAACCTATGGCATTTTTAGATTTATGTTACAACCCAATGCTACTGATGAAGAGCTGTTTTCATTTCATTGCTGTCCTGTAGTTGGAAAAGTACTCTTTCTTTAAAAAATTCTTTATAATATTAAAAGAAAAAAACCACCTTACTCTTGTAAAAGAAGAATATTTTGTTCTTATTTGGTGAAAATCCCTTTGATTTTCAATTATAAAAGCACAGCCTGTCCCCATTCAACAATATCCTTTATATTGACTGTCTGTTGCCAGTGTGTTTCCGTTATAGATGTCTGTCTTTACAAAAAATAGGTACATTTTCAGATAATCACAAATCTTGAGTATTTGATGGTGCAGAGGTTTTGAAAATAAGCTGAAAATGGGTCGCTGGATGTTTCATAGGCTAATTCTGCTGAAGAGAGAAAGTGAGAGAGAGAGAGAGAGAGAGAGAGAGAGAGAGAGAGAGAGAAGATAATCCCTTGCTCATTCGTTCATCCTGCTGAGAGAAAAGAGCATTTCACAGCCAAATGTGAAGCTGGCATCTGCCGAGAGCAGATAAGACTTACGCGCACATACACACACACAGAAGGAGGGGGAAGAGGGTAAAGGTCAGAGGTTGCTGGTAATGGTGTGTTAACGCTAGACATTGATGGTGAGAGAGAGATGAAAACCCAGAGGGACGTTTGCTCAGATGATACTCTTTTGAGGCACAGGAGACATGCCGCTGTTTACAGGCAACACTTACCTTTATATTTATATTTAGCTTAAGATGGTAATTTATGAAGATCTAATTCACTGATTAATAATCTACTCAAATTCATATTTTCAAAGCATCTTATATGAAAAATTAATGATTGAAACCATTGAACATACACAATTTCAAATCACAAATGCTCTACATTACTCCTTAGAAGCTTCTGCACGCATGGGCTTGTGCATGTGCCAATCACAGCGGCTGTATTGAATTAAGAAGAAATGATGCAACCCAGATATTGTTTTGATTTCAAATATGTGTAGGTTTAAAAAATTTTATTAATTTGATATTTTTGGTTTTAAAACAACATTACAAGAGTTATGACAAGGTATTCAAATGAAAATGTGGAGAAATCGTCTTTCAGTTTCATTTTACAGACCCCAATTCAGTGGCATCAGAGCCATTTTGTGGTGATAGTGGGATAACCCTTTGAAGTACAAGACCTGTGATATGGCTTGGGTTTTTCAAAGTTCTGTCCCAAAAAATAGCACAATGGCACAAAAAGTGCTTGGATTAGTGTTTAAGGTTTGCCTGGTTTTTGATTTTCACATTGTTTTAACATTTGTCTTTGCTTTTTGGGGGGATTTATGATTTTTTATTTTGTCTCAACACTTTTGATTTTGTTATGAAACATAAAAAAACAGATTAAAAGAAAGGACAATATTCTGGATTTTATTATGGTGTAATTGTTATTTAGAAGTTGTCTAGTGAAGCAGTGTTGCGTACTCCAGAAAATAATTATTTGAATGGGTTTTTTAATAATGCAACACACTTTCTTTGTGTAATTAAGAGATTATCGCTTTCTAAACCACTGTTTTGTTCATAAAGAGCAAGAATTTGTCCAGAAATTAAAATGACGCTTTGCTTTTGCGCTGCCTGTGACTCATCAATCTAAAAGATTGTCTGCAGAAAGGGTGGATTTCAGAAGAGAGCAAAAGCCTGATGACTCATATGAATGCACAAAATGGCAGATTTTTCCTGGTGTGCGTCACACATTCTGGGCATTTCTTATGAAAAAAAGTGTGTGGCGCTGCATGCCTCAATGAGTTGGTACAATCCGATTGGTTGCAGCATATTTTAGTGCTATGATGCATTTCTATTGGACCATAAACACCAGTGACTCACTAACACATGCTAATGTGCAAGCTCTCCTTTCACCAGCACAGCAGTTTGAATTTGCAAATAAACAAGCGCCAACTATTAATCATCACACAAGATTTGACCAAAGATCATTTATTTTTAAAAGTTTAGAAAATATATAAAAAGCATTTCACCCAAAGTGAGCTGCAGATTGGCAGCAGCAGGTCGTTGGCTTCTAACTATATAATTATAATGAGATAATTTAATGACTTTAACAATGAATCTATTGTGTGTATGCAAAAACATTTACATCTGATCCATTTTATGTTTTTGTCCCAAAGCATGAATAGTAATGATCAATCAAGAGCGGATGTTGGCTGTGACTGATTCCTGGTTGCCATGCCGACACTAATTGTGCATGCCAGCATGAAGCCCATTGTAAATAGCTCGAGAGGATGTTAGCATGAGAGCTAGTTAATCGCTGTGGACAGCTATCAGCACACATTAGAGCTGACCAACAGGCCTTCAGTGCACAAGCTGCACCAGAAGGGGAACATTTACATTTTGGGTCAAGGACCTTGATTAAAACAACAATAAGGAACCGTTTTTGAAAAGTCGAAATGTTGCATTGTAAGAATACACAAAGGTTCGATTCCTTCCCCTCTCTCTTTCCCAATTTACTTCCTGCCTCATTGTCCCATCAGTTAAACAAAAAAGTGCTCAAAACAAAGCTTAAAAATAAAAAGAAAGAATTCTTTAAAATGTAATTTATCCAATCCCAGAATCCATAAAATGAATGAACTATTTACAGTGTAGAATCTTCATCTTCTTACCCGCCTGTTCATTGCTTGAAGTAACCAATCATATTGGCTGTTAGAGGAGGAGGGGTTTGCCATGGGGTCAGTGTGATTGGTTGCTAAAATTACTTTAATCCAATGACAACACCTGGATTTGAATCAATGTTTAGGAAGTAGGTTACCTCACCACTGCACTTGTCCACTGGGCCCTGTGTCATTCACCTCAAGGGACGCCCAGCCTCAGCCAATTTATCCCAACCTGGCAATACCCCTGTCTCTCTCACAATTAGCTTCATGCTTTATTCATCTAAAAGGGTGTTCACTCTCAGGTGAGACTCATTTTTGAGTCTTGATGGACTTCTGGGTGGAGTTTTGACCGTCAGTTGTGTTTTGCAGATGTCAAGTTGGTACACGGCTGACAGACCTATTTGAACTGTCTTGTATATGCATTATATAAGTAAAGAAAAAAAACAGTCAATCATTATCAAAAAAATAGAAGGTAGTTCAGTACAGAAAACAGGAAAAACATTGACCATGTTCGAAAGAGCAGTCACAAAACCCCTCAAATCCTACAATTATTTAACACTTAAAAACCACCAAATTAGACAAGATTAAGAGGAATCTGTGGAGGATAAGTATATCTGAGTAATTTGGTCATATCTGAAATTTGACCAAATAGTTCTCCACCTGTATTTGTTTGGGTTTAATTAAAGTGAATAAACTCTCAAACAAGTGAAATAGTGCTTTGTTGGTTCAAAGAAAGTAAGTTTAACTTAATTCACTTTTGTTTGTCCATTAAATTTTAGAGTTGTGTTGACATTTTATACAGTGAATTGGGCATTGTGGGAAATTTATTAACAAAGTGATATGTTTAAGGATTACCTGGGTTTATTATATGTTGCACAAATGAGTTTATGCTGTTTGTACTTTGTGTAACTCTCCTTTCACGACTGAAATTACTTTTTTGTGAAAAAAATGTAAGCTACCATTTTTGAAAACCACGTGTTGTGAAGTGTCAAGACTTTGGTGAAAAAGTTGGAAAACCATTAAAAAATAGGTTATTGAACGAA